>SJYA01000241.1:455743-478486 GCA_006410615.1 Neotragus moschatus
CCGCCCCGCCATGGAGATCCTGTCGTAGTGTGTAAGGTGGGGAGGTGACAAATGGTAAACAAATACATTTCTAAATAATGTCAGGGCTGACAAGTGCTCTGCAGAAAAATAAAACAGGGTGGGGCAGAGAGTGACAGGCTGGGGTGGGTGACGTTTTAGGGGACATCCGAGCAGAGGCCTGAATGAAGTGAAGGGACAAGCCCTGGTTACAGGAGAGGGAAGCATGTTCCTGGCAGTGCCTGCAGGTTCAGTCGCTTCAGTCATCCAGGCCAGAACACTGGAGTGGGTTGCCGTGCCCTCCTCCAGGGGGTCTTCCTGACCCAGGGATCGAACCAGCATTTCCTGCATCTCCTTTGCACTGCAGGTGGATTCTTTATCCACTGAGCCACTTGGGAAGCCCTGTTCTGGGCAGATGAGACAGCCAAGGGCAAAGGCCCTGAAGCCAGAATGGACTTAGCTTGTATGAGCAAGAGCAAGAGCTCAGTGTGTGTGGAGCTTGGTGAGCGAGGGAGGAAGCGGGGGGACAAGGTCACAGGGTGGTCTAGGGGGGTAGTTGGGCACATGATGAGTGGCATGTGGACTATGTCTGGAGCTCCAGCTTTTCCTGTGAGTGTAAAGGGGGGCCCTGGAGGGCTGAGAGCTGAAGGAGTTTAAAGGTCGCCTCTAGCCTCTGGGAGTACCATTGTCAAAGTGGGCAAGGCCAAGGGGAAGCCAGAGACTGGTTGGGAAGACCTAGAAACCCCAGTTTCTAGGACTGTTCACCTNAGTGTAAAGGGGGGCCCTGGAGGGCTGAGAGCTGAAGGAGTTTAAAGGTCACCTCTAGCCTCTGGGAGTACCATTGTCAAAGTGGGCAAGGCCAAGGGGAAGCCGGAGACTGGTTAGGAAGACCTAGAAACCCCAGTTTCTACGACTGTTCACCTGCCGGCCCCACCAGCTGTCTCCCTGGTCCTGCTGCCTCACCTCCCAGCATGCCCCACATCCTTGAGTTGATCCTGCAGGCAAACTCTGTGTCCAGCCTGTCCCTGAGTTGCTCGACCCCCTGAGTCTCTAAGCCTCCCCTGCCTTCTCACTACCCAGTCTGTGTTTTCTTTAAGTGGAGGATAATTACTTTACAATATTGTGATGGTTTTTGCCATACATCAACATGTGTCCCCTCCCTCTTTATCCCCCTCCCACATCCCTCTCCACTCCATCGCTCTAGGTTGTCACAGAGCACCGGCTTTGGGTTCCCTGCATCATACATCACACTCCCACTGTGACTGACCAATCTTGACCTGAACCCCCTGGCCACAAGTCACGGGGGGCCTAAGGTTGCCCTGCCCCCTCTTCCCGGGTATCCTTCTCTGGCTGTTGGCCTAACAGCACTTTGTGGTTGGCCACTAGATGTACCCCACCATCAGTTCAGCCTTCCTCCAGCAGGTGGGAATGAACTAACCCCCAAAGCTGCCTATGAGGGGTAAAAAAATCAGAAGGACCTGGGCTTGAATCTTGTCTTTGTCACAAACTTCCTGTGTGATATTAAGCAAGTGTCTAAACCTCTCTGGGCAGCAGCTTCCTTGACTGTAACAAGGCGATAACAAGCTCCAGGGGAATATCCTGAGGATGCAAGACCACATGATAGGACACCAGCAGCTTCTGGCCACAGAAAGCCTCAATCATTTCTGTTTCCATTTTCCCNTTTTCTTAATATCTTCTGCTTCTGTTAGGTCCATACCATTTCTATCCTTTATCGAGCCCATCTTTGCATATTATTCAGCCATAAAAGGGAGCAAGCTGTTGATACACATGTACATCAACACGGACAAATTTCTAAATTTTTATGCTGAGTGACTCAGGACTCTATATATGATTCTAGAAAAGGCACGCTAGCCTGTCATGACAGAAAACAGTTTGGTGGCTGCTGGAGGCTGAGATGGGGGTCTGACAAAGCCTGAAGAGGGATACACACATTGATTGTGGTGATGGTTTCATGGATGTAGACATTGGCCCAAACTCTCCAGACTGTAAATTTTCAATATGTCCAGATTTGTGTACAGTAATTTTAGTGCAATAAAGCTGTTAAAAAACAGTTGAGTTCCTCTAAAGGCCCTGAAAGAGCCTGACAGTACAGGACAGGCTCCTTTTTTCCAACCCATGTTTCACCCATTGACGACCCTGTGGAAAGGGTGGGGATGTCTCCTGAGTATGTCACTCAGGAACCTGACAAATATTTAACCCCACCTGATTCCACTCATCCCTTCTCTTTCTAATCATAACATTTTGACACCTCTGATGAGCTTGATGACTCAGGTATATATCAAAGTGACACAGAGATGCCAGCAGGATCCCACCTGTGTGCCTTGAGCTGGGAGTATACGGGAAGCCCTTTTGTCCTGAGCATGTTGAAGAAGCTGTTCCCCACGTAGAAAGGTGGGGAGACCCCTGGAGGTAATGAAGAACCTGGACCACCACCAATTCTTCCTACCTCGACTCTTAACGGGTGTATTTGTTGCCTTTCAGTGTGTGATTGGCTGAACAAATTCATCTGATTGGTCCAGCTCACTGGAGGCAGCTGCTGATTGGTTCCTCCTATGATTTACCTGCTGCAACTACAGACAGTTGCCTGATTGATTGACCTGACAAACGCCTTCATTTTCGAATCTAGGTTATTCGACGGCATCCACCATCTTACTGTTTATTCATCATGTCTGCAGCCCTCAAGGCAGCCTAGTAGAGGCACTGAGACTTAGACAAGGCCTGGGGTGTTTACCTCTTTCAGGAGGCCTGGCAACTGTGGTGGGTGATCAGACCCTGGGTGATCTGACCCAGTCTGGCCCTGGCCACTTTTCCCTCCTCTTCCTACCACCACACAGAGAGCCTAAGAAGCTGATGAGGCAGATTCAGGCTTTTCTGAAAGGCCTGTCTTCCAGCCCTTTAAGGGCTTCTCCATCTTTGCCAAAGGTGCTTGGACAGAGGAGAGCTGATCTACCAGTTCAGGGATCTCACTGTCACCCTCTGTGACTTGGAGGGACTGCAGTCACACCAGGGAGATCTTTGTTTCCTCCACATCATGTAGAGGACGTCTGAGCATTTGACTTTCTGTTGCCCCCACCTGCAGTCCTGGGGCAGAATCCTCTTTGTGAAGAGGAAACAATTCTGCTGGTGGAGCTGGCCCTGCCCACATAAGGCACATGACCCAGTTTCAGCCAATCAGAGTGTTCCCTGAGGTTCGACGTGTGGAGGCTTAGAGAGAGAGAGGGTTGTTCTTTCCCTAGGATCCTAAGCTGTAAGGACCATGAGGTCCTGGGGTGACTGCATCTTCCTTGCAATGAAGTGGAAGCCTGCCTGAGAAGGGAGTCAAAACAGAAGAAGGCAGAGTGAAGAAAAGAGAAACGGACTTCCCTGGTGAGCCAATGGTTAGGAATCTGCCTGCCAGTGCGTGGGTTCAATCCCTACTCCAGGACGATGCCACATGCCACTGGGCAACTACGTCTATGCACCACAACTACTGAAGTCCATGTGCCCTAGAGCCCGTGCTTGGCAACAAGAGAAGCCACTGCAATGAGAAGTCTTCCTTCTACAAGTAGAGAATAGCCCTCACTCACCACAACTAGAGAAAGCCTATACACAGCACCAAAGACCTAGTGCAGCCAAAAAACTTAAAAAGTGGGTAAACCAATAAGTTTTGAAAAAAATAGAAAGGGAAGGAACATAGTGCCCCAAGTAGATGGTTTGAGCCCCTCTCTCCACCAGTCCCCGATGCCAGGTCCCCTCCCTATATTTTCCAGTTCTGTGGGTCAACAGATCATTACATCTTTTGCTCGGAGTCTTTTGTGCTCTGCTCCTTGCAAGAAAAGTTTCTGCTTCAAACAAGCTGCAACAAAGGAGAAGAACCAACCTCCAGAAAGGAAGCAAGGACTGGGTTGGAGAAGCCTCAAAGCTGAAATGTCAGAACAGCGTCACCAGTGGGGGCTGCCAGCTCTCAGCAAGGCCAGATGCAAGACCCTGGCTGGGCCAGTCTATGAGGCCTGCATGAGCCCTGCCCCACTGGGCCTGAGGAACTGAGCATTTGCACCTGCATCTGGCTAATCCAGCTATTTCTCTTATACAGGTTCCCTGACCAGCCCTTGTTGGCATTTGTTGTGGGAGATCCGTGGTAAAATGTCATAGCAGTTCAGAATTCTAGAATCGTAGCGACATTCAATCCTAGAATCATAGTCTTAGGCACTTAGAATTATAGGATATTAGAATTCATTACTTAATTCAATAAATTTTTCCCTAATGTCCTCTTTGTGCTGGGCACTGAGCTGGGTACTAGAAATTCAGGGCTGAACAAGGCATGTATGATTTCTACTTTCATGGATGGTCCATTCTGGAATTACAGAAACTCAGGGTTAAAGTGACTCACTGGAATTTCTTAGCTTCATCTTTTTAACTTCTCAGAGGAAAGAAAGTTCAGGATTATGGAGGGACTGATCTGGGAGGAGAAGTTAGAAGGTAGGTGAACTTAGAAGGTTGTTTTGATTCTGGGAAGAAATTAGGGCACAGGAGAGAGCATGGTCCATCCTCCACTGCAAGACTATGGTCCCCATATCCTTCTTACTATCTGCTTTTGCCTCAGGCATCTGCCCCAGTATGAGTTGCTACCCAAAGGCCACTTTGGAAGGAGGGAGGAGGGAATAGGATGAACCCTAACACTGATGCTGGGAAGAGACTTCCCCAGGCAGTGAGGGGTCTGGCCACTGTCCCACTCACCACTGCTGCCTCCTCCACCCCTGGGCCCCTCACCTGTGAGTTCAAATCACCCAGGTTTGGGCACTGATGGGTCTCTGTGTGAGTCATGGAAGGAGACTCCAGGCAGTGGGTGTCTTGGATGACCCTCACGGGGGCCAAGCGCAGCCCCTACTGCCCATCCTGTTTCCTCCAGGAAGATGACTGAGTCCACCCCTGTCCAAGCCATCTTTCCTTTAAACATTAGAGAGAAAGTTATCCCAGGTTCTATTTTTAAAACTTAATTACACAATCACTTCAACAAAATAAACAATGCGGGTTTTAATGTTTACTTTCTTAGCTATAAGTGTGAGAGTTTATTTTTATAAAACAAAAAGTGAATGGGCTCTTTCAGCCGAATCAGCTTAAGGAACTGCAATTATGTAATGTGCCAAACTTATTTTTGTATAATTTCGTTTTGCAGAATGTTTCATGCATACGGTTGAAAAAAATAGTGTAGAGAGGTTGATAATGAAAAGTAGTGGCCTCTTGAACTTCTCACCCTGAGTTCTGCTTGTCAGAGGTAAACCAATTTTAACTTGTTTAGCTATTTCTCTTACCAGTTTCCTCATAAAGCTAAATGATATGTTTGTACCACCATCTTCTGGCTTCCTGCTATGATGAGTGGGGCTTAAGCTCATTCTACCAGCCGGTCTCCCCTTCTGCCAACATTACTATATTTTTAGTTCTTCTTTTGGTTACCTTGGAAACTTTAAGTAATGATCTCATACACTTCTTTCTGTAAAAATAATGCTATAAGTTTTAAGGTAAAGTCATTAATATTTATTGGCCTGCAGACCCAGGAAATACAGAGGAAGAGCTCATTTCATTGGTGACTGGATCTGGGGCTCTATCTCCTGCCATCAGTCTCCTATCTCTGTGTCCTCTGTGCTGACCTCATTCTCAAGCAGGTTTTCTGCAACCTGTGGGGAAAATGGCTTAAGCCATTTGGCCTTTGCAGTGAAATGTTCTGCCTAAACACAACATTGTAGATCGATTGTTATTGTTGTTCAGTCACTATGTCAGATTCTTTGTGACCCCCATGGACTATCAAATTCATGTCCACTGAGTCCATGATGCTATCTAACCATCTCATCCTCTGCTGCCCTCTTCTCCTTTTGCCTTCAGTCTTTTCCAGCATCAGAGTCTTTTCCAATGATTTGCTCTTCACATCAGGTGGCCAAAGTATTGGAGCTTCAGTATCAGTCTTCCAATGAATATTCAAGGTTGATTTCCTTTAGGTTTGACTGGTTTGATCTTTTTGCAGTCCAAGGAACTCTCAAGAGTCTTTTCTAGCACCACAATTGGAAAGCATCAATTCTTTGGCACATCTGATCATGACCACTGGAAAAACCGTAGTTTTGACTATAGGGGCCTTTGTCAGAAAATTGAGGTCTCTGCTTTTTAACATACTGTCTAGGTTTGTCATAGCTTTCCTTGCAAACAGCAAGCATCTTTTAATTTCATGACTGCAGTCGCCATCTGCAGTGATTTTTGGAGCCCAAGAGAAGAAAATCTGTCACTACTTCCACTTTTTCCACTTCTATTTGCCATGAAATGATGAGACCAAATACCATAAACCAATTATGTGTTCAGTCATTTCAGATATGTCTGACCCTTGTTGACCCCATGGACCATAGCCCACTGGACTGCTCTGTCCGTGTAATTTTCCTGGCAAGAATACTGGAGGGTGTTGCCATGCTCTGCTCCAGGGGATCATCCTAACCCAGGGATCAAACCTGCATCTCCTGCATTGCAGGTGAATTTTTTTTTTTAACCACTGAGCCACTGCTAACTGCTAAGTCACCTCAGTTGTGTCCGACTCTGTGCAACCCCAGAGATGGCAGCCCACCAGGCTCCCCCGTCCCTGGGATTCTCCAGGCAAGAACACTGGAGTGGGTTGCCATTTCCTTCTCCAATGCATGAAAGTGAAAAGTAAAAGTGAAGTCACTCAGTTCTGTCCGACTCCTAGCAACCCCATGCACTGCAGCCTACCAGGCTCCTCCGTCCATGGGATTTTCCAGATAAGAGTACTGGAGTGGGGTGCCACTGCCTTCTCCAACTGAGCCACTAGGGAAACATAAATCAACTATACTCCAGTATGTTTTTTTTTTTTTCTTTTGAAGAAAACTTCTCCCTGAACTAAGTCACACTTGAGTCAAAACCATATTCCTAATTGGAAGTGAACCCTAGAACTGAGATATGCAGTATGATTGCCAAGGCCAACCTCCTAAGCACACAACCTTGTGACAATTTTCTATTAAGCTCTTACATTGTCCTAGGACCCAGGGACTACAATGTAATCCAAAGTTACTACAGTCTCTGACCTTATGGAGCTCATAGTCTAGTTTGGCAAACAGATACTAATTATGTCATAAATTAATGTGTATTCACAACTATAATAGATACTATAAGAGTGATGGGTGGAGAGATGGAGTATTATGAAGACATATAGATAGGGAGTTTGACCTTGTCACAGAAAGTCAGAGAGGGCATCCCTGAGGGGCTGATGGGATTAAAGGATGAAGGGTGTGATGTGGAAAGTGGGGATCAAGAGAGCACTGCAAGCACAAGGATCAGCCTGTGAAAAGGTCTGTGACAGGAAGAAGAGTGTCACTCACAGGGGATGAAGATGCCCCAAGATATGAGGAGAGAGAAGCTGTTAGGCACCATCCCAGGAAGGGAGGGATCTGGCTGATCAGTGTCTCTCAGGCCAACAGAGTGGGTCTGTTCCTTTTCCTAAAAGAAGGGGAGCCATGGAGCAGTGCAGGGAGGGCCAGAGGAAGGAAAGTGACCAGTCATGTATTCTGAGAACATTCCTCTTCTACCATGTTGGGAAAACCTTGCAGTAGGGAAGTAATGGAACCTGGGAGCTCTTGCTAGAAACAGTTGCTACTGGATAAACACCCAAGGTAAATAAGAAGCTCCTGTCTGCACTGGCTGCATTTGCCCCCAGAGCCAGCAGAGAGCTTTTAATAATGTCCAAGATATAGGAAATTTCCTGGGATCCAGAGGTTAGGACTCCACACTTCACTGTTGAGGGCCCAGGTTCAGTCCCTGGTTAGAGAATTAAGAACCCACAAGTCACATGTGTAATACAGCCCAAAATTAAAAATAAAATATTTTCCAAGATAAAATCCATAATTACTAGAAATATGGCAATGAAAACTAAAATCAGGGAAAGGGCAGGTAGTGGAGAATAATCTCAGGATGATCCAGATGTTAGAACTATAAACAAGTACTATAATTAAACTCATGATGGCAAAAAAAAAAAAAATTGTTCAGAATAATGAATAAAAAGATTTTTTAAACTCCAGCAGGGAAATAAACTATTAAAATGAACTAAGTAGAAATTACAGAACTAAAATATGCAATATTTAAAAAATCAGTAGATAAATTAATGGAAAAGTAAGGACAGAAGAAAGAACCAAGAAATTGAAAATGCATCAATAGAAATTCCTAATATCAAGGATACAGAAATAGGAATTTTTTTAAGACTCAGGAATCTATAGAATAATATTGAAAGAAAAACATAATGTACATGGAACTTCAGCCCTAGCAAGATATGTGTGTATGCACACATATGCATGTGTTTGAGGGGTAGGAGAAACTATTTGAATAAATGTTGGCTGGAATTTCCTCACATTTGGTGAAAGACAAATATTTACAGATTTATAAAGCTTAACAAACCCCAAGCAGAATGAACTCAAAGGTAATTACATCTAAGTGTATCATAGTCAAACTTCTGAAAGTCAAAGTTGAGAAAATCTTGAAGGCAGTTAGAGAAAAAGGACACATTACATAGAGAAAAACAATTTTACTGGCTGCTGGTTTCTAGTGAGAAGCAATGGAGATCATATGACAATCCAATCACGTCTTTAAAGCATGGTCAATCCAGAATTGTATATCCAGCACAAATATCATTCATGAACAAAAGTGAAATAAGGACATTTTCAGATAAAAGAAAACTAAGGGGATTTGTTACCAGCAGAACTGAACTATGAGAAATACTAAATAAAGTTATTTAAGCTGAAGGAAAGTGGTGCCAGATGGAAATTTAAATATTCAAGAAAATATTGAAGAACAGCAGAAATGCAAAATGTGTGAGTATAAAAGACTATTTTTTTTTTCATTTTATTTTCTTAAAATACATTAGATTATTTAAAGCAAAAATATATCATACTGCATTGTGGAATTTATAATGTATGTAGATATAATACATAAGGCAAGTATTTTACAAAGGATGAGGAACGACAGAAAATGGACTTACAGAGATGCAAGGCTAGAAGTTACCGATGTGTTTTGTAATCTTTAGATCAATCACTTAAAAAAATACAAATAGGTATAGCTAAAATATCAATGTGTGTGCATGTCAAATCACTGCAGTCATGTCTGACTCTTTGTGACCCTATGGACTATAGCCTGCCAGGCTCCTCTGTCCATGGGATTCTCCAGGCAAGAATACTGGAGTGGGTTTCCATGTCCTCCTCCAGGGGATCTTCCTGACCCAGGGATCCAACTCAGGTCTCCTGCATTGCAGTGCTGCCTGGGAAGCCCAAAAATGTCAATAGGTAAATAAAAATGAAATTCTTAAAGATAGATTTAACTGATTCAAAAGAAGACAGGAACGGAGAAACAGAGGGACAAGCGGCAGTAAACCTGGAAGAGATGCACACACAGCCAGGGGTGAAATGCTAACCCTTGGCCCAACCACATCACAGTTATGGCCATATTAACATGCCAATCACACTGAGCAGCAGAGCCCGCCTGTCCTCTTACCTTCCATTTGTTTCTTACAACCCTCCCTAGGAGGGAACCCGATACAATTCTGTCCCTCTTCACTGATAAGAAAATGCACGGCTCAGACAGAGGCAGGGACCTGCCTGAGGTCTCACAAGAGGTCATAGACAGAGTCCAGGTGGGAAGCTCAGGTTCACACTGGCTTCCACTGGGCTTTGCAGCACCCCTACTCCCAGCTCTGATATGAGGGAGATTTGGAGGGTGGTCAGAGGCTTCATGCTTCTACCCTGAATCTCTCCCTTGATGGGACACAACACTGAGCTGCCCATCTTCCGACTTGAATAACGAATAGAAAAGAATGAACCTCAATCAGAGAAGGACAAAACTTTGTTGAGGGGGACTCAAGAGTCCAGACAGGGGAGCATCATGAGAACAGGTTCCTACTTCCAGAGGATGAACTCCCGGCTCCAAGAGAACCTACAGCGGAAATGGTGGGGTAGAAACTAACAAGGCTGACAGCAATCACAGAACATGGCAGGGGGCACAGTGCAGGGGGTTGCAGGCATCTTTTCCGTGTTTATGACCTCAGCAAGCCGAAGACATAGGGGCAACAATCCCATTGTACAATGAGAAGAGTGAGGCCAGAGGGGGAAGCAGCTCCAGGGTAGTGACAGGATGATGGGGGTGGGGTGGGGAGAGTGGCAGGTAGGGTAGGGATGCAGGACCAGGTCTCTGCCCAGTCACCCATCCTTCCCACCTGCAGGCAGTGGCCTAGAGAATGGGCAGGGCCTGTCCTGGGGCCTGGAGAACTTGGTGTGTAGGTCTGTTTCTTTCAACACAGAACCACCCTGAGATGGGCTGGCTGATGCAGGAGGTAGTGAGCACACTGCTGTGAAGGGGTGGAGCAGAGTCTGGGAAACCAGCCCCTAGGGCTGCTGGGATTGACAGTGTGTCCAGGGAAGGGATCAGGAGGTCCTGGGTTCAGTCTTGGCTCTGACTTCCTCCTGGGTTATTTGGAGCAGGTTTTTTGGGGGATGGCTCAGATGGAGGCACCCTGAGCAGGTGCTTTACCCACATGAACTCACTAAATCTTCAAAACAATCCTGCGAGGAAGGCACGATCATCCTCCTCATATTACAGATGCAGAAACAGGTCCAGCATGGTTAACAAGCTTGCCTGGTCATATATAGGGGAGGGGTAGACCCCAAATTCACGCCCAGCCAGGCTAACTCAGGCTCCAAACCTGTCACTGCCCCCACCCTGCTGCTCCTGTGATAGTGACAACAGCTAACACATGCCGAGCTCCTCCTACACGGAGGGGTGGGCGAGGCCAAGCGCTTACAGGTCTGATCTCATCAAATCTTCTCCTCCACGCTCCTAGCTGACTACTCTTTCCAAAAAAGTTTCTTTACATGTACAAACTGCTATATTTGTTTTTATTTATTTATTTTTGGCTGTTCTGGGTCTTCACTGCTGCATGCACGCTTCTCTTGTGGAGCACAGGCTCTAGGCATGCCGGCTTCAGTGGTTGTAGCAAGTGGGCTCAGTAGTTGCAATTTACTGGCTCTAAGGTGTGAAGACTTCAGTAGTTGCTGCACAGGGGCTCGTCAGTTACGACTCGAAGGCCCAAGAGCATGCAGGCTTCAGCAGTTTTGGCTTGCAGGCTCAGTAGTTTTGGCTCCCAGGGTCTAGACCACAGGCTCGGTAGTTGTGGCACACAGGCTTAGTTACTCCACAGCATATGGAATCTTCCCCGACCAGGGATCATTGGTAGGCAGATGCATCCACTGTGCCAGCAGGGAAGTCTCCTAGGTAACTACTTTTGGCTGCATCTTTTTGCTTGCATCTTTTGCCCTAAGAACAGACAGGAGGCTGAGGTTCAGAGTGAACAAAGGCCACTCAGGGTGAGAGAGGCAGAGATAGGACTGGAACTCAGGCCCAGCTGAATCCACAGTCTGTTCTGTCAGTGACGTCAGGTCCTGATCCCCGTGACTCCAGGGCTCAGCACCCAGGTTGTTGGGAGGGAAACTGGAGAACGCTGAGAGTGTGATGTGCTTCCTTTCATGGGGAATATGCATTTCAGAAGAGTTCTCTGGCAAGAGTAATGCTTCCTTCATGATTCCCCCATGCTCATGGTGGAGAACCAGGGGTCTGGCAGGTGGTGGCTGCTGAAACATTCCCCCTCCCAGAGATGCTGAGTGTGACCCTTGAGTCCTGTGGAGCTCTCTCACACCGACACAAGTGTGAACAGTATGCCCAGAGCCAGGTCCTCAGAGCTGGGTCCACCTGCCTCAAGGGAGGCCCTGAAGGTTGGCTCCAGGCTCACCCCTCAGGGGAAACTGGGTTCAGTAAATTTGGTGCTATGCTAGCTGATCCTAATACAAAGCCCACACTTGGAGAAGCTCTGGAATTTTCTCAGCACCTCCATAAGCTCCAGGAGTTTGGCCAGCCTTGGGAAGGCCTTTCTGCTTTCCCTGGCTGGGATTGGCCAGGCCCGAGCATTTCTGAAGGAATGGTAGCCAAAATCATTCTGTGTGGAAGACACAGAGGCCCTAGGATCCAGGATAAGCAAATTGTCCTTAAACATAGCTTTTGTGGGCCAAGGTCCCAGATTCCTGCTGAGTGGGCAGAGACTATTCTTGGAAGCAGGGTGGAGGGGGTGGCTGAGAACGCGGCATGATGATAAACCTCATTCTTATCACAGCAGATTCTCAGTCAACGCCTAGACCAACGTCTCTGCAGCTCTGAGATACTGTGAGTCAATGAAACATTTAGAACTTGATACTGGTCAGACTTCAAGGGATCAGGGACAGTATCCTCCTGGTGACTCTCAGTTCCCTAATGGTTCCAGCGGCCTCTGGACACTTTCACCCCTGGCATGGCAGAAACCCACCTGCAACAGAAGGGTCTCAGCCAGTGAGCTGAGAGGGATGTGGATCCTGTTTCCTCTTCACTGTGACTCTCTCTCTGATGGTTGATCTGGGTCAGGGAATGGGCTTCAGACCATCTAGGCAGGAAATTCTGGGGTCCCAGACACCAGAAAGTGGTCTAGACTGGAGACGTGTCAGGCAACATGCAGATGGGACCATCACCCTTTTGGTTCCAGTGATTCATGATGCCATAAGGAGCAGGGTCCTCTACAGTGTGGGACCCATGGCACAAACTCTTGCCCAGGCCTGAGGATGGTATAAAGCACAACTCTGTTTCATCTGCCAGGTCATCTGTTTAGTTCTGCAGTGGGAAAGACCCAAGAGGCTGAAGTCAGACATTAGGGAGAGCGACACACACAGACCTCGTGCCAAGGTCACAGACAAATGTCCAGAGTTAGGGTCTGGAACCCCAAAGTGGAGTTGGCTGAAAAAGGGGTCTGGGCTCAAGGGGGCTGTATAGGTGACAGGTGCAGGTGGGGCCCTACCTGGCTGCATCACGGGGCTGTGGCAGAGTGGAACGATCGCATTTGCTGCATCACTTTCTCTGATTTCTCAGTTTGAAACTGAGGCCATGGGCAATGGCAGGGAAGAGGCAGGTAATTATAGACAGCTCTACAGCAAAGCAATTGAAGCCCCCACCTTCCTGGCCTGATGAAATTGCCTGGGTTTACACACATGCAGAGCCATATTTCATGCTTTACATGAGTATGTTTTTAGGAGCCTCAACTTCCCAGGAGTTCATGAATTTCCTAGAATCACCACTCTTTTGAGATCTTCCATGAGACAGAATAATGAGCAAGAGAGACTCATTTAACGGAAAACAAAAGGAAGGAAAAAAAGAAACAGTTCATACGGTGTAAATTCTGCTTTTTACATGAAGTGTCTTAAAGAATTGGCTTCATTTCCCCAAATTGCTGGTAAAGAGGGAGTGGCAGAGAGTGTGTACGGTCTGAATGGTTCATAGTTGCCCCCAGCAACACTGTGCTCTGGCCATTAACCAGGTGGAAAAGACTTGCAATCTCAGTGGGATACTTAGGGAAAATGGATGGTTTTGTGAATACCCATCACCAGAGATGAAGTTCAGGCTAGACTGGCCCTGCCACACCTGGACAGAGAGACAGTACATGACCAAGGGGCAGAAGAGGGACATCCATGGGTCCCAAGAGGATTCTAGAAAGAACACCTGGAGCAAATGATCGTTGTAGGAGCAACAACTCTCCTGTGGGTTCAGGGCTTCACTAAGAGGCCCCTGCAGAGCCTCCAGCTCAGGGTGACACCAATTGCCTTTAATGGAGGATGTCTTCTGTGCAGGCCCTGAGCCAGGCACATTAAAAGGACTATCTCACTGAGTCCTTATTTCAACTTGAAGGAAGGGGCTATTATTATCCACATTTTTCAGCTGAAGAAGCTGAGGCTCAGGAGGGCTTGCCCAAGGTCAGAGCTGGGAGCCAGTGGAGCAAGACACATGTCCTGAGTGATGGTGTTGTCCTAGTCCGGAGTGAGTGGAGAGGGACCTCTATCAGGGATCTTCCACCTGTCAGGCTCTGGGCTTGATCTGTTGTCTATCTCAGATTATATTACTCCCCACTGCAGTCTTAGGTGGATACTATTACCCCTGCTAGAGACTAAATGTTCCCCCCAAATTCATATGCTGAAACCTAGCATCCCCTGTGGTGATATTAGGAGGTGGGGCCTTTGGGAGGTGCTTAGGTCATGAGGGTGGGGCCCTATTCATGGGGTTAGTGTCTTTATAGAAGGGAACCAAGACCTCCCTCACTCCTTCCATCATGTGAGGTTATAGCAAGAAGGAAACTCTATGAACCAGACACTGGGTCTCCTGGTGCCTTGACCTTGAACTTCCCAATCTCCACAACTGTGAGAAATAAATGCTGTTTATACGCCATCCAGTCTATGATAACTTGTTATAGCAGCAGAACTTGGAGGTCGGGGAACCAACCAATCCAGGCTCCTGTGCCTTTGAGGTGCCAGCACTGCCACCCCCTCATCCACTTACACAGGGAGCATCTCATACTTGCCCCTCCCCACTTACAGTTTTATCCTCCAAAGTCCCCTGCCCTGATGGACCCATCTGCCCCTTCCCACTAGCTCTGACTCACCCATCCACTCACTGCTACCTTACCTGTTTGACTTTTTGCAGCTCTAGTCCTTTCTACCTTTGGTGCTAACTCAGCTCCACTTTCTCCTTCGTTCTAAGAAAACTACCTCTCTTTGTCCAGCCTGAACCCCAGGACATGCCTCCATCCAACCCAAATTCAGCTCCAACACCAGGCCTCACATAAAGATCACATTATGTTCAATTTAGACTCAATAACAAAGGAAATTTAAAACCAGAACCCACAATGTAAGGTTCAGTTCTCAGGCTGTCAGCAACTGTGGGACATTACTTTTTTTCTTCTCCCTGGGCCAGCAACACATCTTGACCAGGGATCACTCATTTCACATGAATAGAAACTCAGATGTGTTCCTGCCGTGATTACATCTCAATGGATCCTCCCCACACATTTTCATCTATCTCTTTTCCAGCTTCCAGCCTCCCACTACTCTGGCCTATGAGTTCTCTCTTTCTTTGCATCCCTTGTATTTCTGCACATTGCTTTCATTCCAGCAAAGCAGGTTGTCGCAGAAAGCTTCGCAGAAAGTTCTTACTCTCCAGCCCTGAAGGAGGGCTTTATACCCTCCTTCAGCTTCTTCCAGCCTGAGACTAATTCCCCATTTTTCTAAACTCTAAGAGAAGAGGGCATAACACTTTTTTTGGCAGAGAAATTTCTTCCTCTGTGATCATTGTTGAAAAAAAAAAATTGCACTGTGTGAGAATTGTGAGTAAAGTTTCATGTGGGACAAAAGGACTGCAGCCCCAGAGACAACATTTCGGGCAGCTCTGAGAACCTATTCCAAAGAGGCAATGAAAAGAGCCAGGTTATATAGAAGCTTTGCAACAAAAGACAGGTAGTCTGAACATGAAAAGATTATTGTTAATTAAAGAAAATCAGATAGCCCAAGTTAAACAGTTTAGCTCTGTTCTATGCATTTGTTGTTCAGTCACTAAGTAACGTCTGACTCTTTGTGCCACTATGAGCTACAGCATGCCGTGCTCCCTTGTCTCTCACTGGCTCCAGAAGCTTGCGCAAACTCATGTCCATTGAGTCAGTGACGCCATCCATCCATCTCATCCTCCATTGCTCTCTTCTGCTCTGCCCAAATCTGTCACTGTTTCCACTTTTCCCCATCTATTTGCCACGAAGTGATGGTACTGGATATCATAACCTTAGATTTTTGCATGTTGAGTTTTAAGCCAGTTTTTTCACTCTCCTCTTTCACCTCCATCAAGACGCTCTTTAGTTCCTCTTCATTTTCTTCCATTAGAGTGGTATCATCTGCATATCTGAGGTTGCTGATATTTCGCCAGGCAATCTTGATTCCAGCTTGTGGTTCATCCAGTCCGGGTTTTCACACCATGCACCTTGCATATAAGTTAAATAAACAGGGTGACAGGGTACAGCCTTGGAGTCCTCCTTTCCCAATATTGGACCTGTCCATTGTTCCCTGTCTGGTTCTTTGAGACCCTTTGGATTGTAGCCTGCCAGGCTGCTCTGTTCATGGGATTCTCCAAGCAAGAATGCTGGAATCGGTTGCCATGTCTTCCTCCAGAGGATCTTCCTGACCCAGAAATCAAGCCCATATCTCCTGTGTCTCCTACATTGCAGGTGGATTCTTTATCTGCTGAGCCATCGGGGAAACCCTGTTCTATGTAAGGGGAGATATAAGAGTGTGGGCTCACTGACATCACTCCTTTCATATGTGCCTCAGCTATCTGGGGCCTGAATCCTGTGTTTTCACATCCTGAATTTCCTCTCTGTTCACAATCTCACCCTCTGTGGTAGCTGCAATTGCAATTGCTGGTGACTGTCACATTTTTGTTTATTAATATGGCAAGAAACATTCCGTTTTTCATCAGCGTGGTTTCTCCATGAAAAGGGGTGTTGCAATGAAAAAGAAAAAAGAGGAATGGGTTTTCCTTTTCTTTTCCTGAGAACAAAGAAGGTAAAGAGAACAGTGAATAGGCCTGAACATTCCTGGTTTTTACTGTAACTATTCCTAATCTGTAATCTATAACTAAAAAATGCTTTTCTGTCCCCAAATTCTGCGTGAGCTACATTTTGCACCCATTATCCTTTGACTCTATGCTAATTACATCCTGTAACTGGTGCTTACTTTACAGCACTCTCTCTGCAAATCATCTCTTGTAGCTTTTTTTTTCTTTTTTTCTTTTTACATATCAGAAAGAAGGGGCAGGGCCACCAGACTGCCAGACTCAATTACTGGGCTACTGACACCAGACTATGACTGCTTTTGAAACAATGCAAGAGGAAGAAGAATGCAAGATTCTTATACCATTGTTCCTCATCACAGACCCCTGACTGCAAGGCCTCATCTTATATATGCCCCTAGACCCCTCCTTGCCTGGAAAATCCCATGGACAGAGGAGCCTAGTGGGCTACAGTCCTTGGGGCTGCAAAGAGTTGGACACCACTGGAGCGACTCACACACACTGATTCTCTGGGTGAATTCTGATACAAAGTGGTATTGTCTTTAAAAATATTCACAACCTAAAAGCTGAGAGTTATGTTTTATTAGGTGGGAATTGTTAGGACTTCAAGATGGCATCACAAATAACCCCCAGAGAACTGCTCTGAGGAGGCCAGGGAGGAGTCTGTAGTAGTAGTTTTGCAACCAAGAGCAGGTATATAGTGCTTTTCTATGTATGGGAAGATGCAAGAGTCTGGGATTTCTGAAATCATTCCTTTGACAGGCACCTCAGCTATCTGGGGCCAATTTCCTGAGTTTCACAGGGCTCACCCCAGGGAGTGGCTATAGTCTGATGGCTGCTAGATAGCAAGTATTCTTCTCCTTCCTGAGTTCCCTTAGGGCTCGCTGTCTCACACCAGAGGGGTACAGTCACTGATGCCTGTGACTTCCTTGTTTACTGATATGGCAGGAAATATTCCATTTCTCAGTGGCAACTATTAATATCCCTGTTCTACAGATGGTGACACTGAGGCATTTAATTCTAGTTTCACAGGTCCATACGTGGAGAGGAATTTTGTCCCCAAGTGTATCATACTCAGAATCTCACCAGATATCTCATTTCAATTATTTTGATCCTGATATTTGGGGCTTTTGAGTTGATGAGATTTAGATGAGATTTGTCACTCTTTGTCGATACTATAAATTGATTGAGACTTTGGGGGATGTTGGGATGGAGTGACTGGCTTTAGCATGTAGAGTAGACATGAATCTTTGGGGGGCAGGGAACAGACTGCAGTAAGCAGAATAAGAGCTGGCCAAAGATATCCTCATTCAAATGCCAGGAACCCATAAATATGTTACCTTATGTGCCTAAAAGGACTTTGCAGATGTTATTAAACTAGGGATCTTGGGATGGGGAGACTATCCAGGATTTTCAAGGTTGGCCCAAAGTAATCACAAGTTCTTTACAAGTGAGAGAGAGAGAGAGAGAGGCAAGTGAGTCAGAGGAGACGGGATGACAGAATTACATTGAATGATGCAGGGCCTTGAGTCATGACATGTGAGAAGCCTGCAGGAGATGGAAAAGGCAAGGAAAGGTCGACTCAAAAATAGTCATAACCTAAAAGCTGAAAGTTACACTGTATTTGGCAGAAAATTTTGGGGCTTAAGCATGGGAGGCAGCATCTCAAGTAGCCCTGAGAGAACTCCTCCAAGGAAGCCGGGGGAGGAGACAGGTTAGACAGAAGCTTTACCACAAAGAGCAGGTAATCTACTCATCAAAAGGTTATTGTTTTTAAAGAAAACCAGATATCTCATGTTAAGGAATTTACTACTTTTCTATGTATGGGAAGATGCAAAAGTCCAGGCTCACTGAACGACTTAGTTTCATATGCATCTCAGCTACCTGGGGCCAGTATCCTGCATTTTTCTCATCCTGAGTTCCTCAATGCTCACCACAGGGAGTGGCTGCAGCCTAATGGCTGCCAGATTGTGCAGGCAGTTTTCTCCTTCTTGAGTGCCCTTCGGGCTCAGGAATTCACATTTGGAGGGCCAGAGTCACTGAAGACTATGGCATCCTTGTTTACAGATATGGCAGGAAATATTCCATTTGTCAGGACAAAGTAAATAAAAAAGTAAAGTTCTAGACCCTCTAGGAACTCTATTCACCTATTTTGGACTTCTGATCTCCAGAACATTAAGATAATACATTTGTTGGTTTTTTAAAAGACTTTATTTTGTAAGAGCAGCTTTAGGCATACAAAAAATTTGGAGGGAGGAATAAAGATTTGCCCCTACTCCTACACATTCCCCTACTCCACCATTATCCACATCATTTAGGAGAATGGTACATTTGTTACCAAGGTTGGACCTAAGCAGACATGATAGTCACCCAAAGTCCATGGTTTACTTTAGGATTCACCCTTGGTGCTGTACATTCTATGGATTTGGACAAATGTGTAATGACATATCCATCATTGTAATATCATACACAGTATTATTCGTTGCCCTAAAAATCCTCTGTGCTCTGCCTTTTCATCTCTACCTGTTCTCCACCCAATCACTTTCAACTACTGATTGTTTTTATTGTCTGTAGTATTGTCTTTTCTAGAATATCATGTAAAAATATGATTGAAAAAAAATCAGTACGGACCATTTCTGCTGTTTGTGCTTTTAATTGAACAGTTTCTATAATTCCATTTCCTTTTTTTACTTATCAGTTATACTTCTCTTTGTACTTTGGAAAATGGCTTCCCTAGAGTTTACAATTTATATTTACAGCTAGTCCATGCCTACTTTTAAATAACACTGTATCACTCCTTGGATAGTGTGAGTACCTGTAATAATAAAATAACCCTAATTCCTTCCTCTTGTTCCTTGAATTAGTGCTGTGATTCATTTCACTTCAGTTCAGTTCAATCGCTCAGTTCTGTCTGACTCTTTGTGACCCCATGAATCGCAGCACGCCAGGCCTCCCCATCCATCACCAACTCCCGGAGTTCACTCAGACTCACGTCCATTGAGTCAGTGAGGCCATCCAGCCATCTCATCCTCGGTCGTCCCCTTCTCCTCCTGCCTCCAATCCCTCCCAGCATCAGAGTCTTTTCCAATGAGTCAACTCTTCACATGAAGTGGCCAAATTACTGGAGTTTCAGCTTTAGCATCATTTCTTCCAAAGAAATCCCAGGGCTGATCTCCTTCAGAATGGACTGGTTGGATCTCCTTGCAGTCCAAGGTACTCTCAAGAGTCTTCTCCAACACCACAGTTCAAAAGCATCAATTCTTCGGCACTCAGCCTTCTTCACAGTCCAACTCTCACATCCACACATGACCACGGGAAAAACCATAGCCTTCACTAGACAGACCTTAGTCGGCAAAGGTCTCTGCTTTTCAATATGCTATCTAAGTTGGTCATAACTTTTCTTCCAAGGATTAAGCATCTTTTAATTTCATGGTTGAAGTCACCATCTGCAGTGATTTTGGAGCACAAAAAAGCAAAGTCTCTCACTGTCTCCATTGTTTCCCCATCTATTTCCCATGAAGTGATGGGACCAGATGCCATGATCTTAGTTTTCTGAATGGTGAGCTTTAAGCCAGCTTTTTCACTCTCCTCTTTCACTTTCATTAAGAAGCTCTTTAGTTCTTCTTCACTTTTTACCATAAGGGTGGTGTCATCTGCATGTCTGAGATTACTGATATTTCTACAAACAATTTTGATTCCAGCTTGTGCTTCACCCAGCCCAGCATTTCTCAGGATGTATTCTGCATATAAGTTAAATAAGCAGAGTGACAATATACAGCCTTGACATAATCCTTTCCAGATTTGGAACCAGTCTGTTGTTCCATGTCCAGTTGTAGCTGTTGCTTCTTGACCTGCATACAGATTTCTCAGGAGGCAGGTTAGGTGGTCTGGTATTCCCATCTGTTTCAGAATTTTCCACAGTTTGTTGTGATACACACAGGCAAAGGCTTTGTCATAGTCAATAAAGCAGAAGTAGATTTTTTTCTGGAACTCTCTTGCTTTTTCCATGATCCAACATCTCTGGAAATTTCCACCTTTCCTAAATCTAGCTTGAACATCATGGTTCATGTACTATTGAAGCTTGGCTTGGATAATTTTGAGCATTACTTTGCTAGTCTGTGACATGAGTGCAATTGTGCGGTAGTTTGAGCATTCTTTGGCATTGCCTTTCTTTGGGATTGGAATGAAAACTGATCTTTTCCAGTTCTGTGGCCACTGTTGCGTTTTCCAAATTTGCTGGAATATTGAGTGCAGCACTTTCACAACATCATCATTTAGGATTTGACATAGCTCAACTAGAAATCCACCACTTTCACTAGCTTTGTTTGTAGTGACGCTTCTTAAGGCCCCCTTGACTTCACATTCCAGGATGTCTGGCTCTAAGTGAGTGATCAGACTACCATGGTTATCCGGGTCATGAAGATATTTTTTTGTATAATTCTTTTGTGTATTCATGCCACCTCTTTTTAATATCTTCTGATTCTGTTAGGCTCATATCATTTCTGTCCTTTATCGAGCCCATCTTTGCACGAAGTATTCCCTTGGTATCTCTAATTTTCTTGAAGAGATCTCTAGTCTTTCCCATTCTGTTGTTTTCCTCTATTTCTTTGCATTGATCATGAGGAAGGCTTTCTTGTCTCTCCTTGGTATTCTTTGGAACTCTGCATTCAAATGGGTGTATATTTCCTTTTCTCTTTTGCCTTTCACGTCCCTTCTTTTCTCAGCTATTTGTAAGGCCTCCTGAGGTAACCATTGTGTCTTTCTGCATTTCTTTTTCTTGGGGATGGTCTTGATCACTGCCTCCTGTACAATGTCAAAAAACCTCCGTCCATAGTTCATCAGGCACTCTGTCTATCATATCTAATCCCTTGAATCTATTTGTCACTTCTACTGTATAATCATAAGGGATTTGACTTAGGTCATACCTGAATGGTCTAGTGATTTTCCCCACTTTCTTCAATTTAAGTCTGAATTTGGCAATAAGGAGTTCATGATCTGAGCCACAGTCAGCTCCCAGTCTTGTTTTTGCTGACTGTATAGAGCTTCTCCATCTTTGGCTATAAAGATATAATCAGTCTGATTTTAGTATTGACCATCTGGTGATGTCCATGTGTAGAGTCTTCTCTTGTGTTGTTGGAAGAGGGTATTTGCTATGACCAGTGCATTCTCTTGTCAAAACTCTGTTAGCCTTTGATCTGCTTCATTTTGTACTCCAAGGTCAAATCTGCCTGTTACTCCAGGTAGCTCTTGAAATCCTACTTTTGCATTCTAGTTCCCTGTAAGGAAAAGAACATCTTTTTTGGGTGTTAGTTCTAGAAGGTCTTGTAGGTCTTCATAGAACCATTCAGCTTCAGCTTCTTCAGCGTTACTGGTTGGGACATAGACTTGGATTACTGTGATATTGAATGGTTTGCCTTGGAAATGGACAGAGATCATTCAGTTGCTTTTGAGATTGCATCGAAGTACTGCATTTTGGACTCTTTTGTTGACTATGACAGCTAGCCCATTTCTTCTAAGGGATTCCTGTGCACAGTAATAGATATAATGGTCACCTGAGTTAAATTCACCTATTCCAGTCCATTGTAGGTCACTGACTCCTAAAATGTTGATGTTCACTCTTGCCATCTCCTATTTGACCACTTCTAATTTGCCTTGATACATGGACCTAATATTTCAGGTTCTTATGCAATATTGCTCTTTACAACATTGGACTTTACTTCCATCACCAGTCACATCCACAACTGGGTGTTATTTTTGCTCTGACTCCATCTCTTCATTCTCTCCAGAGTTATTTCTCCACTGATCTCCAGCAGCATATTGGGCAACTACCAACAGGGGGAGTTCATCTTTCAGTGTCCTATCTTTTTGCTTTTCATACTGTTCATGGGGTTCTCCAAGCAAGAATATTGAAGTGATTTGCCATTTCCTTTCAGTGGACCACATTTTGTCAGAACTCTACCATGACCCATCCATCTTAGGTGGCCCTACATGGCTTGGCTCATAGTTTCATTGAACCATGTACACCAGCCAGCCAATAGGTACTTAAACATGCATGGCTGAATCTTTGAGAGAAGCATATGCTACTGGCAGGATCAGCCAGTAGGTAAAGGAGCACAAGGAGCCTAGTGTTCTGGGAGCCAGGCCAGGGGCAACATGTGAACACAAGATGGCAAGCCCAAAACCCAGGAGGTGAGGAAGTGGGCAAGAAGGTGCTCACTGGTTGTCTGACTGACCCACTCTTCCCATGGTGAGGAA
>SJYA01000241.1:480961-528818 GCA_006410615.1 Neotragus moschatus
TTTTTTTTTTTTTTTTTTTTTTTTGCCTTTTAGTACACCTTGTAAGTTTTTCTTGGTGGTCGGTCATGATGTATGGATAAAAGAAACTACTGATGATAGGCCTTTAGTAATGTAATGGTGGGATGTGAGCATTATGGGGAAGGGATTGTTCTATAGACCTATGATTAGATGTCAGTCTTTTAGTAAGCCTATGCCTCTGGACTATCAACTTCACAAATGTTTCTAAGTATTTTTTCTCCACTCTTAAGTGGGATAGGATGGCTAGACTAAATTTCCCTTTTCTAGGTCAGTTAGTCTCTGATAATACACTAGAAGGTTAGAGACCTGTTAACTAGTTTCCCCAGAAGGAAAACCTTGTTAAGTAGAATAGAATAGAGTGCTCTGGATATTTCAGGATAATTCCTTTTCCCTTCTCCTTACTGGAAGAAAGAGGGGATTTTTCTCCAATATTTACTGTGGGAACCTAATCAAACTTCTGAAGGTAAATCTTAGAAAATAGCAGGGATGCCATATGACTGGGCTCTCTATATTTTTTAACTCAGATTTATCAACACTGAGCCTCCAGGAATTCTTCAATTATGGTTCAGGGCTTCTTAATCTGGTTATAAGGTAGTGTCCACCTGTGAGTCTCTGCTCTGATAAGCCGTACTCCCTGTGTTTACATGTCTCTCTAATTTCGGCTTAGAGAGGTAGCCACCGTATCTAATCACAGGGTAGCAAACACTTGTTTCCCCTGGGTCGTCCTCTCTCCTAAGGAAAATCATTGATTTTTCAGTCTGTTCAGTTTTCAACTTATTGTTGGGATCAGTTTAGGACTCCCAAGCTCTTTACCCGTGGAACCAATTTGGAACACCTTCAGTTCCTCTTAATCACATCATTGGGGGTCACACAGATGTTCCTGCACCAAAGAGGATCCCCTGTGGACACTACAAACACAGTCTTCATTTCATTAACAAACACACATTCCTTGTGCACTGACAATAGACCTGCATGTGTACATGGATGCATATACCCCTGTGTACACCACTGATGCCCTCCTCCCTCAGAGTGGCCCCTGACTCCCACGTGTTCTGGATCTAGCCTCGCTGGGCTGCTTGTTGCCAGCTCAGTGGTGAACTCATTCAGAAAACCTGTGAGCCCTCTTCTGAGAGACCCTGTTCCATGCCCAGAAGTGCTTTTGGTGAAATGCTCACTCATAAATACATTTTTCAGGTCTCTCCCCACCACCAACAGTGGGGCTCTGTAGGAACCAGCAAGACACGAGTTTTGCCTCTTCTTCCTTTTAAGCTGATTTGCCCATTTACAAAGACCCTAATAGAGAGGGGTCCTAGCCCCACAACTCACACACACACAAAAAAAAAAAAAAAAAGAAAGAAAGAAAAGAAAAGGAAGAAAAAGAAAGCCCTGACCTACTAATTTCTGTGGTGCAAATATTCCCACCATGAGCAATTTCAAGTTACTGGTGGTTTAACAACAACTCACAAAATTCCTGACTATTTAACATTCAGTTCTCAATGGACTCTTACGAACCAGTCCAACCCAGTCCTATCTCCTACCCACCTAGAGGATCCAGCCTCACTCCAGCAACAGAAATCAGCTCCCAACACAGGGAAGGCTATCATGATGGAAAGAGCCCCAGGTTTCAGAGGATGTGAATCATCCTTCTGGAGCTTCTTTACTCTAAGTTGCTATCTTATTTGTCTAGTTCATGCTGGCAAGTTAAGTCAGCACTGGTTTTCCAATCCTATTCTCCTGGCAGAATTAAACTACAGAGGCAAAAAGAAAACTGGCCATGATGGGGGTGTTTAGAACACTTCAACACTGCTTGCGGAGTCTTAACATTCCCTGACACTGAAAAATGCCAGACAAGTACACCCTCTGGGGATGTGGTTTGGGGTCCTGGAGCTGGAGGCAGTAGCTCTTATCCCCAAAGAGGAGAAGAGTCTCCAGGCCGAGGTCCAGTAGTGCTCTCCCAGCTACACGTGCATCCTGTGTCTCCACTGCTGCACCGGTGAGGTCGGCTAAAACTGGCATGAGTCTTGAATTTGAATGAGGACTGCCCTCACACACGATGCTAGGATATAGGTGATCTCCCAACCTGGCAGGATGGAAGGTGTAGACAGAGGAGAGCAGGTCAGCTGAGAGGCCCTCTGATCTGAACACCCTCCACTCCAGAGGTTGCCCATGAATGAAGTTAGGAAGGTCCCCAGGGCGCTGGCCAGGCAAGAGGAAGGAGGCCAGTTCCTGCTTGTGGATTCTGTGGTGACCAGTGCTGGGGTTGATTATACCACCCCACCCCACCAAGGATGAAAAACAAGGTGAGGAGCTCACCTCTGACTTCCCTGGGCTCAGCCAGAGCTGTCTCCATCCTCTGGGAGAATGACCCAATTGAAAGTTTCTCTTATACTGTCCACTCACTTCATTATTAAAAGCACTAAATCTCTGAGCTTCCCTGTCACTGACTGGGGAGGGTCAGTGAAGTAACAACAGAGAATCTTGGGCAAAGGCTCACCAAGCCCTGCCGTGGTAAAACTTCAGCTTCTAACGTCACTTTCAGCAACTCATGCTGCCTGCATTTAGAGGTTCAGTGACTTTCCTTCTCAAGGTCATGGAGTCCTCCAGATGCCTCTGGTCCAGCCCCATGTGGTGCAAAACTCACTTCTATACTTACAGATGGGCTCAAGACCCACTAGACCCCCATGCAGATTTCCGCTTCGGGGCATGGCAGGGGAAGGATAGGGAGGGTCTTAGAGGGGGGATACATAGGCTGTGTGGAGAAAGGCAAAATGTTGCACTGCCTGGCAGGCCCTGCTGTGAGGGCAGAGGCTCAGGGTGAGGGTCCTGGGTGGGCTTCCATTGCTCTGGGTTCAAGGCCGACTTCTCCTTTGACCAGCTATGTGACTTCAGTTAAGATACTCAACCTCTCTGAGCCTGTTGCCTCATCTGGTAGAGGAAGTCATGATGGTGCCTAGTCCAGTGGGCTGTTGTCCAGATGCAATGAGACAATGACTGGACTAGTGTTTCATCTAGCACTTAATAAATGTTCATCTTTGCTGTAAATAGCCTCACAGCTCTACCCCTGTCCCAGATTCCTCTTCCATGGTAATCTCAACAACTCTGTGAGTAGATAGCAACGCCCCAGCTGATAAATGAGGAATCCAGGCTTCTTGGAGAGGAGAAATGAACTTGCCTGAGGCCACACACAGCAACATGGCAGAAGACAGAGATTTCAGCCTCAGGCTGACACCATCCCACTCAGAATTGCCAGTTTCCCCCCATGCTGAGAAAGCTTGCTAACTCTCAGTAGTTTTCAGCATTTTCTTCTCCTGTGGCATTTGACAAATGTCCCTGAAGTCACACATCAGCAAGGGAAACTTATAGTCAGGGCCTGGCCCCGTCACAGCAGGTGGACCTGCTGCAAGCCAGAAGGGAGCTGGGCTGGGAAGAGGCCCAGGGGGTCCAGGTGGCTTGAGAAGCCTCCAAGGACTCCAAGTTGAGACCTGGTCCTGGCCCGTCTCTCACATCTGTCCTTGAACCTTACATGATTCCAGAGGACAGGGTTTTGGGACAGAAATAACTAGGGTCACTCTAGGCTCTAGATGTCTTTTCAGTGCAAAGGCCAGGAAGAAACCACGCCAGGGAGAACCAACATGACTCTGCCTGTGTGTCGAGAATGATGCTGTCACCGGGTGCTAACTTCTGTAAAGCCGGTGCTCTGTGTGCCAGCTGCTCTGCTGAACACTCAGCCTCTATCACCCTGCTGTGACCGCTCATGAGGTGGGCTCTGCCTTTATGCTCATTTAACAGATGAGGGGGGCTTCCCTGGAGGCTCAGATGGTGAAGAATTCGCCTGTAACGCAGGAGACCTGGGTTCAGTCCCTGGGTGGGGAAGATCTCCTGGAGGAGGGCATGGCAGCCCTCTCCAGTATTCTTGCCTGGGGAATCCCATGGACAGAGGAGTCCGGTGGCTGTAGTCTGTGGGGTCGCAAAGAGTCAGACGTGACTGACTTAAGCGCAGCACAGTAGATGAGGACCCCGAGGCTGCCTCGGGTCCAGATGCATGAAAGCTGGGACTGAAGCCCAGGCCTGTCATCCTGCAGCCGCTCTGCCACCTTCTCAGCTTCTCATCCACAAGGGAAATGCCAAGCTGAGATCTCTCAGGGTGAGGACCAGCAAACCGAACCTAGAGTCCCCTTGGAGGACACTTGTCTCCTGGTGAGGATTGTCTAAGTCTCGGCGATGATCTGAGATGGGCCGGAGGGATGAAGAGGTCAGGGATCCTCCCCTTCCCTATGCCTTGCCCCAGCCCCTAGAAGCTCTACTTCCCTCTTTATGGGCCAGGAGCTAACCCCAACACCTGAGGAGGCCTCTCCCGCCAGCCCTGTGTGACCCTATCATGCCAGGCGCGAGTGTGACAGGCAGGGTCTAGAGCATATTCCACTAGTGCAGGGTAGCCTCGCAGTTAGAATCACTGACACTAGGGTCACATGGAGTGGAGTTTGAGCCCCAGCCCTGCAGCTCACTAGCTGTGTGTCCTTAAACAAATCACCTCTCTGTGCTCACCTTTGTTCACCTGTGAAATGGGGAGATAGTGGAAACAGTTAGAGATTTTATTTTCTTGGGCTCCAAAATCACGGAAGATGGTGACTGCAGCTGTGAAATTAAAAGATGCTCACTCCTTGGAAGAAAAGTTGTGACCAACCTAGACAGCATATTGAAAAGCAGAGACAATACTTTGCCAACAAAGGTCTGTCTAGTCAAGGCTATGGTTTATCAAGTAGTCATGTATGGATGTGAGAGGTGGACTATAAAGAAAACTGAGCACTGAAGAATTGATGCTTTTGAACTGTGGTGTTGGAGAAGACTCTTGAGAGTCCCTTGGACTGTGAGGAGATCCAACCAGTCCATCTTAAAGGAAATCAGTCCTGAATATTCATTGGAAGAACTGATGTTGAAGCCGAAACTCCAATACTTTGGCCACCTGATGTGACTGGCTCATTTGAAAAGACTCTGATGCTGGGAAAGATTGAAGGTGGGAGGAGAAGGGGATGACAGAGGATGAAATGGTTGAATGGCATCACCAACTCAATGAACATGGGTTTGGGTGAACTCTGGGAGCTGGTGATTGACAGGGAGGCCTGGCATGCTGCAGTCCATAGGGGTGCAAAGAGTCAGACATGACTGAGCAACTGAACTGAACTGAAATGAACTGAACTGAAATGGGACTGAGGATAGCTAGGTTTTAAGATTGTTTTGACTATTATAAGAAAATAATAACAAACAGAGCTAATGTTATAAAACATGTACTTTGTGCCAGACACTATTCTGAATGCTTTAACCCAAAGTGCTAAAGTTTGGGTTGCAATGCAGGTAGGCTGGATCCAGAATCTATGCTCTGAAAAGCTGGATGAAAACGAATGTGAAGTCCTTAGAACAAGTTCTTAGAACAAGGACTGGAAATTCCTAAAACCAGGACTTCTCCTGGTTCGCTTTGCATGCAAATTTGCATCAGGATCACCTTGGGCTGGGAAGAGGAGAGCAGGAGTAAGTAGAGGGTACCTGTTTGAATTACAGATTCTCTAGCCTTATCTGATACTTACTGAGTCAGAATCACTGGGGCCTGGGGTCAGCATTTTGAACAGATACCTCTGCTCCTAACCAGGTAATTCTTAGGCCCCATAAAGAATTAGCATCAGGGATAAAGTGTGTCATTAAAGCAGCTATGAATTTATTTCACAGATTTTAAGACTAAAAATCTAAAGCCCTATATTCTAGAGCAAAAGGTCTGTCACAGACAAGCCACTGTACCTCAGATGAGTCAATTTCTTGTCTCAGGTTCCCCATATGTCTAGCTGATATCTTTGACCCCATGCTGCCCGCCTCAGGTGACCCGTGTGAGCATGAAGGGATGGTGACTGCAGAGACTGCTTGTACTGAAGCAGGCAGGTCCGGAGTCATACTTCCTGCCCCAAGATCAACTGCTAGCTCCGCCAGTGATTCCATTTTAATTTCCTTCAGTTCAGTTCAGTTCAATTCAGTCCCTCAGTCGTGTCTGACTCTTTGCGACCCCAAGAACCACAGCGCTCCAGGCCTCCCTGTCCATCACCAGCTCCCAGAGTTCACCCAAACCCATGTCCATTGAGTAGGTGATGCCATGCAACCATCTCATCCTCTGTCATCCCCTTCTCCTCCTGCCCTCAATCTTTCCCAGCATCAGGGTCTTTTCTGATGAGTCAGCTCTTCGCATCAGGGGGCCAAAGTGTTGGAGTTTCAGCTTCAACACCAGTCCTTTTAATGAACACCCAGGACTGATCTCCTTTAAGATGGACTGGTTGGATCTCCTTGCAGTCCAAGGAACTCTCGAGAGTCTTCTCCAACACCACAGTTCAAAAGCATCAATTCTTCACTCAGCTTTCTTTATGGTCCAAATATTACATCCATACATGACCACTGGAAAAACCATTGCCTTGACTAGTAATGTCTCTGCTTTTCAATATGCTGTCTAGGTTGGTCATAATTTTCCTTCCAAGGACTAAGCATCTTTTAATTTCATAACTGCAGTCACCATCTGCGGTGATTTTGGAGCCCCCCAAAATAAAGTCAGCCACTGTTTCCACTGTTTCCTCATCTATTTCCCATGAAGTGATGGGACCAGATGCCATGATCTTCGTTTTCTCAATGTTGAGCTTTAAGCCAGATTTTTCACTCTCCTCCTTCACTTTCATCAAGAGGCTCTTTAGTTCTTCTTCATTTTCTGCCATAAAGGTGGTGTCATCTGCATATCTGAGGTTATTGATATTTCTCCTGGAAATCTTGATTCCAGCTTTTGCTTCATCCAGCCCAACATTTCTCATGATGTACTCTGCATATAAGTTAAATAAGCAGGGTGACAATATACAGCCTTGACGTCCTCCTTTTCCTATTTGGAACCAGTCTGTTATTCCATGTCCAGTTCTAACTGTTGCTTCCTGACCTCCATACAGATTTCTCAAGAGGCAAGTCAGGTGGTCTGGTATTCCCATCTCTCTCATAATTTTCCACAGTTTATTGTGATCCACATAGTTAATGGCTTTGGTATAGTCAATAAAGCAGAAATAGATTTTTTTTGGAACTCTCTTACTTTTTTTAATGATCCAGGGATGCTGGCAATTTGACCTCTGGTTCCTCTGCCTTTTCTAAATCCAACTTGAACATCTGGAAGTTCACGGTTCACATATTCCTGAAGCCTGGCTTGGAGAATTTTAAGCATTACTTTACTAGCATGTGAGATGAGTGCAATTGTGCGGTAGTTTGAGCATTCTTTGGCATTGCCCTTCTTTGGGATTAGAATGAAAACTGACCTTTTCCAGTCCTGTGGCCACTGCTGAGTTTTCCAAATTTGCTGACATATCGAATGCAGCACTTTCACAGCATCATCTTTCAGGATTTGAAATAGCTCTACTGGAATTCCATCACCTCCACTAGCTTTGTTCACAGTCATGCTTCCTAAGGCCCACCTGACTTCACATTCCAGGGTGTCTGGCTCTAGGTGAGTGATCACACCATCCATCGTGATTATCTGGGTCGTGAAGATCTTTTTTGTACAGTTCTTCCGTGTATTCTTGCCACCTTTTCTTAATATCTTCTGCTTCTGTTAGGTCACTACCATTTCTGTCCTTTATTGAGCCCATCTTTGCATAAAATTTTCCCTTGGTATCTCTAATTTTCTTGTTGTTTTCCTTATTATTTCCTTTACTATATTTTGCAATTATTTTCTAAGTGGTTGCCCCAGGGATTACCATTAATGTTAATTTAAAACAGTCTATTATTCAAAATAATGCCAATTTAATTTCAAAAGTATAAAAAAAAATCTTTGTTCCAATAAAGTTCTATTACCTCCTCTTCCCTGTGCTATTATTGTTATGCAAATTATCTTCATATATTCTAAGTTCATCAGCACAGATTTATAATCCCCTTGTGCTGTTGTCTTTGAATCAGATATGAGAAGAAAATGGTTACAGAAATTGCATTTATGCTGCTTTCTACTATTTACCTGTTTAGATACCTTGACAGTGCTCTTCATTTCTTCATTTGGGTTAAAGCTGTCGTCCAATGTCTTTTTATCTCAACCTGTAGGGCAGCTCTGCCAGTAATAGATATTCGGTTTGGGTTTTTCTCTTTTGCATAGCTGATAATATCTTAATTGCTCCTTCAGTTTTGAAGAACATTTTGCATCCGTATGAATTTCTTGGTTGACAATTTTTATTTGAGAGCTTCCCTTTGAATATGTCATATCCCACTGCCTTTGGGTTTCCATGGTGGCTGATGAGGAGTCAGCTGTCAATATTACTGATATTTCCTCAGCCGTCACCAGTCACTTTTCTCTTGATGCTTGCAAGATACTCTTTGTCTTTGGCTTTTTGATAGTTTGGCTCTTCTGTGTGTCTTGCGTGTATCTCTTTGAATTTGTCTTACTTGGAGTTTGTTGTCCTCCCTGAATGTGTAGATTAATGTTTTCTATCAAATTTGGACATTTTTCAGGCATTGCTTCTTCAAATATTCTTTCCTCTCCTTCTAGAAGTCCATCATGTATATGTTGATATACTTGATAGTGTCCTGTAAGTCTCTGAGGCTTTTTTCTTCATTCTTTTTTCTAGCTGTTCCTTAGACTAGACAATCCCAATTGATCTATCTTAAATTTCATTGATTTTTTTTTCTGCCAATTCATATCTTTTTTATCATTATTGATTTTTAAAATTTCAATAGTTATTATAGTTCTCAAATTCAGAGTTTTTTGTTTGATTCTTTTTAAATGTTTCCACTTCTATTGCTATTCACTATTTGCTGAGACATAGAGAAGGCGATGGCACCCCACTCCAGTACTCTTGCCTGGAAAATCCCATGAACAGAGGAGCCTGATGGGCTGCAGTCCATGGGTTCGCTAAGAGTTGGACATGACTGAGAGACCTCACTTTCACTTTTCACTTTCATGCATTGGAGAAGGAAATGGCAACCCACTCCAGTGTTCTTGCCTGGAGAATCCCAGGGACGGGGAGCCTGGTGGGCTGCCATCTGTGGGGTCGAACAGAGTCGGACATGACTGAAGTGACTTGGTGGCAGCAGCAGCAGCAATCTGCAGATATTCTCCTTTACTTTTTCAGTCATGATTTCCTTTAGTTACTTGACTATGTTTATAAGAGTTAAAGTCTTTGTGTACTAAGTCTAACTAATGCTCCCTCAAGAACAGTAGTTAAACAGTAAAACAGTAGCTTTANAACAGAGTCGGACATGACTGAAGTGACTTGGTGGCAGCAGCAGCAGCAATCTGCAGATATTCTCCTTTACTTTTTCAGTCATGATTTCCTTTAGTTACTTGACTATGTTTATAAGAGTTAAAGTCTTTGTGTACTAAGTCTAACTAATGCTCCCTCAAGAACAGTAGTTAAACAGTAAAACAGTAGCTTTACTGACTGCTTTTCTTCTCCCCTGTGTATGGGCCACAGTTTTCTGTTTTCTGCAAGTCTTGTAATGTTTTTGTAAAAAATTAGACATTTAAAATATCTAATGGGACAACTTAACAAATTAGATTCCCCCTGCCCTTCTTTGAGTTTGATGTTGTTGTTGGTTTTGTTATTGCTGTTGTTTTGATTAATATTCCTGCTACTGCTTCCTTGCTTAGTGAATTTACTGAACTAATTCAGTAAAGTCTGTATTTCCTATTTTGTGTGGTCACTGAAGTCTCTGCTTGATAATTTCAGTTCAGTTCAGTTCAGTCGCTCAGTCATGTCCAACTCTTTGCAACCCCATGAACCACAGCACCCTAGGTTTCCCTGACCATCACCAACTCCCAGAGCTTATTCAAACCCATGTTCATTGAGTTAGTGATGCCATCCAACCATCTTATCTGCTGTCATCCCCTTCTGCTCCTACCTTCAATCTTTCCAGCATCAAGGTCTTTTCCAATGAGTCAGTTCTTTGCATCACATGGCCAAAGTATTGGAGTTTCAGCTTCAACATCACTCCTTCCAATTAATATTCAGGGCTGATTTCCTTTAGAATGGACTGGTTGGATTTTCCTGCAGTCCAAGGAACTCTCAAGAGTCTTCTCCAACACCACAGTTCAAAAGCATCAAGTTTTTGGCATTCAGTTTTCTTTATAGTCTAGCTCTCACATCTATACATGACTACTGGAAAAAGCATAGCTTTAACTAGATGGACCTTTGTTGGCAAAGTCATGTCTCTGCTTTTTAATATGCTGTCTAGGTTGGTCATAGCTTTTCTTCCATGGAGCAAGCATCTTTTAATTTCATGGCTGCAGTCACCATCTGCAGTGACTTTGGAGCCCAAAAAAACAAAGTCTCTCACTGTTTCCANGGTGGTCTGGTATGCCCATCTCTTTCAGAATTTTCCAGTTTATTGTGATCCACACAGTCAAAGGCTTTGATATAGTCAATTAAGCCTTAAGCAACCACTATAGATTTTAATCTTCTTGTCATTTTATTTAATGGAATCACAGTCTTCTGTGACTAGCTTCTTTCACTTAGCACATTTTCAAAGTTCATTTGTGTTATGACATGTGAAAGTGAAAGTTGCTTGGTCTCATCTGACTCTTTGCAACCCCAGGCCCGAATACTGGAGTGGGTAACCTTTCCCTTCTCCAGGAGCTCTTCCCAACCCAAGGATCAAACCCGGGTCTCCTGTATTGAAGCAGAGTTTTTTTACCACCTGAGCCACAAGGGAAGTCCAAGAATACTGGAGCGGGTAAGCCTATCCCTTCTTCCGACCCAGTGGATCTTCCTGACCCAAGAATTGAACCAGGGTCTCCTGCATTGCAGGCAGATTCCTTACCAACTGAGCTATGAGGGAAGCCCATGTGATAACATATATTAGTATTTATTATTTTTTATGATCTAATAATATCCTGTTCTTTCGATAAACTATATTGGGTTTATCCATTTATCAATTGATGGATATTTGGGTTTATTTTTTTTCAACTTTTTGGCTATTATGAATAATACCGTTATAAACATTTTATACAAGTTTTGTGTGAACATATGCCTTTATTTCTTTTGGGTATATACTGAGGAATAGAATTGGTAGGTCATATGATAATTCTGGGCTTCCTTGGTGGCTCAGTTGGTAAAGAATCTGCCTGCCGTGCAGGAGACTACCTGCAATGCAGGAGACCCAGGTTGGATCCCTCGGTTGAAAAGCTCTCCTAGAGAAGAAAATGGCAACCCACTCCAGTATTCTTGCCTGGGAAATCCCAAGGACAGAGAAGCCTGGTGGGCTATAGTCCATGAGGTCACAAGAGTCTGACACAATTTGGTGGCTAAATCACTACCACCACCACGTGATAACTCTGTGTTTAACATTTTGAGTAAATGCCAGACTGTTTTCCAAATGACTGCACTTTCTACATTCCCACCAGCAATGTGTAAGGGTTCCAATTTCTCCTTTATTCCAGTGGGTATGAAGAGTTTTGATTTGTATTCCCTTGATAACTAGTGATATGGAGCATCTTTTACTGTGCTTATTTGCCATTCATATATCATCTCTTGAAAAATGTACATCTAAATAATCTGTCAACTTTAATTGTATTATTTGTGTCGTGGTTTCTGAGTTTTAGGAGTTTTTAAAATATAGTCTGTGATTAATAGACACAGGAGTTTCAAATACATTTCCGCCCCTCCCCATCTTTGGCTTGCCTTTTCACTTTCTTGATAGGGGTCTTTGAACAACAAAAGTTTTAAAAACTTTTGCTGAATTCCATTTACCATTCTTCTTTTTTTTATTTTTTTTTTTGGTTACTTGGGCTTTAGGTATTGTTGCCAAGCCCAAGATCATGCAGTTATATTCCCATGGTTTCTTCTAAGAGTTTTGGAGATTCATGTCTTACATTTATGTCTGAACCATTTTGAGTTATTTTTGCATATAATTTAAGAGAAAGTACAACTTAATTCTTTTGCATGTGGAAATCCAGTTGTTGCAGTACCATTGGTTGAAAAGACTGGTTTTTTCCATTGAATTTTCTTGGCAATTTTGTTGAAAATCAATTGACCACAGAACTATGGGTTCATTTTTGAACTCTCAATTCTATTTCATTGATTATATGTCTGTCTTTATGCCAGTTGCATGTTGTCTTTATTACTACTGCATTCTAGTAAGTTTTGAAGTCAAAAAATGTGAATTATCCTACTTTCTCTTTCCCAAAATTGTTTTGGCTGTTCTGGGTCATTTGCAATGCCACCTGTATGTTAGTAATCAGTTTCTCAACTTCTAAACCAACTTATCTGAGATATTAATAGGGATTATATTGGATTCTGTAGGTCCATTTTAAGAGTATTGCCATCTTACCAATACTGGGTCTTCCAATCCATGAACATGGAATATTTGTCCATTTATTTACATCATCTTTAATTAAAGAATCCACCTGCAATGTAGGAGACCTGGGTTTGATACCTGGTCACGAAGATCCCCTGGAGAAGGAAATGGCTACCCAGTTCAGTATTCTTGCCTGGGAAATCCATGGGCAGAGGAGCCCCAAGGGGTACAATTCATGGGGTCACAAAAGAGTCAGACACAAGTTAGTGACTAAATAACAACAACAAAAGTTTTCAGAGTATAATTTTTGCACTTTTTTGGTTAAATCTATTCCTTAGTAATTTATTTATTTGACACTATTGTAAATGTTTTCTTTATTTCATTTTTGGTCTGTTTATTGCCAGTGTGAGTGAAAGTTATTCAGTCATGTCTGACTCTTTGTGATCCCATGGAATAGTCCATGGAATTCTCCAAGCCAGAATACTAGAGTGGGTAGCCGTTCCCTTTTCCAGGGTATCTTCCCAACCCAGGGGTTGAATCCAGGTCTTCTGCATTGCAGGCAGATTCTTTACCAGTTGAGCCACCAGGGAAGCCAGTGTATAGATATGTAATTGTTTTTGTATATTAATCTTGAATCCTATAGCATTGCTGAATTCAGTCTTCCTAACAGAGTTTTAGTGGATTTAAGTTTTTTATTAGTTCTAGTAAATTTGGTGGATGACTTAGGGCTTTCTGTACACAAAATCATGTTAACTGCAATTAAAAATATTTTAACTTCTCCCTTTAATATAGTTGCCCTTTTTTGTTGTTGCTTTTGGCCTAATTATCCTGGCTGAAACTTCTAGTACAATACTGAATAGAAGTGGATATAGAGTGGAGTTAGAAGACAAAAGAGCTCAGTGTAGGTGTCCTTGGTTCCTTTCTAGTTCCTCCTGTTTAGGCAGGACTTGTTGGGTAAATAGGTCTGACCCACTCATTGTTAAGTAGAAGCAGTATGTTTCAGTTCTGGTCAGGATGCTTAAACCAACATAAGAAACTCTCCTCTTTCTTCTCCCAAACCCCAGAAGATTTTTTTTTTTCCTCTTACACAGTGAGAGGAAATTTTCCAGATGGTGGCTACTTCAAAAGTCTGCTTTCCTGAGTGAAAAACATAGAACAGGGCCACAGCTGGCCACTGATGGACATGTAACCCAAACAAGAAATTAGGAGTGGGAAGAAGCCACTCCCTGACTCTATCTAATGAAATAATAGCATGACCTTCCAACTTCCCTGGTGGCTCAGTCAATAAAGCATCCACCTGCAGGGCAGGAGACCCAGGTTCCATCTCCGGGGAAAGAGCCCCTGGAGAAGGAAATGGCCACCCACTCCAGCACTCTCGTCTGGGAAATCCCATGGGCAGAGGAGCTTGGCAGGCTCCAGTCCATAGGGTTGCAAGAGTTGGAAACAACTTAGCAACTAACCACCAACACTACCAACAGCATTGCTCTGTGCTTTGCATAGTTGTCTCCAGAGGCTTAGAAAAATCAATTCATTTGCTTGAATCCCTGGGAAGGGAGAGGCTAGATAGTGAATTCAGGTGTGACTCATAGCCCTTGCCTCAACTGGCCCCTTTTAATGACCACACCACACACTGGATCTTGTTGGTCTTGTCCCAGACCTCTTGGGGTGGCTCACTTGGTGCAGACCTGCCCTGAGAGTCAGAAAGTGCTTCTCTTTCAATTCTTATCTGCCTCCTGGAAGATTCTAGCATCTCATTCTCATTTTGTCCTCTGGAGCCACACAAAATGAGTCTGGTTGTCTCAGAAACTGCAAAGTAGATTTAATAAACTTCACTAAGGTGTATAATCTCTTAGACAGGATGCAAATGTTTGGATTTTTCTCATAATTTCTAAAACCATGAAAATTGCAAGGATTAGATACTTGACTGGAAATGATGTTGGATTGTATCACCAAGAAAGTACAAATAAACTGGAATTCCTGCACAACAAGGCCAGCTAGAATTTGCATTAAGTTGGGAGATAGGTCCAGGGCCATTAATTCCATGAGAACCACCAATGACCTTCTGGGATTTGTTTAGAAAACTCAAAAAGCAGGGAGATTTTAGGTCTTTCTTTAAAAGATAAATTTATTATTAACAATATACTCAGTGGTGACACTCTGAAAAAACTTTTCCTCTAAATCTGGGAAAGGAAAAATTTGCCCACTTTTACCACTTCTATTCAACAGAGTACTGAAAATTCTAGTTGGGGCAATCAGATTGTTTGTAAAAATGAACAATCTGAAAAGGAAATTAAGAGAACAATCCCATTTACAATAGCATCACAAAGAATAAAATAATGAGAAGTTGGGTTAACTAATGAAGTGAAAGACCTGTACACTAAAAACTACAAAACATTGCTGAAAGAAATGTAAGAAGATGTAAATAAATGAAAATATATTTTATGCTCATAGATTTGAAGACTTTTATTATAAACTTAATATTAATGCATTAATGCTATTCTAAGCAATCTACAGATTCAATTCAATCTTGATTTTCTTTGCAGAAATAGAAAAATCCATCCTGAAATTAATAGAATCTCAAGAGATCCTGAATAGCCAAAAATATCTTGAAAAAGAACAAAGTTGGAGGTCTTACACTTTCTGATTTCAAAATGTATTACAGACTACAGTCATCAAAAAAGTATAGCACGGGCATAAAGACAGAAAATATATACCAATTAAATAATCTGCTTGCAGTTCAGGAGATCCAGTTTTGATCCCTGGATTGGGAAGATCCCCTAGAGAAGGAAACTGCAACCAACTCCAGTATTCTTGCCTGGAGAATCCCCTAGAGAGAGGAGCCTGGCAGGCTAAAGTCCATGGGATTGCAAGGAGTCAGACACAACTGACCAGCTAACATTTTCAAATAGGGTACAGAACCCAAAGATAAAACCTTGCATGTGTGGTCCAGTGATTTTCAACAAGTCCTAAGAACATTCAATGGGGAAAGAGCCAACTTTTTAACTAATGGTATTCAGAAAACTGAATATCTATATGCACAAGAATGAAGGTGGACCCTTATTTGCAACATATACAAAGATTACCCTGAATTACATTAAGAACCTAAATGTAAGAGTTAAAACTAAAACTTTTAGAAGAAAACATAGGTGAAAACTTCAAGACATTGGATTCAGCAATGATTGCTTTGATATGGACACCGAAAACAGACAACAAAAGAGAAAAAAAAATAGAAAAACTCGAGTCCATCAAAAATTTTGTAAAAACTTCCGTATGTCAAATGACATGATTAACCGAGTAATAAGGCAACCCATAGGATGGAAGTAAACATTTTCAAATTATATATCTGATAGAAAAATGCAAATCAAAATCACTTTATACTCATTAGGATGGCTATAATCTAAACAATAGAAAATAACAAGTATTGGCGAGGCTGGAACCCTTGAACACTGCTGATGGGAATATAAAATTGTGCAGCCACTGTGGAAAATGATAAGACAGTCCTTTAAGAAAATGCAGAAGATAATCCAGCAATTCTACTTCTGGATAGATGCCTCAAAAACTAGAAGTCGAGACTCAAAAGGCATTTTTGTATCAAGATTCCTAACAGCTTTATTCACAATAGCCAAAAGATGGAGACCATTCATCCTGTCAATCCATTCATTGACAGATGAACGGATAAACAAAAGGCAGTGTATATACACAATGAAACACTACTCAGCCTTAAAAAGAAGTGAAATTCTGAAATGTGCTATGATGTGGATGAACCTTGAAGACATTATGCTCTGTAATATAAACCAGACACAGAAGGACAAATATTGCATGATTCCACCTATATGAAGTACCTGGAATAGTTAAATTCTTAGAGACAGAAACTAGATTAGTGGTTACCAGGTACTAGGGATAGGGGTTGGGGAATGAAGAGTTAATGGTTAATGGGTACAGAGTTTCAGTGTGCAATGATGAAATTCTGGCAGTGGATGGTGGTGATATGAATATACTTAATGACTTCAATTACAACTTAAAATGATTAAAATGGTAAATCCTATGTTATTTATATTTTGCTACAATTAAAATGTAAAATACATATAGAAGCTTACATTTTAACAAATACAAAACAGAAAATCCCAGATTTATTAACTGTGAATGCTGGAAGAGTTCTTGGAGAAGAAAATGGCAACCCACTCCAATATTCTTTCCTGGAGAATACCCTTGGACAGAGAAGCCTAGCAAGCTACAAACCATGGAGTCGCAAAGAGCTGGACATGACTGAAGAGACTTAAACCGATTTCTTCTTCCAGGTTGTGTAACATTTATCCACTACCACGGCCTATTCCCTCCTACTCCCCGCTCTCAGGAAGAAGAGGCTTGTTCAAGTACAAGCAGCCAGTTTATGGGAACCTGGAACTAGAACATAGACTTCCTGACACTTCTCAGTGACCTTCTCACTGCATTGCTCAAGCTTGGTTTCCCTTCAGCTTTGATAATGAAATTTACCAGATGGTCATCAGAGTAGCAGGGAACAGCACAGCGGTAAAAGCAGAGCCTTCTTTTCATATACCTGTGTGGTCCACAAGAAACAGAGGGTCATGAGTGATGGAGAAGGGCCTGGACCTCCCAACCTCTTTTTCACTTCCTACTTCCAAGCACACAAATTGTGCAGACATTGCTAATCAATGATAGCAGCTGCCCTGCTAAGTTTGGACCAAACCTCAAGATTGTATTCAATACTAGAGTTCACACATGGAGTGAAATCTCTCTCTCTTCCCTCATTTTAAATCTGCATCAGGAAAAGAACAATACTTTTTTCATTTCTGTCTCAAAGTACTATTAAACATCTAAACATGCCTTGTGCTTGGTTAAGAACTTTACCAACATAACCTCATGTAATCCTCCAACCAGGGTAAGTGATCTTTATTTAACACACAGGAAAGCTGAGATTCAGAGCTAAGGTATTTGTCCAAGTCTGCTCTGTGAGGCATTCATAAAGCTGGAATTCAAATGCAGGGCTTCCTAGTGAAGTGAAACTCACTCAGTCATGCCTGACTCTTTGAGACCCTATGGACTATACAGTCCACAGAATTCTCCAGGCTAGAATGCTGGAGTGAGTAGCCTGTCCCTTCTCCAGGGGACCTTCCCAACCCAGGGATTGAACCCAGGTCTCTTGCATCGCAGGCAGAGGCTTTACCAGCTGAGCCACAAGGGAAGCCCAGGGTTTCCTAACTCCACAACTATTCAGTGTACCTGCAAAATCTCAAATATGGGGTAGGCAGACAAATTGCATTTCACAAGCCCATGCCAGTTGGTTGGCTTTATTTTCCTGATCTGTTGTCTTGAAAAGGAATTTGGGGCTGAGTTCAGGTTCAGGAGGGCTTCCTTGATGACTCAGGTGGTAAAAAAAATCTGCCTGCAGTGCAGGAGACCTGGGTTCAGTCTCTGGATTGGGAAGATCCCCTGGAGAAGGGAATGGCAAAGCACTCCAGTATTCTTGCCTCGGAAATCCCATGGACAGAGGAGCCTGATGGGCTACAGTACATGGGGTTGCAAAGATTTGGACACGACTGAGGGACACATTTCACTTTCAGGTTCGGGAAGAAAGAGTGCTGTGATGGATTAGTGATGACTGCCTCAGGAGTGCAGAGCCCTTGCACATGCCAGAAGCATGTGTGAGAGAGTTTGGGGTCACATGTCAGTGTTTGTTCCTGAGGTAGGACAGCATACATGTGAGTGTTGCCCACTCTGGCCTATGATGGCCCTGCAGGCTTGTTCTCCTCTCAAGCGCTGGGTTCTCCAGTTCTCTGCTCCTCTCCAAGAGGAAACCACCTCACCATTTCCCTGGGTTTCCAATGGGACTGAAAGATAGTGGATGAGAAAGCACTTGATGCCCAAGTGAAAATAGTGGAGCAGATATATATTTCACTTCCTTTTCTCAAAACCAACCTAAAATCACAATCACACACACAAAAAAAGAAAAAAATAGAAGGGGGATCTTTCTTCAATGTGCGTTATGCCATAAATTGCTTATAACTTCAATTACAAAATCTGAAACATACCTGCCAAGTTTTGTAAAATCTATCAGGACAAATGTAGAAACTGATGACGATACACGAACATCCTCAGATAACCTGCATGAACCTACATGAAACTGATAACCTACTATTGGGCCACACTGGCCACTGAGACGGCAAATACTGAGCTGCACTCCTACAGCAGAGAAATAACTGATGTGAACAGAGACACTAAGACAATAACTCAAAATGGAAGGCATTTCCCACACTACCTACCCCTTCCCTCACTATCCTCCCACAAAGGGCTATGAAAGTGAAAGTTGCTCAGTCGTGCCCAACTCTTTGCGACTCCATAGACTATATAGTCCATGGAATTCTCTGGGCCAGAATACTGGAGTGGGTAGCCTTTCACTTCTTGAAGGGATATTTCCAACCCAGGGATGGAACCCAGGTCTCCTGCAGTACAGGTGGATTCTTTACCAGCTGAGCCACAAGGGAAGCCCAAGAATACTGGAGTGGGTAGCCTATTCCTTCTCCAGCGGATCTTCTCAACCCAGGAATCAAACTGGGGTCTCCTGCATAGCAGGTGGATTCTTTACCAACTGAGCTATGGGCTTCCCTCTTGGCTCAGCTGGTAAAGAATCCTCCTGTGATGCAGGAGACCTGGGTTCGATCCCCGGGTTCGGAAGACCCCCTAGAGAAGAGAAAGGCTACCCACTCCAGTGTTCTGGCCTGGAGAATTCCATGGACTGGCCCATGGGGTTGCAAAGTGTTGGACACGACTGAGAGACCTTCACTTTCACAAAGGGCTGGATCCACCTAAAAATGAGTTAGGAGGAAACTAACACAGGAACTGTGCCCAGAGCCACAAAAAGGAGGAAAAAGGAACACAACAAAGGCAGATGGAGAAAATATACCACAAAAGTAATTGCCCAAAGAAAGAGGGAAGACATCGGAAAAATTGGTTTTATGGGATACCAGGAAATTGCAGACAACATGGCATTTTTTTAAAATTTTCAAATGGATTCAAGTAAAGGCACATAAAGCAACAGCACAAAATTAAACCAAGCTGTCTTTCATGGGAATGAAATTGAATAAATAAAAAGAAACAGGAGAGATGGAACCCATCTTAGAAACAGCAAAAAATAGAAGAAGCATGATGAAAAGAGTTTAAGGAACATTGTGAAAAAGCTAGAATTAATTAGAAAACTTTTTTCAAAGATTAGGAAGAAAATCATGTTCTCAAGACAAAGACTGTCAAATACAGAGGCGATCAATGAGGCAACAACATAATCTAAGAAATAATGCCAGAAAACAATTCTGAAGTTAAAAAAAAAAAAAATCTAAATTTGTAGATCAAAAACGTGCAGCACCTTTCAGGAAAAAAAAAAAAAAAAACTTGATAAAAATGTCAACATAAACACGTATCTGAATGGCACAACTGAGATTCAAAAATAGAATCTATTGGCCGATTCACAATGGTGGGGAGAAATCAGGGTGGCACAAGCTTCTCCAAGGCAGCACCATGGATCATCTAGCAAGGTCTGAGGGCAAGAAAATAGAGCCACATAGTTCCATACCCAGTTCAGTTGATTTTCCAGGTCCCAAGGCAATGATACTGTCTCAAAGATGTAGGAATTCAGGAGACAAACTTCATGAGCCTTTTACCATTAACAAACATATTTTAAAAATGAAGAACTTGTGAAAGAAAAGCTGAGGGACAAAGAATTGATGCTTTTGCACTGTGGTGTTGGAGAAGACTCTTGAGTCCCTTGGACTGCATGGAGATCTAACCAGTCCATCCTAAAGGAGATCAGTCCTGAATATTCATTGCGAGGACTGATGCTGAAGCTGAAACTCCAATATTTTGGCCACCTGATGTGAAGAACTTACTCATTGGAAAAAAACCCTGATGCTGGGAAAGATTGAAGGTGGGAGGAGAAGGGGACGACAGGATGAGATGGTTGGATGGCATCACTGACTCAATGGACATGAGTTTGAGCATCCCTGAGAGCTGATGATGGATAGGGAGGCCTGGTGTGCTACAGTCCATGGGGTCACAAAGAGTTGGACATGACTGAGCAACTGAACTGAACTTGTGAAAGGCAAGACCAGGAGTGTGTATGGTGGGGTCTTAGGAGAGGAGGAGAGTAAACAGATGCTGAATACTGAATCTATACAGATACAGAACAAAGCCCAAGTCTCCAACAGCAGTGTTGTTTCTAAAAACATGAAAGAGCGTGACCTTGACACAGTATGACAAAATCAGGAGGGGGTGGGATGAAAGTGCTAATTTCCTGATCTTTCTTACTAGGGAGGTATCACATATGGTATAAAATTTAATCAGCAGTTATTTTAAAATCATAGCAACATCTCAATATTTTTAAAATTTTTTTCTTTTTATCTGTAGGAGGATACATCTTTTATAAATCAAAATGTATCTGAAGTACAAAACTCCTTCAATTTTACCACAATTTCCATTTCTTCCTTTAAATTCAAGGAAACATCATGATTCCGTTATGATCCTATTTTTCCTCCTGTCTGTCTCTTCTGCCACATCTTGGGTAGGTTCATGAAGATACGCCTGGAAATTGTCCATCAAAAGTTGATCACAGACGTTTCTGAGTGACAGAAATGTTTATTTTACTTTCTTTTTTTGTTTTGTCTAGTATTTCTTGAATTATTTTTTGAAGTACATATTTGCCTTTTTTACAAGAAAAATCTTTGTTCTTTATTAAGATAGAAAGCAAAGTGTTAACAGTTGCATACCTATGAGGTTTATGTTTTGTATTTATTTATGTCCCACTTGAGAGTCCCTTGGACAGAAAAGAGATCAAACCAGTCCATCCTAAAGGAAATCAACCCTGAATATTCATTAGAAGGACTGATGCTGAAGCTGAAGCCCCAATATTTTGGCCACATGATGTGAAGACCTGACTCATTGGAAAAGACCCTGGTGCTGGGAAAGATTGAGGGCAGGAGGAGAAGGGGGCACCAGAGGATGAGATGGCTGGGTGGCATCACTGACTCAATGGACATGAGTTTGAGCAAGCTCTGGGAGTTGGTGAAAGATAGGGAAGCTTGGTGTGCTNCCCAATATTTTGGCCACATGATGTGAAGACCTGACTCATTGGAAAAGACCCTGGTGCTGGGAAAGATTGAGGGCAGGAGGAGAAGGGGGCACCAGAGGATGAGATGGCTGGGTGGCATCACTGACTCAATGGACATGAGTTTGAGCAAGCTCTGGGAGTTGGTGAAAGATAGGGAAGCTTGGTGTGCTGCAGTCCATGGGGCCACAAAGAGTCAGACAAGACTTAGCAACTGAGCAACATCAATGCCCCACTTTATTTGTCTAAGGAATTGAAGCAACTTCCTAAAAATATACAAATGCAGAGCTCTAATATAGACAACTGGAAGTTGAAGGAGAAATGTAGACAGAAAGCAGAGGAAGGAGAGAGAGGAGGGGGAGGAAAGGGAGGAGAAGGGGGAGCGGAACAGAGGGTAGGGGAGAGGGAGGAGAAGAGGAGGGGAGTGGGAGGAGGGGGAGATGGAAGAGGAGGAGGAGAAGGAGAAGATCGTTTGGAAATTAGGTACAGGGGCGCACATGCCATTCATTCCTGCACCCTTGCGAGAGGCCAGCTGTAGACCTGACCTTGAGTTTCCTAGCAGTCAAAGTGAAGAAAGAAAGTGTTCTTTCATATAGTCCTCTGTGTCCACTTCCCAGGCAGGCTCTCTCCGCCCCTTGACGGCCCTTGTTAGCCTGAGGAGAGGCTGTGGTTTCTCACTGACAAATCCTGCAGGCTGATCCCAGTCATCAGAGAGTCCTTGCAGCCCCAGGCCCTTTTGCTCCACGTCACTGCACACTCAGCTGCCTTGGGTACTCAGCCCATTTCAACTTCCACTAGGTCCCTTCAGATCAACCTGCAGGGCAGACCGGCCGCCTGTCTGGCCTTCCCTCCAGCTGCTCCCCAGGACACTCTCTGCTGCACTGCCCGTGAGCTGTAGCTCTGCTGCCCACAAGCTTCTCCTGCCCTTTCCCAGGCTCACAGAGCCCACAATCTGGGTTTCCATTGATGTGTCTAAGAGGCAAGCTTGGATCCCACGGTTTTTGAAGGGGTATGACCATGTGTCCCTGACTGGGTTCATCAGAAAAAAGATCCCCAGACAAGAGCTTAGGAAGGTATCCATCCTAGGGATCACAGGTAAGAAGGAGTTGAGACAGGAAGGATGTGAGTAATTGGGGCTTCGTCTACTAGGAACGCTTTGAAGGACCCATTCTAGCCACAACTTTGCACAGAAGCTGTGGTATTTATTCCTCATGCTTACTGGAATTCCCCTCTAGTGCCCCAGGCATATCTCCATGAATATACACAGGCTATAGTCCTTGTACCATGGTCTCCTCTGCACTTCCAGAACCTCCTTCCTATTTAAGAGATTCTTCACTTTTTAGAGTCTTGGTCCCCTGGAGGCTTGCTTAGGAGTTCAGCAATGTAGTTACTTCCATCCTTCTCTAGCTCTGTGTCTTTAGATATGTTTCTCGACTTCTCTGAGTCTTCATTTCCATCCCTGTGAGGCTGTGCTATGCTTAGTCACTGTTGTGTCCGACTCTTTGCGGCCCAGTGGACTGTAGCCCGCCAGGCTCCTCTGTCCATGGGGATTCTCCAGGCAAGAATACTGGAGTAGGTTTCCGTGCCCTCCTCCAGGGAATATTCCCAACCCACGGATCAAACCCAGGTCTCCTGCATTGCAGGAGGGTTCTTTACCAGCTGAGCTACCAGGAAAGCCCCTCCACGCTTGTAACATAGAACGAAAAGAGAGCCTCCCTCAAAGCACTGGTACAGGATGAATAGAGGCGGTGCATGTAAAGAGACAAAGTCAGTGCTCAGTACACAGGCCCCCAGTACTGTTATCAGGGCCGTGGCAGCTCTGGGGACCGAGGTGCTATCAGACTGCAAGGCGGTCACCTCACCTCTGCCCCGGGGACTTGCCCCTCTACATCCACCAGGGGCCAATCCCCGATGCATGGGAAGACGTGGCACCCTCGAGCCGTGTCCTGGGCCCACGTGCGCTCCTGCCCCTCCAGCATCCTCACGCCCTCCCTCCTGCCTCCACCGCCTCCTGACAGCACTTGGTGGCTGTCAGTCATCCTCCAGGTTGTTTCCTGCCTGTCAGAAATCAAAGCTGGTGTTTTGACAAAATGTGGAGGAGACTGGAGGAGAGCCAGCCTGGGCAGGCACGGGTGCCCAGATGGGGTGGGGTGGGCCGGGGACAGATGGCTGTGGGGGCAGGGGTGACCTGGCACTCTCTGGACAGAACCATGCCATCCCCAGCTCTGTCAACATTATGGTGGATGGGGGCCGCCAGGCTCACCCTAGGACCCTGACCCTCCACCCCTACCACGTTCCTCCCATTCCCCCTCACCTGCCTTGAGCAGTGGGCAAAGGGCTCCCCACTGCACAGGTGAAGACTGGACTCCCAGAGGTGTGGACATGTCCTGAGGCTTGACCCACACAGTCTCAAGCCACGTGTGCCCACAGGACCAGCGGCCAGAGCAAGACTTTCAGTCACGCTAGAGCTTACAGCAACCAGCATCCTCAGATAATTGCCAGCATTTCAGAGCAGTTCCCACCCAACTACCCACTCATCTGTTCTCCACCAAACCCCGTGAGGTGCATCAGGAGGAGATGACCGTGCCCACTTGTCAGATGTATAAACTGAGGCCTGGGGAAGGGAAGAGACTTGTCTGGAGCCTCTGCAGGGTTGGTAGAGGCAGGACTAGGGGCCTGGCCCATGAGCACCGGAGAGAAGACTGAGATGCAGGCTCAGGGGTGAACCATGGGGGGCTTCCTGAAAGAGGCAGCCTCAGAGGCCAGCTTGGGAGGATTGAGCAGCCTCTTGGGGCTGATGGAAATGGGTCCGGGGGACTGTCCCTTAGAACACAGGAGCTGGTGGCCCAGGCTCTGTGGTGGTCAGGGCTCCTCACCGTCATGCTTGAAAGAGCTCTGTTTCCAAACTTGGGATGATCTCCACGCTTTCCCTCAGCTGAGAAATGTTACCCCTGATACAGCTGGGACACGGTGTGGGGTGTCCCAGGAGGAGCTGAAGAGCCAGGAGTCACCCTCGGAATCTTCCCTGATGGGGTGAGTCATCTTGCGTAAGGCCCTGCCCATCTCTGAGCCTCAGTTTCTCCATTAGCAAAATGAGAAAGTCCTTTCCAGCTTCAAGCTTTATCCATGAAATGAGTTCGCTCCTCTCAGACTCCCCACAGCAAGAGTGAGGCTGCAGGAAGTCCAACGGGCCTGGGCCAGTGACCTCCAAAGAAGTTCTGAACAGGGTCTTCCAAGGAGACATCCCCAGAACCTGATGTACCCCCTCTGGTGACTTCAGTGAGGACTAAAGCGTTAACTGCTCCTGGTACTCAGATAAAGCCCTAGGGATTCTCCCTACTCTCCCACCCCATGATTAATTCAGTTGAATAAAGTGATATAATCATCATTTCTGATGATAAAGATATGGAAAAACAAATCGAATGTGTCAGGTACTGCATTAGGAGAGGTGATCAAGTAATGGGGGGCTGACCACCCAGCCTCCAAGAAGGCTGCTTTGGACTCTTTTACAGGTCCATGAAATTAGGCAGTTTTATTTCCGTGATTGTAGGATCAAGGAGCAAGGATGATGGGATGAGAGGAGTGGGGGCAGAGGTGTGTCAGAACCAACCCAAAGCAGCTCACAGAACCAATGGTTAGAACTGCAGGAATTTTGTCAGCCAGTTGTTAAATACAGCCACAATGAACAGTTAAATTGTATTAACTCACAATGAAATGAATTATAGTAAACCTAAAGTTAATAAACACTCAAAGGCCCTTAATCCCTAATTACTGCATAGTATTGTACTATTGCATACACTTAGGGTTAGTTCCATCTGTGGAACAGAAACACTGTACATCCGTGTGCTGTTTTGTGCCCCTTCCAAACCTCCCATTGAGTGACGGCTCATCAGTAACTTGACACTGACTGTGGGGGGAGTGTTCACAGCACAGAGACTGGCCACCACCACAAATCAGGGCTTTGATTCTTGGAGAGCCAATGGTGAAATATCTTCCAGTACAACACTGAGGACGGGGCAGGGCAGGAAGAAAAGGGGCAGAGTCCAGCGTGGAGGTGGAGGAAACAGTGCATGGCATCCAGCCCCAGCCAACGGTGACACGAGCCCAGAGAGGGGCGGGGACTGGGCCCTGATGACACAGAAAACCTCTGGCAGGTGAAGCTGGAATCTGGGCCTCCCACCTCCCAAAGTGACCACCTCCAAGGTGATCACCAGGAGACTGGGAGCAAAGGAAAGTAAAACAGACCCAGGCCCCACCCAGGCCCTGTGTTCAAGATATTCCCTACTGACTGGCTTTCTGCTCCTTGAGTCCTCCCAACAGCCCCATATCCAGGGCAGGAATAATCACCTTCACTTTGCAGGTGAGGTAGCTGAGGCCCAGAAAGGCCAAGTGACTTGTCCAAGGTCACAGCCAGTCAGCAGCACCAGAACTGAGCCAGGCCCTGATTCCCAGCCCAGGGTGCTGAGTTCTGCCTCTCTGGTTTCCTCTGGGTTGCTCTAGCCCAGGGCCCTGCTGGACAACCCCACCCTTGGCCTGTCCTCTGTGACCATCAGCCTCTTCTTCCCATCAATCACACCCTACCCAGAGCTCAGCTCAGAGCTGCTGCCCGTTCCCAAGCCCATCTCCAGCCTCCATCCCTGAGCCCCAGACCTTTTGCTCCAGCTGCCCCCAGATACTCAGACACTGGGTCAGGAACCCACAGAAGGTCAGGGCTGACAGGGGTCCCAGGGTCATCTGGCCCACCCCTGGGGGTCCAGGTGGGAGCAGTGGTCCCTCAGCACCATGCTGTGCCCCCCCCATGAAGCCCCCCAGGGTCCGGTTTGGGGTGCTGTTCTTCCCCCAGCATGCCTCCCTCTGCTTCCTGCCTCACTCAACCCACAGCAGACTGCAAATCTAGGCCTAAGGTTTGATTTACCAACTTCCTGGGGAAGAAGGGTGGTATCTGCAACTGCAGTAACTAAGAGGTCGGTGATTTACTCTGCTGGGAAATGCTGGCTCCTCCTGAGGGATGGTCTCAGCCCCTCCTGGTTGAACGCTGAGATTTACTGAGGCTTCTCTTTCCCAAGGACTCTCCTGGTAGCTTCGGGGTGGGGGAAACAGAGGTGGAGTAGCCACAGGGCCTCCCATGCAGTGGGGAGCAAACCTAGACAGTGTGGTTGGAAGAAGGGTCACCAAGAGCCTGGGTCTGAGTCCCCGCCTCACCACTGCCATACTATGTGACCTTCAGCAGACCTCAATTTCCTCATCTGCGAAATGGGCATAATCACAAAATGGAGCTGGTGATTATGGAGCTTAATCTGCTCTCTAAGATGATGAGGCTTAGACAAGGATGTGTGTATGAATACCGAGCACGTAGTAGGTGCTCAGGAAAGTCAAATTCTGCATCTAGCCTATCTGAAGTTTCCCTTTCCTCACCAGATCACCTCCTCTGCGTTTCCCCACTAGTAGTCCTCTCAGTGCCCTTCTGGACTCATCGCGTCCTTCAGGAGAGCAGACCCTTTCAGCCTCACATGTTCCAGGTCCCTGTGGCTCAGGAAGCAGAAGGATGAGGTCCCGTGGGCAGGACGGAGCCAGCTGCACGCCAGGACATATGGCTCACATGCCCAGGGATGGTTAGCAGTGTGGCTGCTTTCCTGCTGGTGAACACATCTTGTCTACAAAGGGGCCCTGGCAGAGGAAGGGGGCCTCTGGGGCCAAAGTTGTGCTCTGATCCAAGGGGTCAACAGAACTCTTTACCTGCCTGAATTCTAATAAAGCAAGGAGGGACTGGCCGAGTGGCTGGCCTACTTGGCTCAGGTGACCTGGGTCCATCTAGACTCCCATGGGGAAAGGGACTGGGGGTCTTCCACACTGGACCCAGAGATCTTGGCTTGAATTCACAGCCTCCTGAAGGTGTGTCCAGGCCTCTTAAAACTATCAGAGCGAGAATCTGAGTCTAAGAACAGCCCCAGCAGGAAGTCAGCCAGCAGGGCACAGGGTCTGGAGGAGGGGGCTCTGGACTCAGACCCATGCAGACCCAGAGGGACCACCAAGGTCTGGGCTGGCCCTGGCAACCCAGCAGCCCTTCTGTCTGCCAGATCTTGGGCTTCTCACCTGTGAAGCGGGAGTGGAGCTCTCTCTCACTTGGTGGTATGTATTAACTACAATGAGGAAGGGCCCTGCACAGTGCCCAACACACAGTAGGTCCTCAACAAAGACATGTGACTCTATCAAAGTTCCATGAACCAAGTTTCAGTAAAGTGTGTGTTTGGAAGCCAGACTGTAAGGGTTAAGAGCTCTCCTTGCCCACATACCACCCCGTGGCCTTGACACATTGGCCTCAAAGCATCTGGATTTCCATCTGGAAAGCGGGGAATAATATTGCCCCCATCACAAAGCTGTTGTGAGGATTAGGTGAGATATTGTACCTAAAGTGCTTAGAACCGAGGTGGGCTCAAAGGAAGCCTTAGTGAAAGTAGTTTCTTTGCTGCTATTTCTTATTCCTGTTACAGTGATCACTGTCCAGTCTTTTCTTTCAGTGTCCTCTCCAGACCTGCACGGGCTGTCTTTGTGTCTCCTCTGGTCTGTTCAAAGTCGTATGGTTTTCACTGGGGTCTGCCCTGCCCTCCTTCCTTCCGTGCCAAATCCTGACCATCTCTTTTTCTCTGTCCCTCTTTTACACACACACATAAGTAAGCATTTCTCCCCCAAATCCATGACAGGAGGACCCAGGGCCATCTCAGCTCTCTCCTGTTGACAAGTTCAAGGAGACCTCTCTCTGCTCAGGGAGGGTCCCATCCTCACAGCTATGTGGACATCGTGAAGGGGCTCCTGGGGCCTCTTGTTCCCAGGCTTGCCCATGTCTTCTTGGAAACTTGGACTCTAACTGCCAAGTGAGAGCCCCTGTGCAGGTGGAGAGGGCTCACAGCTGGCTCCCCACACTAGGAACTGAGGTTTCTGTGGACCTTCTTATCTGTCATGGGGGAAGCATCTCTGAAAAATGAAGGGCTGCAGACCAGACCTGCACAAACAGGTGGGGTTTTAGTAACATAATATTTTTATCCTTTCATCGATTTGCTAATATGTAAAATCTGAAGATTATATGAAAAAAAAAAAAATCTAGAGTCCTGTGTTTTTTTAAATCAGAAGGCAGACATTATCCCAGTAACCGACAGCAGGAACCAAGACATGACCTTCGTGCCCATGGTTCCTCCAGCCTATGTGAGTCACTTGCAGTGCCTGCTTGCCCCTGAAGACAAGGGGCTGTGCTCCTATCCTGGACTTCTCCACCCCATACTGCTCTATGCAGATGGGTAAACAGCACCCCATCTCTCCACCCTACCCTGGATTCCCCACATGCTTGATGGCAAGAACAGCTGAGTCCACTGCTGTATCCCCCGTGCCAGAAACAGTGCCTGACAAATAATAGGTGCTGAGTTAACATTTGTTGGATTTGCTGACTCAGTGAATCAGCCAGAGACATGGCTCACACCCACATCTCCTGTTCCCCAGCCAGGAGCCTCCTCAGTCCCGGTGGTTTTTCCCATGACTACCAGGCCCCACAAGAGGGTTTCAACCCCCAGATGCCCCTTCTTTCAATCATAGATCCATACTCAGCCTTTGCCTCAGTCCACTCAGATGATTATAGCCTATTCCAAGTTAGCCCTGGACAGGAAGGGGTCTCCAGAAGCCATCACTTATCATCATCTTTGTTGAGTTCAGTTCAATTCAGTTGCTCAGTCGTGTCCGATTCTTTGCAACCCCACGAACCACAGCATGCCAGGCCTCCCTGTCCATCACCAACTCCCAGAGTCCACCCAAACCCATGTCCATCAAGTCAATGATGCCATCCAACCATTTTATCCTCTCTCATCCCCTTCTCCTCCTGCTTTCAATCCTTTCCAGCATCAGGGTCTTTTCNGCATTCTTTGGCATTGCCTTTCTTTGGGATTGGAATGAAAACTGACCTTTTCCAGTCCTGTGACCACTTTGTTGAGTACAAGACTGTTAAACATTTTAAAAAGTGTGGGAAATGCACAAGCTATGAGCTGTCTGTTTGAGTGGGAGGGGTGGAGAGCAGCGGTGAGGTCATGGTGTTGGGCAGCTGAGTCGCTTCAGTCATGTACGACTCTGTGCAACCCCATAGAGGGCAGCCCACCAGGCTCCCCCGTCCCTGGGATTCTCCAGGCAAGAACACTGGAGTGCGTTGCCTTTTCCTTCTCCAATGCATGAAAGTGAAAAGTGAAAGTGAAGTCGCTCAGTTGTTGGTCGGCAGACCTGAGATCAAATCCTCAATGCACCTCATTCCGGCTCTTTGGATGCAGCACTTAATTCTCTGAGCCTATTTCCTCACCCATAAAATGGGGATAATACAGCACCGACCTCCAGGAGGTGTTGTAAGTATTAAACAAAATAATCCAGGGACTAAAAAGCCTCTTGATGAAAGTGAAAGAGGAGAGTGAAAAAGTTGGCTTAAACCTCAACATTCAGAAAACTAAAATCATGGCATCCAGTCCCATCACTTCAGGGCAAATAGATGGGGAAACAGTGAGAGACATTTTTTGTTGTTGTTGTCTCCAAAATCACTGCAGATGGTGATTGCAGCCATGAAATTCAAAGATACTTGCTCCTTAGAAGAAAAGCTATGACTATCCTAGACAGTATATTAAGAAGCAGAGGCATTACTTTACCAGCTAAGGTCCATCTAGTCAAAGCTATGGTTTTTCCAGTAGTCATGTATGGATGTGAGAGTTGGACTATAAAGAAAGCTGAGCACAGAAAAACTGATGCTTTTGAATTGTGGTGTTGCAGAAGACTCTTGAGTGTCCCTTGGACTTCAAGGAGATCCAACCAGTCCATCCTAAAGGAATCAGTCCTGAATATTCATTGGGAGGACTAATGCTAAAGCTGAAACTCCAATGCTTTGGTCACCTGATGTGAAGAACCGACGACTCATTGGAAAAGACCCTGATGCCTGGAAAGATTGAAAGTGGGAGGAGAGGGGGATGACAGAGGATGAGATTGTTGGATGGCATCGCTGACTCAATGGACATGAGTTTGAGTAAACTCTGGGAGTTGATGATGGACAGGGAGGCCTGGTGGGCTGCAGTCCATGGGGTCACAAAGGGTCGGACACAACTGAGCAACTGAACTGAACTGAATGGAACTGAATCCAGGGACATCACTAAGCTCAGTGCCCAGCACACAGTAGGTGCTCAAGAGATGGTGGTTGCTATTGCTCTATTTCTGCCCCTAACTACCACCACCAGATTCCAGAGACAGAGGGCGTGCACTATGGACCGAGGGTACTAGGAATGTGGAAATGCTTCCAGATAACTTTCCCTGCCACTCTAATCCGAATGGCACTCATATAACACAATGCAGCTGTGTTACGTGCAGATTATTCCATCGAGAGACAGTCTTGGTCCCGGGGAAACTCAGGGGCCCTTCCTGATAAGTACCCCAGGAGTTTGGGAGCTGAGGTTAGGAATCTCAAAGACAGCTCTAGCCAAAGGCAGTGAGAATTCCCACCATTCCCAGTGTTGGTGGCAGTGCAGTGCCAGAGGCCTCCGGGACCCAGCCTCACCTCCCTCCCTACCCCACCCCTTCGGATCAGAACTCTGGGCCCCACACTGTTCAGACCACTTCCTGATCCTGAGAGACAGAAGTCCTCCCCCTCCCCAATCCTCCTTCACCCCTCCAACCTCCAGCAGCTGCTGCTGAGCTCTGCGGCTCTCTTCCTTTCCGACGAATGCATAATCACCTCCCAGAATGGGCCGAGATGATGGTTGTAATGAAACCGCTTCATTACATCCTTCTACACAGAGCCGTTTAATGAACATGCAGCTTCAGGCCCTCCATGGCCCCTGAGTCAAATGCAAATGAAACGCAGAGCACGGTATCATTTAATTAGCTGGGGATGTGGGGGGCTAGGGAGAAAGAGATGACATTAGGGAGCAGCAGAGGGACGGAAGCTGTGTGGGGGAGGGGCAAGAGGATGAGGGAGCATGCGGGAGGAGGGGGAGCTGACAAAATGAGATTATAAAATGATATCACCTGAGCTACTGGACTCAGCTGCGCTTAAAGATACCAACCCTTGGACACTTGGGACGAATGAGCCAGGAGATGCCTCATTTTGTGCTGTTTTGTCTAAACCTATTGGAGTCGGATTTATGTTTCTGGAACTGAAAGTGTCTTGAAAGACAAAACATTGTTGGCAAAGGGAGCCGCATATGGAAAGTGCCTGAGGATAAAAATCACAGTCTATTCAAAGACCCCAAATAATGCCTGTGGGTCTGAAGGGTGAGGAAGGAGGCAGGAGGAGTGTCTTTGTATCAAGCACAATCTGAGGGGCCAGGAAGCCTTATGGGAAGTTGAGCAGAGGGTAAGGACCAAGGTGGAGTCTAAAGACAATGTTCTCTCGCAGCGTCTCACTCTGACAATGGGCATCCCCCAGGGTCTTCCCCAACAGCCTCGCTTCTCAGCATCACTTTGTCGACTCCTAGGAAGTCCAGCATCAAAGATCCAGAGACAGTCAGGGCCGGAGGGGACTTCAACATCCATTAGCGCAATGCACTCCATTTCTTCTCATTTGTATTGGCCAAGTCATGCATGAACACGTCCCCATGTGTGTACTGCATTCTCATGTGTGTACATGGTTAAAAGGCCCACCATTTAGATAAAGGTAACAGTTTTATGTTACAGACCAGAATAAGGGTGTCCTCTACCTCAGCTGAGTCGCTGCAAGGGTGACAGGAAGTGCTGCGTGGAAAGCTCATAGCCCCTGCTGGCACACAGCATGTGCCCCATGATGTCAGCTGGTTCTGGAATGTCCTCCTCATGCTGGGGCCAGTTGTCTGTCTCTCTGACTGCTCCTGCCCCCGTCTGGGAGTTCTAAAGGGCAACGACTGGACCGACTCACATATATGCCCTGTGAAGAGTCGGGATGAGCAACGTTTAATAAATGGACCCATAAAAGAGGAGTTGGGGTGCAAGCATATCATGATCCAGAGAGGCTTTCTGAAGGCAGAGGGGTGGTTCCAGACCCAAACCCACCACCACCACCACCCATCCCTTACACCTAAAAGCCAAAAGGGCACCACCCAGTGCTCAACAAATAGAACTGGTTCCCACATTGTGGAAGGTTTATGATGACCCGCCCTGCTGGAAGAGGAGGGTGAGGACATTGCCTGACTGCTGCCCAAGTCCAGCATCTGTGCGGGGCTTATTCACACGGGTCACTTGGCGGTGGACCCATGGCCCCTGGGGTCTCCGGAGCTGCCCGCAGATGAGAACTGCGAGGTCTCAGGAGCAGGTGTTTCTTCTCTGCTCACACATGTCACCTGGACTCGGTCATTCCTGCTGCCCCCACGTGGCCCCCTGCCCACACTTTCTGCAGGAGCCCCTGTGCTCTGCAAGGCCCACACCTGTGTGCACCCTCTGGTCTCTGCTGGGGTGAGAACAAGGGTTCGGTTAATACACGTTTTGTTTTCACAAAAATCTCCTTTCACATTCGTCTTGCCCCTGAGTTGGCCGTATGTGCAAACCCACTTCTCACTCTCACGCCCGCTTCGCCTCTCTCACCAGGACGTGTCAGGGCAATGCCCTCTCACAGAGGGACTGTGAAGCAATACTTCAGCACAAGTGAGCAGGTCACTCTGGCCCTCCAGTCTCTGTGCTCGGAAAAGGCTGTCATAAAAGCCTGGCCTGTTCAGTGTTTCTCCAAAACCTCTGCAGAGCACTCCATCAAAAACAAAATTCCTTAAGTAACTGGTCATGCTGAAACTATGAGGTGCCATTTCTGGGAGGAGGGGGTTCTGAAGAGCTCCACTGCTTTATGTCTCAGCATAGAAAAGAATTCAGTACGGGGCAAAGCGATAAGAAGTGATTTATTAGACTAGGACGTTCTTCTAATAAATTCTTGTGAGGTTTACAAGTGGATGAGTGAGAGAACGCTATGCCCTGAGAACTCACTGGGCTACAGTTTTATAATCAAAGGAAAGGTGGGGAGAGGGAGAAGACCGTCTTTGTCATTTTTGAGTAGATGTCATGTTTCTATCATCAGTTCCTCCTCCAGGTTAGGCAGGGGGATTTTTTTGTCCCTACATGGTCAAGTTAGGTCCGCATATTATTGTTTTTTATGTGTACAGAGCGCACACCCTAACTTACTGAAGTCACTGCAGGGTGTGGGGCTTATTCCACCATAGTGGGGTTTTTTTTGTTGTTTTTGTTTTTTGTTTTTTATTCTGGGACATATCTTGTGTTTCTATCGCATGGTTTTGTTGCTAAGCAAGCTTGCTTGCTTTTGTGGTTAAGCAAACCTGCTTTCTTGAGTAATCATTAACTTACAGGGATCTCACATATTTTTTCTACTTACAGTCCCCTAGTGGGATTAGGAGAAGGCAATGGCACCCCACTCCAGTACTCTTGCCTGGAAAATCCCATGGATGGAGGAGCCTGGTGGGCTGCAGTCCATGGGGTCACTAAGAGTCGGACACGACTGAGCGACTTTAGTTTCACTTTTCACTTTCATGCATTGGAGAAGGAAATGGCAACCCACTTCAGTGTTCTTGCCTGGAGAGTCCCAGGGACGGGGGAGTCTGGTGGGCTGCCGTCTATGGGGTTGCACAGAGTTGGACACGACTGAAGCGACTCAGCAGCAGTGGGATTAACCTTTTAATCAGCTACTTTGCCCCTTCACTCTGTCTCTTCCAATGTGTTGTCCTTGAGGAGAGATCTGAATGATGGCAGAAGGGATGTTTACAGCTAGGGAAGATTCAGGATTTAGATAGTCTTGGGTTTGTGACTCACACTTAACATTCAGGCTGTTTGACTTGGAGTATGTCACTTAAAGACGTGAATCCTTGGAAAAGACCCTAATACTGGAAAGATTGAAGGCAGGAGGAGAAGGGAATGAGAGAGGATGAGATAGTTGAATGGCATCACCGACACGATGGACATGAGTTTGAGCAAGCTCCAGGAGTTGGTGATGGACAGAGAAGCCTGGTGTGCTACAAACCAAGGGGTCGCAGAGTCAGACATGCTGAGTGACTGAACTAAACTGATGTCACTTAAACTTCACTCAGCCTGTTTCCTCATCTGCAAAGCGGGCTTTATAATAGCATCTTCCTAGATTCAGGACTGAAGTACAGGAGAAAAATGCACGTTTCTCTCCATATATGCAAGATGGAGTAATAGGAACTGGATTACTCTCCTGCCTGAAACGACTAAAATACACACACACACATGCAATATGAAACAATGGTTTGTAAGACATTGAACATCATGCAGGCAATGGCATCCCACTCCAGTACTCTTGCCTGGAAAGTCCCATGGACAGAGGAGCCTGGTAGGCTGCTGTCTATGGGGTCACATAGAGTCGGACATGACCGAGTGACCTCATTTTCACTTTTCACTTACATGCATTGCAGAAGGAAATGGCAACCCTCTCCAGTGTTCTTGCCTGGAGAATCCCAGGGGCGGGAGAGCCTGGTGGGCTGCTGTCTGTGGGGTTGCACAGAGTTGGACACGACTGAAGCGCCTTAGCAGCAGCAGCAGCACTGAAAAACAGCGATCCCTGGGAAATAGAAAACAAATAAAGTGAGCCCTGTGTTGCCCAGCTTAAGTCTTGAGAGGGTTTCCAAGACTTGGTGCAGGGTGGGGGAATCCAGACGGAGCCTGGAGGACTCTCTGGGTTGAGAAGATGGAGCTGAGAGTCTGGGGAGAGCTCCCAAGACAGAGTAAAGAAGAGGGGAGAGCTGCACACAGAGAGCCCCAGATATCTGAGAGGGATCCTTCAGCCAAGTAGTGATCAGGACATGTATGTGGGGAAAGAACCATCTGAGAAGACTGGACTAGGAAACAATCCCTGGTACTCACACAGGACTGGGAATGTTACCTGCTCCAACCAGTCAGCTTGGAAAACTTCATAATTCACAAGGGACTGAGTAGAAGACTCAGAAGGCTCTTGCCTCAGCATTGGGAAAAACTAGCCCTAAATTAAATGATGCTCTGATCTGCCTAGCAAATCTCAAAAGCAACAACCAAAAGGATAAAACGATTTTTAAATAATTTAACTACATTCCAGAACAAAGCTCATGAATATTCGTAGCAAAACAAAAATATCCAGCGTGCAACAAAGTAAAATTCACAGTGTCTGATACCCTCCAAAATTATCAGGAATGCAAAGAGATAGGACAACGTGACCTGTAATGAGGGGAAAAAAATAAATCAACCAACCCAGAACTGATGGACTTCAGAATTAGCAGACAAGAACCCCGATAGCTCAGTTGGTAAAGAATCCACTAGCAATGCAGGAGCCCTGGTTCGATTCATGGGTTGAGGAAGATCCCCTGGAGAAGGGAAAGGGGGAAATACTCCAGTTTACTCCAGAATACTCCAGTATTCTGGCCTGGAAAATTCCACAGACTGTATACTCCATGGGGTCGCAAAGAGTTGAAATGACTGAGCGACTTTCACACAACATCAGAATAAGTGTAAATTTACTCCAGGGACTTCCCTGGTGGTCCAGCAGTTGAGAATCCACCTTCCAATGTAGTGGACATGGACTCAATCCTTGCTGGGGGAAGTAAGGTACCACAAGACGCAGGGCAACTAAAGCCACATGTAGAACACGTACCGAGGATGAGCACAGCCAAAAAATAATAACTCACAAAAAACTATTCCATATTTTCAAAAAAGCTACAAGAAAGATTTAGCAGGACAAATAGAAACATGGGAGATGTAAAATAAGGTTCAAATTTGCCACAGTTCACATTTCCTCTCATAGAGCCATGGTGAAATCTCAAATCGAATTTGATGCTACATTTTAACACTTGCTATCCCTGCATCATATATTATTGTTGCTGTTTCTCAGCCACTAAGTCGTGTCTGACTCTTTTGCACCCCATGGGCTGCAGCACGCCACACTTCCCTGTCTTTTTCTCTCTCTCCTGCAGTTTGCTCAAAATCACGTGCATTGAGTAGATGATGCCATCCAGCCATCTCATCCTCTGTCTTCCCCTCCTCCTCCTACCCTCAGTCTTTCCCAGAATCAGGGTCTTTTCCAATAAGTCGGCTGTCAGGTGACCAAAGTATTGGAGCTCTAGCTTCAGCATTAGTCCTTCCAATGAATACTGAGGATTGATTTCCTTTAGGATTGACTGGTTTGATCTGCTTGCTGTCCAAGGGATTCTCAAGAGTCTTCTCCAGCACCACAGTTCAAAAATATCAGTTCTTTGACACTCAGACTTCTTCATGGTCCAAGTCTCACACCCGTACACGATTACTGGAAAAACCATAGCTTTGACTAGATGAACCTTTGTCGGCAAAGTGATGTCTCTGCTTTTTAATACGCTGTCTAGGTTTGTCATAGCTTTTCTTTCAAGGATCAAATGCCTATTAATTTAGTGGCTGCAGTCACCATCCACAGAGATTTTGGAGCCCAAGAAGATAACATCTGCCACTGTTTCCACTTTTTCCCCATCTATTTGCCATGAAGTGATCGGATCAGATGCCATGATCTTAGTTTTTTGAATTCTAGCAAAATTGGCCAACTCTTATGAAAGTGATCACAGAAAAAATGTAAATAAAAAGTCACATAAAATTATATACAAAAAGGCCTTTGAGTTGCTTGTAAAACATACATTTTCCATATTTCCTAGAAATCACCTTTCTAGGTATACACACAAGTGAATTGAAAATGTGTGTTCGCACAGAAATCGGTACACAAACATTAATACCTGCTCTATTCATTGTGCTTCCATCACTCTGTCGTGTCTGACTCTTTGCCACCCCGTGTACAGGAGCACACCGGGCTTCCCTGGCCTTCGTCGTCTCCCGGAGCTTGCTCAGACTCATGTCCGTTGAGCTGGTGAGGCTCTATTCATAACTGCTCCAAACTGGAAAGTACCAAGATGTCCTTGAACAGATGAATGGACAGACAAATGGTAGCACATCCATTCTATGGAATGCTATTCAGTTACGCAGATGAACCAGCTACTGTACTCACGTACAACTCATAAACCAGCTATTGTATTCTCATATGCACATGTACATGGGAATATTTACCTTTTAAACAAAAAGAACAATTTAGTGTGGGGGTTATAATATATGTACAAGTAAAATGCATGATAGTGATGGCACGACTGTAGAAGAGCCTGACTTCTATAAGGTTCTTAAACTGTATATAAAATGGTATAATGTTCTGTAGGTAGACTGTGTTAGGTTCAGCAATCACTAAAATAGCAAATAGCAATCTCTATAGTAACAAAACAAAGAGTTAAACAGCTAACAAGACAACACAGAAGACAGAGTAGAATCATAAATGATAGTCAGTCTGAAAGAAGGCAGAGAAAAGGGGGAAGATACACAGAGGAAGAACAGATAGAAAACAAATAGGAAGAAGGTGGATTTCAACCCCCAAACATCACTGCTGTGATCACCTTTCTCCAGGGAAGTAAACCAAGGCACGGAGAAGGAGCTAGGAGTCACAGAGCCAGGAAGGAAGCAGGCGAGCCTTAATTAAGTCTGCAGACCTGTTCTCCCAACCTCACGAGGAATGTATCCCCAACCCTAAAGTTCCTGGAAACTGTTATTCTTCAGCTTTTCCCCTCCTGATAGAATCCCTGATTGATGTGAGACAGGTGCCTGGGGCCACAGAGATTATCTGTTCAGCACCTTCATTTCATAGCTGGGGACACTGCGGCCCCAAAAGGCAAAGGGGCTTGTTCAGGGTCACGCTCTGAAGTAGGAACACACATATGTGAGTGTGACCCGGCAACCTGTCGTGGCTGTTCCCCACTTCCAGCTGCCAGGCTCCTCGTCCCTCCTCCCAGAGCCTTTCCTCCGCCTTCCAAACTGCTGTGCCAACACCTGGCCCTTGATTTTCTCTCCCATCCCAACAGACGTTAATTATAAGCCCTCATCATTGCGTTTTCATCATCTTGGAAATGCTCCCAGGTGTTTTGCAGGAGACATTTGTCTGCATTATTTTCCTCCATATAAATTGGTTCAGTCATCCATCTCCCATAATCGAAAAACCCTAAGCTTCAGGTGTGGTTGACTTCTTCATTCTCAGAGCGCTCCTGGCCCATATGAACTGATCAACCCACCAATGATCACTGGTAGAGACTGGGGAAACTGACACGCAGAGTAGGAGGAACTTATCTGAGCTCACACTGCAGATAAGAGCTGAGGGTGAACTTGCATTTGCCTCTCTAGGCTCCCGGACCTTGCTCTTCCACTGCAGCCTGTTTGTTCCTGCTGAGTGTCAACTGTGACCAGAAGACCCAATTTCCAAGGGCGGAGGTGGTTCATGAGGTCCACGTTACCTTGTTTCTGCCCCGAGCATAAAGTCAACTGATTTCCCTTTAAAACAGCTTAATAAAACAGATGATTCACAATCTTTGTGAAAAATGCCATTGATACCAAAAGAAAAAGACTCTTGAGAGTTCTCTGAAGTAACACCATCAATTTTAGGAGAATATTCTTCTAAGCTTCTCTGGCTGGCTTTTATCCACACCCCAATCATCCTCCAATGCCCTCTGTTCAGCTCTGTACCAGTGAGGCTGACCCGTGTGGACCATCTGGCTTCTGTTGCGTTCAGCCTTTGGGAAGCACTGCCAACAGATGACGGGTGGGAGGCCAGAAAGTTTGGGCTATTTCTCCCTGCTCCCTCTTGGATCTGACTTTGTGTCTGCAACTCTTGGGTCTCCAGGGACAGGGGCAGGGACTAGGCCATTTCCTGAGAGAGGTGTCTCCAAGATTCTAAGCCAACTCAGACTGCCAGTTACCACATTTCCTGGGCTCTGCCTGCAACACAGACTGGCCTCTGCTTCCTCACTCAGTACCAGGGCCCTGGCCCGCCTGGGCAGCTGCTCTAGGCTTCCGCTGTCTCTCCAGTTCTGCGTCCTCAGCTCCACTTCCCTAGGGCTCTGCTTCCCATGGCCAAGCCTCAGAAAGCAAGCGACCAACCTGCCTATACTTCACTCCTTACTTCACTCATCCTCCCAACATCATTCATCCCCAGGATTTTGCAAGGGCCAGGTAGTCACGGTGGGGCACGGGTGGTGACAAAGATGAAGATGCCTTACTGACCAGCTCCTCTCTGATTGGCCACCTCCCTTCGCCGCCCCTGCAGGATGTTTCATTTGCCACTTCCCTTCCCTTCCCCTGCAGGATGTTTCATTTGCACCTCCCTTCCCATCCCCCGCAGGATGTTTCCCAGGACCTTGAATTATGGAGCACACCTCTGTTTTTCATCAGTTTCCCTCACTAGACTGTAAATGCCACAAGGGCAGAATTGAGTCTATCATGTTCATTTTTGTATTCCTGGTGCCCAGAACAGTGACTCTAGATGCTTAATAATAAATGCTCAATAAATATCTGTGTTATGATACATTTGGTTCAGTTCAGTCGCTCAGTTGTGTCCGATTCTTTGCAACCCCATGGAATGCAGCACACCGGGCCTCCCTGTCTATCATCAGCTCCTGGAGTTTGCTCAAACTCATTTTGCAGATGAGGAAACTGAGGCTGAGTTTAGTTTAATGACACCAGTTTAGTTCAGTCATTCAGTCATGTCTGACTCTTTGCGACCCCATGAACTGCAGCATGCCAGTCCTCCCTGTCCATCACCAACTCCTGGAGTTTGCTCAAACTCATGTCCATAGAGTCAGTGATGCCATCCAACCATCTCATCCTCTGTCATCCCCTTCTCCTCCCGCCTTCAGTCATTCCCAGCATCAGGGTCTTTTCCAATGAGTCAGTTCTTGCATCAGGTGGCCAAAGCATACAAATAAGTAACCATGAAATATGAATAAATACAGAGCTCCCTGTCTAGAGGATGATATCGGAGGGGAGACAGAAATGCTCAAGTAACCACGGATACAGAAATGCTTAAGGAGGCATCAAGGAGAAGGAGCCTGAGCAGGATGATGGACATGAAGGAGGAGGAAGGCCTGGGTCAGGGTTCACATGCCACACACTCACACACTTTCTGTTCAGGACCTGAGATGGGAGTAAATGCTGGACACATCACAGCTTGCATCTCTCCCAAGGAGCTCTCAGTCCAGCAGAAGACATTCCCCAGGCAGCTGCAATCACAGTGATAATCACAAAGGTAAGGCATGCAAAAGCTTCAGTATTTTGGTCATCTGATATGAACAGCTCATTAGAAAAGTTCCTGATCCTGGGGAAGATTGAGGACAGAAGGAGAAGAGGACATCAGAGGATGAGATGGCTGGATGGCATCACCGATGCGATAGTCATGAACTTAGGCAAACTTCAGGAGATGGTGAGGGACAGAGAGGCCAGGCATGCTGCAGTCCAAGGGGTTACAAAGAGTCAGACATGACAGGGTGACTGAGCAACAACAAGACATTCAGGGATTCCTGTTAGAATAAAAGCCACCATTGGCTGAGCTTATGACTTCCCAGCTTCAATTGGGTCTTCAGCCCTTTCAATCAAAAGAATCAGGCTGCTTTCACCAAAGAAGAAATTTAGTAGTTTGTAGGACTAAGCAGTTAGCAGGCGACAGCTTCAGACACAGCTGAATCCAGGGGCTTCAATTCCATATCTTATTCTATCTATCTCAACTTTGTTTTTCTTCTGACTATATGGGAGCATCTTTTGCTTTGGTATGGATTTATTCTTGAGGTGGGAAGATGAGAAGGCAAAGTAGAGTCATAACCAACTGCAGTGACTCCAGAAGGATAGCCATATATAAAGCCCTGGTTGAGGATTCTGATAGGCGTGATTTCGGTCACGTTTTTCTTTGGACCAATCACTATATCCTGGGGGAGTGGAGGGCTGTGATTCATTCAGTCTAGGTTTGCATCTATTTCTAAGTAGGAGAGTGGGATAGAGTCACTGATGGATAAATCTGCCAGAAACTCAGGGCCTGGGGAGAGCTGAGGCTTAGTTTCCTGAAGGAAAGTGGTGGGAGCGATGGTTGCTGAAATTAGAGGGGGGGAGGGATGCTGCGTGGGCCAAAACAGCACATCTGCCAGTTACAGAAGATGTTCCTGTTTCCCTTCTATCAATAAAGAAACCGAGTCTCCAAAAACTTCAGTAACTGGTGTAAATTAGCAGATGGCAGCGCAGGATCTCAGACCCCTCTCTGTTGGGTGTAAATGCTTTAACAACAAAGCTACAGTGCTTCCCAAAGAGCCTGGCTCCTGCAGCATCTCCAGCACTCCCGAACCTGAGTTCCAACAGGTTTAAACTCCTAACTCCTGCCCAAACAGGAAGATCCTCAAAGCTCAGACATTCAGGCCCCGGAGCTTACAAATCTAATCTTCATGAAGGATTTAATTGGAGGCTCCCTTTCCTTCCAGACCACAGAGTGCAGAAAAATGCTGCTCCTGGCAATTTCTTGTCGATTAAGCAGTGCTGAGAGGCAGCTCATCAAAGAGAACAGAGACCAGGTCGGCATCGCCGGGGGCGACATTAGCAGGGAGACAGCGGAAGCGTAAGGAGGCTGCAGTGTGAGCCGTTCGATGAGTGAACATATTCTCCGGCGAAGCACACAGCTCCAAACATTCTGACGCAACCAGAGCCTCCCCAAGTCTCCCCTTCGCTCCATCCTTCCTGCTGGTCCCAGCCTGTCCATGTCATTTAAGGAGTGATTCACAGTTGTATAGCTCAGGGGGCTGGAGGGAACCTGTAGCCCAACCCCACTCACGTAACAGAAGAGAAAATGGACTTGCTTAAGGTGAAAGAATAAGTTAAGGGTGAGGCCAGATGACATCACGCCCCATGGAGGGTGGGCATCTCTGTGCCACACCCTCTTCTGGACACTTGCACACATTTATTTAATCCTTATACAAGGACCCTATGTGTAGTGAGGGGAGGGACATTATCCCCATTTACCTACGAGTAAATTAATGCTCTGAGAAATGAAGCGACATGCTCAGGGGCACCGTGTCAAACCTGACCAGCACCGAAGTCCAAGCTCTGGACCCTGCTGTGCAGGTCCCTTGGTCCTTGATCCATTCGCTGTGCACTCTGCTTCATTAACCAGGTCGTTTGATGCTGGAGTTTGCCTAAGTCTTTTCCCCAGACCTCCTTCTTGCCTGCCGGCCTCTGGTTAGCCTCAGACCCTGGAAGGTGCTAGAGAAGGAAGGAAAGGGGGAGAGGAGAAGCTGTTCGAATCCCCTCCCTGCACTGGCAACAGCAGCAGTGGTCAGTGGCAGCTGCAGAGGGCTTGGGGGCGCTCTGACATCTGTGGGGTCAGCAGTGACAACAGCAGTGGGAGCAGCGTGCCCGGAGTCAGCAGGCACCACAGTGCCCAGTTGCCTCCGTTTCCTCCAGCCCTAGACACCCTCATCTTTCTGTTTCACGCTTTCAGCCCTTTCAACACTTTATAATCAGCTCCCTGCATTGAATCCTCTCTGTTTGCAATTCCTAGTGGAGTCTCTGTCTTTTTGTTGTTGTTTTTTCCCCTAAATGAGCCTGGAGTGAGGCAGCATTTGATATCAGCAGTGACAGCAAGAAACAAGCCTCGCTGATGGGTTTGGGGCTGGGCTGTCTGCCTGGTGAGGCTTGAGCACAGTGAAGGAGACCTCATTCCCGGGGCAAAGATGCTCATGGCTCTTCCTGGCAGGCAGGGCATCCAGTCACTGGAATCATCCCCTGTGGTGGCCTGGGATGACATGCTTACCTGAAAGTGGACTTTGTCATACTGGTGGCTGGCCCCTTCTGGACCTGCACCTCTTCCAGTCTCCAGGACCAGCTGCCCTGATACCCAGGCCTCAGGAGCCAGAGTCACCAGCGGTCCTCAACTCTGCAAGCCACGATGCTCAGCAGCAGGCCCTGCTAGGCCACTCAGCACAGCGGTCCAGGTGTTCAGTACAAAGGCATATCTTCTCCTGCAGGTAACTGTCCCCCACTTGAAAATAGCTCCTGGGTTTTCACTGGGCCCTGGCAGAAAGGCTGAGCACTGGGCTGCCGAGTGACTGTGAAAGCCGGTGGCCCCTCTTGCCCTTGGGTGGTACTGTGCTGTGTGTTATGCTAAGCCCCTTCAGTAGCGTCCGTCCGACTCTGTGACACTCTGAACCGCAGCTTGCCAGGCTCCTCTGTCCATGGAATTTTCCAGGCAAGAATACTGGAGCGGGTTGCCATGCCCTCTTCCAGGAGATCTTCCCAACCCAGGGATCGAACCCACATCTCTTACGTCTCTTGCCCTGGGAGGCAGATTCTTAACCACTAGCACCATCACCGAGCACTGGATTATAGAGTTGGCCTCAGCATCCATCCAGCATCTGGTGAGAGTGGCCTGTGCAACTTGGGCTTAAGCTCTTCCTGAAGACAGGTTTGGAAAGGACTCACAGCACCCTCTCCCGCTGCGTGGCTGCCTTCTGTCAACCCACCCCACTGGCCTTATGCAACATTCTCCATTGCTGGCCATGTTCATTTCCTGTGGCTGTTGTAACAAATTGCCAGACACTTGGTAGCCATACTCCCTCTGGGGGAGAAACTTCCTGGCCTCTCCCAGCTGCCTCCATCTCCACATGGCCTTCTACACCCTATGGGTCCCTGTATTTCCTTTTCTGCCTCTTAAAAGGACATTCATCATTGGATTTCAGGCCCATCCTAAGATGATCTCATCTTAAGATCCTTACCTTAATTACATCTGCAAAGACCCAAAAGGGTCCAAGAACAAATAAGGTCATGTTCTGAGGTTCCCAGTGGAGACGGAACAATTCACCCCATTGCCCCAAAAATACCGGCAGCGGCCCAAGTGGCCTCTCGCAGTCATACTGACGACGCAGAGGAGAGAAAGCTAGAGGAGACCTCTCGGGGACAGCTCCTGAAGCTCATCATGCAGCGTGTCTCCATCTATTGAACTGAGATGGGGAAGCGGTCAGCGGCAAAGATCTAACCAGTTCACAGGAAATGGCTAACAGTTTGGCTAAATGATCAGGGTCTTGCAGAGAAGCAGATGAAAGGATGGGTGCAAGGGGGTTTGGGGGAAGATGGGTGTGGATGGACCTCCCAGAACAGCGTACCAGTTCAGTCCCTCGGTTGTGTCTGACTCTTTGTGGTCCCATGGACTGCAGCACACCAGCCTTCCCTGTCCATCACCAACTCCCAGAGCTTACTCAAACTCATGTCCATTGAGTCGGTGATGCCATCCAACCATCTCATCCTCTGTCATTCCCTTCTCCTCTTGCCTTCAATCTTTCCCAGCATCAGGGTCTTTGCCACTGAGTCAGCTCTTTGCATCAGGTGGCCAAAGGATTGGTGCTTCAGCTTCAGCATCGGTCCTTCCAACGAACATTCGGGACTGATTTCCTTTAGGATGGACTGGCTGGATCTCCTTTCTGTCCAAGAACAGCATATAATGTGAGGATATTGGGACCCAACAGACGCTCACTCAGGAGCCCTCACTGCACAGAAGTGGCTCTTGGTGGTCCCAGCAGCAGTCATGGGCTCTGTCAGCCATAGCAGTGAGTGGGTCTGGCGGTGGAGGTCAAGGGTGGCCCCAGTGGCTATGTCTCCACCAGAATCACAGCCAGTGCTCCCGGCTCTGGCTATACCACCCACCTTGCGAGAACTAACCTCTCGGTTATCTCTACTTCCCTTTGGTTCCTTCTGCTCTTCCAGCCTTCTCCTAACTGGTTCCTTTTATTAAATCCCTCCATTTGAAACACCTGGTATGGCTTCTGCACGACCAACCCCGCCCTGCCTTCAGGGTCCGCAGCCAGCCCCTGTACTCCATGGTCCCACCTGCCTCACTTCAGCACAGCGCCCTGTGGCTTGGCCTGACTTCACCTGGGAGGAGGCTGGCCCATCACCCTGACCACCTGCCACCTAGCAGACGCACAATGATTTTTTTTAAAGGCACAGATTTTTACTTGTTGATACTTTCAACCTGACCCTAACCCTAAAACTTTAGAATCATCAAAGTAGAGCTTGCAAGACTGCAGGGTGCATAAGGAGAGAGACAGAGAGAAAGATGAGAGTATTAGGACATGAGAACCAATGCCTCCTCTGGGCAGGGGACCAAATCTTTAAGGTCATCCAATGTCAGAGCCAGCAGGGGCAACCAGACCACCAGCTCCTGCCCCTCCTGGTTCTGAGCTCTGGAGACAAGCACACAGAGGTCAGGTGAGTGCCCAAGGTCACAGGTCAGGCTGTGCCTGTTGGGACAGGAACTCAAGCTCTGGACTTCATCCTGAAGCTGGTGTAGAAGCAGCCCAGGCAGCATCTTGCGTCGTGACACATAATACGCATTTCTTATTTGTGGTGTGATGCCGACTTCTATTTCAATAACTAGCAAGGGGAAGACGAAATTGCCATCCAGAAAATAAGAGAACAGCTCCTGAAGACGCACCTCCCCCCGCCATCACCCTAAACTCCCTGCCAGCACTTACGCTCAACACCAGGGTAATTAAATTTTACATAGTTTTTCTTTTTTAACACTTCAATAAATATCGCCTGTGAAAATCAATTGGCATTTTCTGTACTTAATGCATAATGGCTGGTCTTATAAATTTAAATTATCCCTATAAATCTAAATTAAATGCCCAGGTTTCAATGTATTTAGGACACTTAATTAATAAGGTGCTAGCACTAGACCACTGCTAATCTGTTTACTTGAAGTGAGCTCTCATTTTTAAAGCCTATATTTCTCTGCAGTGTGTGGGTAGGAGGAAGCAGGGAGCCCAGGGTCCTCGGCGGCTTGCTGGCCGCCGTGGACACTGCCCATCTTTATGGCACCCTCCAGAGTTGCTTTGGCCTCCCTGTATTCGGCCTCCTCCCTCCTCGGGGTCACCTCCCTCCTGGTGCCCAAGGAGAAGGTGACCAGAGTGTCCTGAAGGTTGGAGGGACCCCTGACGGGCTCAACCGCTAATGCCCTGTGTGGTCACGAAAGAGTTGCTTGCCCTCTCGGGGCCTCTTGCATAATAAGGAGGGGCCTTTACAGCAGCTGCGGGGAGGGAGCTGTGAGGGATGGGGGCGCTGGAGAGGTTGGTCCAAAACCTAAGAGCAGTGTGACCGTGGGCAAGCGACTTAGCCTCTTCGTCTTCCGTACACTGGGGACAGCGACGGCACCCAGCTGGCACGGCGTGACGAGCCTGGGACAAGGTGATGACTGCGATGTGCTCAGTTTACAGCCCTGTCAGCGTCAGCTGTTGTCATTCTCCCACGGGTCCACCTCTGGTAGCTTTTTGAATGGTTATCAGACTCTGATAAAAAGATTTGGAGGAAGTGGTAATGAAAGCCAGAGGACCTGGAGGGCTAAACTACCAGCAGCCAGTGACTGTGCCTCTCTCTGGGTCTCACACCCTTCCCCTCCCTCTCAGGTTCAGGACATGCCCCCTGTTCGCACTTTGGACAGCCCAAGGTCCTGGGCTAGCAGCGGCAGTTTCTCTGAGTACCCAGGAAGAGGAAGGACACATCTGGAGAGGATCACAGCCCCAGGAAAGCCCCCACCTGCAACTCTAGGCAGAAAGCCGAGGTCTGAGACAGACGGTCATCAGGGATGGGAGGGGAGAGTGGAATCTTGGCACCCAAACACCCAGAACCTCCCTGGGAGTCAGGCCTGTGTCCCCACCCCTCCCAGAGGAAGTACGTCTGCAGGAAGCTCCCAGGAAACAGCACGGCAGTAGGCCTGGAAAGAGTCTGCTTACTCTGGCTGGGGGGTGGGAAGCTAAAGGGCCTTCCTTGGCCCTCTTGTGACCTGGCTCCAACTGGAGCCTAGAGATGAGGCCTGACGTGTAGACAGCACTGTCACCTGGGGATGCCCAAGGCTCCAGGAAGGGCTAGGAGCTCTCCAGTGGGGCCCACTGACAGGTCTAGGAGCCTGTGTGCAAGTCACATTGAGACCAGTGAGAAGCAGACAGGCCATTCAAGGAGATGAGCGGCCTTCGGGGAACTGGTCTCTACATGCTTCTCCTGTGTTTATCCCGTGTTTATCCCGGTCACATGGGCTGCAGATCTGGTCATCAAGACCCACCATCCCTTCTGCCCCATCTCTGCGATTACCAAGTCCTCTCTCCTCTGCCTCCTCCCAGGGTTCTCCCAGGGAAGTGAAGTGAAGTTGCTCAGTCGAGTCCAACTCTTTGAAACCCCATGGACTGTAGCCTACCAGGCTCAACCGTCCAAGGGATTTTCCAGGCAAGAGTACGGGAGTGGGTTGCCATTTCCTTCTCCAGGGGATCTTCCTGACCCAGAGATCGAACCTAACTTTCCGGCATTGTAGGCAGACGGTTTACCGTCTGAGCCACCAGGGAAGTCCCTCTCCCAGGGAAGGCCTTCCTTTAATCCCGGTGACCTTCACCTAGGAAATTGTGGAGCACAAAGGCCTCCTAACTGGTTCAGGCTCCATTTGTCTGCAGCCCACCCTCTCTGCCAATTCCCCCCCACTCCACCCTCTTCATCAGCTCCCTCCATCCCTCATCATCCCTCACCCCTACTCCACCCTTCCCATCACCCCTCACCTCCACCCCACCCTCCCCATCA
>SJYA01000241.1:530821-594034 GCA_006410615.1 Neotragus moschatus
TAAATGGGAAAGAAATCCCAAAAAAAGGAGTTGTATGTATACACATAGCTGATTCACTTTGCTCTACACTAGAAACTAACACAACATTGTAAAGCAATTATACTCTGATAAAAATTAATTGAAAGAAAAATAAAATGGACAGAGGATCTGAATAAAAATTTCTCCAAAGAAGATATACGAATGGCCACTAACTACATGATAAGATGCCAAACATCATTGCACATGTCCTAAGGCGCTTCAGTCATGTCTGACTCTTTGCGACCTTATGAACTATAGTCTGTTCATGGGATTCTCCAGGCAAGAATACTAAAGTGGGTGCCATGCCCTCCTCCAGGGGATCTTCCCAACCCAGGGATCGAACCTGCATCTTCTGTGGCTCTTACACTGTAGGCAGATTCTTTACTACTGAGCCACCAGGGAAGCCATGTTATTAGTTATAAAAATACAAATAAAAAACACAACAAGAATTCACACCCACTAAACTAAAAAAACCATAACAAGTATTGTCAAGGATGTGGACAAATTAAAACATACATTTAATGTATGAAATTAAATTTCATACATTGCTGGTGGGATTACAAATAGTGTAACTACTTTGGAGAATAGTCTGGCAATTCTTCAAAAGGTTAAACATAGAGTGACTATATGACCCTGCAATTCCACTCCTAGGCATTTACTCAAAAGAATTAAAAGCATGTGTCGAACAAAAACTTGTAATATATGAGTGTTCATAGCAGCATTATTCATGATGGCCCAAAAGTGAGAATAACCCAAATGTCTATCAAATGACGAATGGATGAATAAACTGTGATCTGTTCATACAATGGAATATTATTTTGCCATAAAAAGGAATGGAGTACTAATGCTACATGAATGAACCTTGAAAATATCATTCTAAATGAAAGCCAGACGCAAAAGGCCATACATTATATGATTCTTTTTATGCAAATGTCCAGAACAAGCAATTCCATAGAAACTGAAAGTAGATTAGTAGTTGCCAAGGACTAAGGGGTGGAAGAATGGGACATGGCTGCTAATGGATAAAGGATTTCTTTTTAAGGTGATGAAAATGCTCTAAAATAGATTGTGGTGAGGGTTGTATAGATTTTTTAATATCCTGAAACCCATTGAGGTGTACACTTTAAGAGGGTAAATTTTACAATGCATGAATATCTCAATTAATATGTAAAAAAAGAATAGCAAGGAGAGATAAGAAAGCCTTCCTCAGCGATCAATGCAAAGAAATAGAGGAAAATAATAGAATGAAAGACTGAGATCTCTTCAAGAAAATTAGAGATAGCAAAAAACTTTTCATGCAAAGATGGGCTCGATAAAGGACAGAAATGGTATGGACTTAACAGAAGCAAAAGATAGTAAGAAGAGGTGGCAAGAATACACAAAAGAACTATACAAAAGAGATCTTCATGACTCAGATAAGCATGATGGTGTGATCACTCACCTAGAGCCAGATATCCTGGAACGCAAAGTCAAGTGGGTTTTAGGAAGCATCACTACAAACAAAGCTAGTGGAGGTGATGGAGTTCCAGTTGAGCTATTTCAAATCCTAAAAGATGATTTTGTGAAAGTGCTGCACTCAATATGCCAGTAAATTTGGAAAACTCAACAGTGACCACAGGACTGGAAAAGGTTAGTTTTCATTCCAATCCTAAAGAAAGGCAATGCCAAAGAATGCTCAAACTATTGCACAATTGTACTCATCTCATATGTTAGTAAAGTAATGCTCAAAATTCTCCAAGCCAGGCTTCAGCAATACGTGAACCGTGAACTTCCAGATGTTCAAATTGGACTTAGAAAAGGCAGAGGAACCAGAGATCAAATTGCCAACATCCCACTGGATCATCGAAAAAAACAAGAGAATTCCAGAAAAACATCTACTTCTGCTTTATTGACTATGCCAAAGCCATTGACTTTGTGGATCACAACAAACTGTGGAAAATTCTTCAGGAGATAGGAATACCAGACCACCTGACCTGCCTCTTGAGAAATCTGTATGCAGGTCAGAAAGCAACAGTAAGACCTGGACATGGAACAACAGACTGGTTCAAAATTGGGAAAGGAGTACCTCAAGGCTGTATATTTTCACCTTGCTTATTTAATTTATATGCAGAGTATATCATGAGAAACGCTGGGCTGGATGAGGCACAAGCTGGAATCAAGATTGCCAGAAGAAATACCAATAACCTCAGATATGCAGATTACATCACCCTATGGCAGAAAGCGAAGAAGAACTAAAGNTACACCTCTCCCCGCTCCACCCCCTAAACAGCATTAAGATCTTTCTAAAATGCACATCCTGCAAAACCTCTCCAGGGCTTCTTGTCCCTGAGGACTGCCACTGCACTCAGGGTCAAACCATGCTTGTCCATGTGAGGCTCCATCAGGACGCAGCCCCCACTGCTTCCTCCTCTTCTCAGTCTTTGGTCACCCCCACCCCACCCCCGGAGCTGCTGGGACCACGCAGACCCACTTTCCATCCTGCTAACATGTCTTGGTCACTTGCTCTCTCCTAGACCTTTGCACAAACTCTTCCCTCCCCCTTCACTGACCACCTCGCCCTGGGCCTCCTGATTTCCAGAGGAATGTCCCCTCCCAGGGAGGCCCTGACTGCCTACTCTGAGCAGGGCCTCCCCTGTGCTCTCACGGCACCCAGAGCCAGCAATTGACCCCCTGGACCTCACTTTGGGCGGGAAACTAAGCTACTATTGGCCAGAATCTCTGTTACATGCAGCCAAACTCAGTAGTAATGGATCCAGACAGATCCTTGTTCTGCCAGTGACCAGCTGGGTGGCCTTGGACAAGTCCCTTAACTTGCGAAGAGTGGTTTCTTTATCCATTCAATGGAGTTAACAGACCCTAGCTAGCAGATACATTCCACAAGGCAGGGGTAGTATCTGGTTCAGAGAATGACCAATACGATACTTAGAACTGCTAACATTTAGCAAGAACTTCATGTGCCAGGAATCGATGAAGTCACGTTGCACGACTGTCTACCATCATCCTCACCAACACTGTGTGATATTTAACGTTGTTATCACATGCCGGATGAGAAAACTCAGGCACAGAGAGGTTAAGCAACTTTCCCTAGGATGCACAGCCATCGCAGAGGTGGGTTGTAAACCAGGCAGGTTCCACCATGCTGCACTGCCCTGGCACCAGAAACAGTTGCTTGGTGGAGGAATGAACGCACAGCATGCCTTGCTCAAGAACAAGCGGCATCTTACTCCAGCCTGCTCTGCTGCTAGCTCAGATTTCAGGGGAATGACGGGTCAGGGATGATGTGGGGGGAGGGGGGAGCCCCTGAGCTTACCCCACCCCACCCCCACTCAAGGCCACCCCCGTCCACCCCGACAGGATTCATGACTCTCCAGGTGCAGAGCTGGGCTGATTTCTGGACACCCTCTTATGGGATCTGTGATGGAAGCAATGTATTTGCTTGTACGTTAACTTTTATTACTTATTGATTTTTCCAGTTTGCTTTAGCTATGTCTATTTTTGTTTGTTTAAAGTAATAGATGCTTTTTGGTGGGAGAAACAGGACGCAAAATCCTATGACCTGAAGATCATATTAATGGCCCATCGTCTTGTGAAGAGGATAGGGGACAGAGCTCTGCATCTCTCTGGCCACAACCACTAAGCTGGAAGAGCCCAAAGGAGGGCTTGCCCCTTTCTGGTTGTGCGAGGATCCCTGAGTCTGGGTCTGGTGAGCAGAGGCAGAGGGTTCTAGCGGTGAACACAGGGCCGTGTCCAAGGCCAGTACGATGCTCTGACGGCACATGGGGGGAGGGACCGTGGGGCAGCCAACAGCTCTGCCAGGCCAGCCCAGGTCACAAGAGATTGGCCGACAATCCCAGCTTCCCTTCTCTCCCTTGGCTGTTTTTGCTGCCATTTGCCACCATCCACAACTTAGCAGGGACTCTGAATTTTCTAACCCTTAACTTTCAGAACCTTCACGCCTGCTACACTGCCCTGGCACACAGTAGGTTCTCAATAAATAGCTGCTGAGTAGATAAATGAACACATAGCGTGGATACAGGCGCCAAAAATATAGGCACTAATAGTTTTTGGTAAATTATTAATTGGTACGTTAGTCCTCCTGTGGATAAGTTTTTGTAGAATTATTCCTCCGGGTGGCTGGGCTCTAGAAATGCATGTTTAGTGAAGTGCCCTAACCCTGATGGAGAGTGAAGCAGACTAGGAGAAGGGTGTGATCTGGGCTGGATGCTGATGGGAAGGGCCGAGCAGTCCAGTCCGAGGAGAGGCACGTGCTTGGTGGTGAGGGGCGCTGAGCGGGAAGCCACATCCACAGCTCTGCTCTAGAAAGACCACCCTCAGGCCACCCCCAGGCCCTGCCCTCAGGCTTCATCCCCTTATAGAAAAGCCTTTCTCCTCTCCTTGCTCTCAGGACAAGCGGGTGAGCCCCAGCCCTGGCCCCAGAGGTCAGCTGGGAGTGAGTTTCTTGCTCATCCCTTTATTTTGACTATTATTACTATTTTTAAACTCAGAAGCAATGTCTGAACCACAGCTGTGGGTGAAAAAGAAACCCTGTCCCCATGAATGAGAAGACGTGACACCTCCAAGGCCAGCAACCGGACCACTCACTTCCCTCCGAGGCCTCAGTTTCCTCATCTGTAGAATGGGGTTTTAGGGGTCAATGCCCTAAACCCTTTCCAGGGCTATATTCAGGTTCTCTCTGGCTTGGGCTGGTCTCAGCCATCCTCGTGGGTCACCAGGAGCCCTGTGTGTAAGAGGACCATTTATTGAGCACCTGCTGAATGCCTTCACTGTCTCCCTCAGTGCTCACAGCAGTCAGTCCTTCTGGGGATCCTCCTATGTCCCAACTTTCCAGATGAGTGATCTCAGGCTTGAAGAGACACCCCGTGTCACTCAAACAGAAAGATGTTAGGACAGCTGGAGATATTCTGGAGCCCAGGATTCACCATCTCCACTCAGCAGCTGTGAGGCTTTGGGAAAGTGGCCATACCTCTCTGTGCCTCAGGCTCCCATCGGGAACAGGGCGAGGGCTTCCCTGGAAGGGCTAATGTGAAAGTTAAACAGGTTAGTCTATCTGCGGGGCTGGATTTGACATACAGTATGGAGAAGGCAGTGGCAAGCCACTACAGTGTTCTTGCCTGGAGAATCCCATGGATGGGGGAGCCTAGTGGGCTGCAGTCCATGGGGTCACTGAGAGTCAGACACGACTGAGCGACTTCACTTTCACTTTTCACTTTCATGCATTGGAGAAGGAAACGGCAACCCACTCCAGTGTTCTTGCCTGAAGAATCCCAGGGACGGGGGAGCCTGGTGGGCTGCCGTCTATGGGGTCGCAGAGTCGGACATGACTGAAGCTCTTAGCAGCAGCAGCAGCAAGTGCTCAATAAATGTCTGTTCCCTTTAGGCTCACTGGAAACTCCTCATCTAAGCTGGAGGGGTGATCATGAGGAGAGCTGCTTAAAAAACTGGAGCCCATGCTTGTATCCATCCTCATGGGGACGGCTCTTCCCAGCCTTCCCTCTCTGAGTTCCGGGTCCCAAAGCCCGTGCTGATTTTTGTTTAAAAAGTAGAACAAACAAGATGCTTCAGGGTCAAGTAGGGTCTTTGATTTCAACAGTGAAATGAGGGGCTTCTCTGAGAAGTCGCTCAGAAATTCCTCAGCCATGTACACAGCCCTCTTTCACCAGCTGTCAGCGGTGTGTCAGCCGCCCAAACCAAGGCCCTCCTTGCCGCTTGTCACTTGGTTTGCTCCCTTCTTCTTTCATTCATTCGGTAAACAAACAAATGCTTGTTTTGTGAGCGACTGCTCTGTGCTGGGCCCTGGGCCTGATGTTGGGAAGGCACTCCAGCTTTCCCAAAGCTGTGCGCTGATAGCGGAGGGAATGCGATGATCTAATAGTCTCGCCGGCAAATGTGGAATTGGGATATGACACGTTCCGTGGAGAAAGGTGCTGTTTGTCTCAGTGTGTGTGCACACCAGTGAGTGAATGTGTGCCTATGTGTCCACATGGGTGCACATGCGCGTGTGCATATGTGTGTATTGTGCAAGTGTGTGCATGTGTGCGTGTGCGTGTGTGTGTGTGTGTACATGTGTGTGTGTGTGTGAGTTGTCTGGGAGGTCAGGGAAGCATTCCCTGTCTCTGTCTCTTGCCTCACACACGCAGCCTGTCCTGATTGGCTTGTGGAGTAAGATCGATGTCTTCCTGGGTTTCTCTTCTCACCTCACTCCCACCCTCTGCTGTCCCCATCTCCTCACTGCCCCCTGCTCTCTCCTCTCCCTGGAGGTGAGTGTGGCCATGCCCTTGGAAGGGTCACCTGAACACTGGGCACTGAGGGTCCTGGAGCTGCTTGACTTCCCACCCAGAAAGACATTAACTTGGAAGAAGCTCTTTGCTACCTAGGTGCACAGATCCTGGCGCTGAGGCATGCACAGACCTCCCTGCTCTGTGACACCCTCCTGTTAGTGACTGTGGCTCAAGTTACCCCAGAAGACCAGTAGCCCAGGAACATTAACATGACAGCATGAGTGGGCTGATTGGGCAGTGAGCCCATTCTAAGGTGCTTCTGGCAGAGCCCCTTCTGCTGCCCTCCTTGTGTGTTCACAAGACAGGGTCTGGCCCTTCTTGTTCTCCATTTTCTGCTCACTTCCTGACACTTGTCAGCTGCCCAGGAGGTGTCCATTTCCTATAGAGCCCTTGGTTTCACCCCGGGCCACCGTGCTCTGAGTGGAGCCAGTGTGGGCTGAGCGTCCACTGCGACTCTTCCCCATCTCCTTCCCCACTGGCAGTCCTGTCCACAAAGCCGCATCCTGATTGCACTCCACCACAAGCCTAGCAAAGACCTGACAATCCCTTAGAGTTCCAATAAGTAAATACATACAAAAACCTCGGCTTGTTTTCCTCCTGCTCTTCTCTGTTATTGATTAAAACATGATTCCCACTTTCCCCTCATCTTCACGCCCCGTTCATCTGTCTCTTTCTTCTGCACCCGTTCCTTGACCAACATGGTCATTTCTTTTCAAAACCAATGGAACAACTGAATAGTTAACACTGGAGAAAAGACCACCTGCCTCAAGTGGGGGCTGGGAGTGGCAAGGCTCAAGGCAGCTAAGAAGAGATTAGCCTGGCGCAGCTGCAGATTGAAGGCTAAGAGGGGCAGAAGACAGACACTCACACACCCAAGGGCCATACCGTGCCCATACCGTGCCCATACTGTGCCCATACTGTGCCCATACCGTGCCGGGCACACCACTTCCCCTCGATGACCCAGGGCCAGTCACTTCCCTGACATGAACCTCAGCTTCTCAAGAGCAAAGTGGGGCAAGGTTAGCACCTATCTCCTAGGGGTGAAATAAAGATGAAATACACTAATTTGTATAAAGCTAGGGCAAAGCACAAAGGGAGCCGTTCATCAGTTTAGTAACCATCATTATCACTTCTTGAGCCAGCAACCTGCCAGAACAGGTGTTAGGATTTCCATTTGACATATAAGGAAACAGAGGCTCTGAGCGGAGCTACCTGCCCCAAGTCCTGCAGCCCAAAGCCTATGAGGAAGCTCGTGTGTGGCTGCAGCGAGAGCAGTGTCTCTTGGGAGCTCGCTCTGCACCAGGCACTGTACTCGGCTCCGGAGGCCTCGTCTCATGCTGGTGCGACCACATCTCAAGAGGCAGGAGCTCTTGTTGATGCCTCCATGGCAGAGATGAGAAGACAAAAGCTCACAGATGAGACCTCACCTGCTCAGGACACTTGGGAGCTTGGGAGAAGAGCAGAGATTTAACCCAGGTCTCTGACTCCAGATACCCTGGTACTAATGACCCCCATTCATTGTTGATTCCTTCACTCAGCAGGCACATCTGAGCATCTGGTGTGTGCAGGCCCTCTTCATGACAAGAGAGCCAGTGTGGACAGGACAGGTCTAATTCCCTGCCCCAGGGGACCTGGCATTCCCATGCAGGACAAAGAAAATAAGCAAATAAACATCTGAATATATGGCACCTGCTGATGAATGGTTGTGGAGAAACTAAAGCAGGGAGAGGTGACAGGGTGGTAGGGGGTCAGGTCATTGCAGTGTCTTTACAGCAGGGACACTCACACGTTTGTCATTGGGCAGGACCTTGGGAGATGAGTTCTCCCCATGCCACCTGACATTGAGGCAGCTTGGGGTTTATGTACCCCCTTCACAGAGTCAAGGGATTCAGCCAAAGACAGTTGGGTTGACAGGTGGGGGCTCCTGGGCGGGTAGACCAGGAAAGTTTCCCTAGACCAGATGTCACTTGCCTTGGTCCCCGAACCCAGAGTGTGTTTTTCCCACTGGAAATGGCATAGGGCAGGTGGAGTCTGCCCTGGGCGGGGGACACGGCAGGTATTGCAGTACTGAAGCTCAGGGTCAGGAGCACAGGTGTCTGAGTGAGGCAGCCGCAGGGGCCCTGGGGGCCAGTGTGGCTGACACCTCATCTTTAGGTTCTGATGGCTCCACCCCAGTGGGTGCAGTCAGGACAGAAGGATTTAGCGCCTGGAGCACACTTCCAGGGGTCCCCGGAGTCAGTGATGACACCAGCGGTCCACGGCGGACAGAGCCCACAGACAGCAGGTGGGAAGACAGTGGACACAGGGAGGGGGCCGTCTCTGAGCCCGGACAGGAGTGGCCTCAACCCTGACTCTGGAGCCCTCTCTGGGCCCCCTCCCATCTATAAGCGGGGGTCAGGCCCACCTTGCAAAAAGCTTCTGGAGGCATCACTGACGAACTAGCAAAGCACCTGGAGCTAAGAGCAGGTATCCATGTGAGAGCTGTAGGAGGCCCTGGTGTCAGGCAGAGTCCCTTAGGCTGTGAGGGGAGTGAGGATTATCAGCAGAGGGGTGATAACGGGTTGTCAAGAGATGGTTTCTTCACACTGAAAGAGCGAGATGACATCAGAAATGTTCCTGAGAATGTCTCTATAACCCCAAGCTGTCCTGGGTCCCTGAGGATGGGGTCTTGAAGGATGGAGAAACTTCTGGCCCTCCCAGAAAGGACACAAATGCACAACCAAGGCCCTGGGCAGACCAGACTCTGAGTTTTCACACACTTGAGTGAAGTATAACTATTCAGTTCAGTTCAGTTCAGCTGCTCAGTTGTGTCCGATTCTTTGCGACCCCACGGACCGCAGCACGCCAGGCCTCCCTGTCCATCACCAACTCTCGGAGTTTACTCAAACTCATGTCCATTGAGTCAGTGATGCCATCCAACCATCTCATTCCTGTTGTCCCTTTCTCCTCTCGCCTTCAATCTTTCCCAGCATCAGGCTTTTTTCCAATGAGTCAGTTCTTTGCATCATGTGGCCAAAGTGCTGGAGTTTCAGCCTCAGCATCAGTCCTTCCAATGAATATTCAGGACTGATCTCCTTTAGGATGGACTGGTTGGATCTCCTTGCAGTCCAAGGGGCTCTCAAGAGTCTTCTCCAACACTAGTTCAAAATCATCAGTTCTTTACAGTCCAGTTCTTACATTACTCTCACACTACTGGAAAAACCATAGCTATGACTAGATGGACCTTTGTTGTCAAAGTAATGCCTCTGTTTTTTAATATGCTTTCTAGTCTATTCCCATGTTACAAATGAGGAAACTGAGGCTCAGAGAGGGAAAGTGACATGCCCAAATTCACACAGCCCAGATTTGATTTCAGCTGGTCTTCCCAGTTCTGTAAGGCTGCCTGAGCAGAGCAAGCACCACGTTTTCTATCTCATGGAGTCCAGGGCCTTCCTTGCAGGGGGACCTCCAATGGAAGGAGTGACTTGGGGTTCCATGCTGGGCAGAAGTCTCATCACAGTTCGTATCCTCTAATAATTCCCAACTGTGTTGATAACTCCACAGTACTGAAGCTTCTAGAACCATAGGGTCTGAAGGACATAACACCCTGGCTAAGCATACTCTCAGACACTCAGCCCTCTCAGGCTGTGACCCTCATCCTTTACACAGATAAAAAATCTGAAGCTCAGAGAGGCTGAATGAACAGCCTAAAATTGCACAGCAGGTCAGGGGTAGAGGCTGCTCAATTTTCGGGCCACTGACCCACTAGCTCCTAGGTGACTTTCCCTTGCTTTGGCCTCCTTCGTGGCTGTTAATGAGTCCATGACCAGTGGCAGTTCACGTTTGCTTCCTGTGTGATATTTGCCTGGGGCCCATCCATTAGTATTTATTGAATAACTGAGATGAAGCAGGTGCCAGGCCCTTTATACCTATTATGTCACTTAATCGTCACCATCCCTCTCCATAGCAGGAGAGGTAGGCCCCATTACACAGGTGAGGAAACTGAGGCTCAGAGACAGGAAATATCTTGCCCAAGTTTCTGAACTCGTGGAATTGGAACAGGAAGTCACCTTCTCTTGTTCCCCACTCTCGCTTTTGGCATCTCAGTTGCCTCTCTACCCATGCTCATATTAAATGCCTGAGTTCTGCTCTGTAGTGTCTCTGAGGGTCCCAGAACACCCGCCAGGACCAGTCCCTGGAAATCTCTATCATAAGCTTTGCTGAAACTTACAAGGTCATATGGAGAAGGGAATGGCTGCCCACAAGTATTCTTGCCTGGAGAATTCCATGGACAGAGGAGCCAGGCAGCCTACACAGTCCATGGGGTCCCAAAGAGTCCATGGGGTCCCAAAGAGCGATGAACACTTACACACTTACAAGATCACGAGTTGTATGGTCTAAGACCAGAGAAAGGAGGGTGGGCTACAGACACTCCCATCTGAGCCCCCCTGCCTCTTCCCTGGGGTTCACCTCTAACACAGCAAGACCTCTGCTCTTAGCAGGATCTGAAGACACACTTGTGAGCGCACACAGACTCGTGCTGTGGTTCTGGCTCTGTGGCCCTGAGAGTTGGCATTATCAGACTTAATACCATGCTCAATTTGATCTCCATGTTCAGCAATTTGATCTCCAAGCTTAGCAAAGCAGATTTTCCTCATTAATCTGCATTTATGCTTCAAGGCAGTGCAGCAAAGTTCAACCCATTTTTACTTAGCTGAATGAACATGAAAAGGTCAAAAGACTTCTTCATAATTAGACAGCATCTCCCTCCTGCTCTCTCCCTGCTCCAGCCAGCCTTGCCCCTTCTCCTCCTGGTCTTTCTCTTCTGCTTCTCTGCTCCTGAAATCCCCAAGGATGTGCCTATACGTCCTGAGTCAGGTGAAGTGAGAGATGAACTGCCTAGGGCCGGAGGGGGTGGTGACCTTGGGTCAGACAGACCCAGACTTGAGCCCACATTTTTTCACTTTCTCCAGGTGCAACCTGGAGCAAGAGACTTGACTGAAACATCTCTGTAATGGCCACGAAACCCATGCCTACTCATGAGGCTGTTAGAAAGATTAAAGGGGATAATATGCATGAGATTAACATGGTGCCTGGCATGAGGGAACTGATCAATGGCTACACTAGGTAAGCTGTAATTTGGATACTGAAGGGCTCTCCACTGGGCACCAGGAGCAGGGGTTCCAGGTCCACCTTGGCCCTGACCACAAGTGATGTACCTAGCTCTGGTGGGGGGTGGGGGTATGGAATCTGGTCTTTCACTCAAGAAATAAAGGGTTTAAATTGAGTCTAATCAAAGGATAGTGAAGCTGGAAAGGCTATTGGGAGCTACTCACGTGATGGGTGGTAAAAACTGAGGTCCTCAGACTCAACTCACTAGAAAGTAACCGATGGGTCATGGGGTCATGGCCAGTGACTCTCAGCTCCACCCACATCCCACAGTGACTCAGGGACTATGGGAGCTGAAAGGAACCCAAGAAGGTAATTTTGACCTAAATGAAAATGAAAACATATCAGTATTTGTGGGATATGACTAAAGCAGTTATTAGGGGGAAATGCATAGGACTAAATGCCTACATTAGAAAAGAGGTTTCAAATAAGTTATGTTAGATCCACCTTAAGATACAGAAAANATGGGAGCTGAAAGGAACCCAAGAAGGTAATTTTGACCTAAATGAAAATGAAAACATATCAGTATTTGTGGGATATGACTAAAGCAGTTATTAGGGGGAAATGCATAGGACTAAATGCCTACATTAGAAAAGAGGTTTCAAATAAGTTATGTTAGATCCACCTTAAGATACAGAAAAAATAAAATAGAAATTTAAACCAAAAGTAAGCAGACAAGAGGAAATAAGAATGGTGAGAGCTGATACTAGTGAACTGAAAATAGAAAAAGAAAAAGCATAAAACTGAAGGCTGATGCTTTGAGGTTAATAAAATAATATATATGTCAGTCCAATCCCCCAATTTACCCCCATCTACACACAGTACTCAAGGCTGTATATTGTCACCCTGTTTATTTAACTTCTATGCAGAGTACATCATGAGAAATGCGGGGCTGGAAGAAGTACAAGCTGGAATCAAGATTGCCAAGAGAAATATCAGTACCCTCAGATATGCAGATGACACCACCCTTATGGCAAAAAGTGAAGAAGAAATAAAGAGCTTCTTAATGAAAGTGAAAGAGGAAAGTGAAAAAGCTGGCTTAAAGCTCAACATTCAGAAAACTAAGATCATGGCATCCGGTCCCATCACTTCATGGCAAGTAGATGGGGAAACAGTGGACACAGTGACTGACTTTATTTTTCTGTGCTCCAAAATCACTGCAGATGGTGATTGCANACTGACTCGATGGACATGGGTTTGGGTGAACTCCAGGAGTTGGTGATGGACAGGGAGGCCTGGTGTGCTACAGTTCGCGGGGTCGCAAAGAGTCAGACACGACTGAGCGACTGAACTGAACTGAACTGAACTAAACACACACTACTATATATAAAACATAACTAATAAGGACCTGCTGCGTAGCACAGGGAACTCTACTCAGCAGTCTGTAATGGCCTATATGGGGAGAGAATCTTAAAAAAAAAAAAAAATAGTGGAGATATATGCATATATGCTGCTACTGAGTCGCTTCAGTCGTGTCCGACTCTGTGCGACCCCACAGATGGCAGCCCACCAGGCTCCCCCGTCTCTGGGATTCTCCAGGCAAGAACACTGGAGTGGGTTGCCATCTCCTTCTCCAATGCATGAAAGTGAAAAGCAAAAGTGAAGTCACTTAGTCGTGCCCGATTCTTAGTGACCCCATGGACTGCAGCCTACCAGGCTCCTCCATCCATGGGATTTTCCAGGCAAGAGTACTGGAGTGGGGTGCCATTGCCTTCTCTGATGTATGTATGTATATATATATATATATATATATGACTAATTCATTTTGCATATACCTGAAACTAACACAATGTTGCAAACCAACTACACCCCAATAAATTTTTTAAAAAATAAAATAATAACTATATACCCAGAACAATCAGTTAAAAATTAAGAAAAATACAAATTGTTAATAACAAAAGAAGTAACATCACTATATATTCTACAGACATTAAAAGGATAGTAAGGGAATTTTCATAACAACCTTATGACAATATAGTTGGCAATTTAGATGAAATGGACAAATTAGTTTGAAACACTCAAACTACCAAATTTCACTCAAAAAGATATAGATAACTTGAGTATTCCTATATCTCTTCAATAAATTGAATTTGTAGTTACAACACTACCGTAAAGAAGACTCCAAAACCATATAGTTTCCCTGGTAAATTCTATCAAACATTTAAAGAAAATATAACATGAATTTGACAGAAATAATAACTTCCAACTCATTTTATGAAGCTAGAATCATCCTGATACCAAAACCTGACAAAGACATTAAAAGAATGGAAAACTATAGGCCAATTACCCTCAAGAACATAGATGTAAAAATTCTAAATATTTGTTTAGCAAATAAAATCCAATGGTGTATTAAAAAGTTAATACAACATGTTATCCCACAAATGCAAGATTGGTTTAAAATTCAAAAATCAATCAAAGAAACTCATTATGTGAACAAATTTAAAAGGAAAGACCGTATGCCCAGTTCAGCAGATGCAAAAAAAAAAAAAATTTTTTTTGCAAGATACAATATAAATTTGTCATGAAAAGTCTCTGCAAAGTAGGAATAGAAGAGAACTTTCTCATTCTGATGAAGGGTGTCTAGAATTTAACATCATACATTATAGCAAAAGACTGAAAGTTTTCCCACAAAGGTCAAGACACAAGACAGGGATATCCATTCTTACCATTCATATTCTACATTGCGCTGGAAGTTCCAGCCAGTCCAATAACATAAGAAAAATAAATAGAAAGCACCCTGATTGAAAATAAGGAAGTAAAATTGCTTTTTCTTGAAAGTGACATGATCATCTACACAGAAAACCTGCAATGGAATGCATTTAAAATAGTAAGTATGTTTCGTAAGGTTGCAGGATATATAAAAATCAATTGAATTTCTGTATACTAGTAATGAACAATCAAAATTGAAAGTTAATAAAAGGATACCATTTATGGGCTTCCCTGGTGGTTCATGATAAAGAATCTGCCTGCTGATGCAGGAGACATGGGTTCAATCTCTAATCTGGGAAGATCCCTCATGCCACAGGGTAGCTAAGCCCATGCACCACAACTATTGAGCCTGTTCTCTGGAGCCCAAGAGCCACAACTCCTGAAGCCTGTGAGCTCTGGAATTTCTGGTCCACAACGAGAATCTAGCTCCCACTTGCAGCAACTAGAGAAAGTTCATGCAGCGATGGAGACACAGCACAGCCAAGGAGAAAAAGGAGAAAAGATATCATTCACGACAGCATCAAAAATAAAAAGTGCTTAGGCACCCCACTCCAGTACTCTTGCCTGGAAAATCCTATGGACACAGGAGCCTGGTAGGCTGCAGTTCATGGGGTCGCTAAGAGTTGGATATGACTGAGCGACTTCACTTTCACTTTCTTGCATTGGAGAAGGAAATGGCAACCCACTCTAGTGTTCTTGCCTGGAGAATCCCAGAGACCGGAGAGCCTGGTGGGCTGCCATCTATAGGGTCGCACAGAGTCGGACACGACTGAAGTGACTTAGCAGCAGCAGCAGAAATAGATCTGGCAGAAGAGGTGTATCCTGAAAACTGCAAAACACTGTTGAGAAAAATTAAAGAAGACTAAATAAATATAGAGATATACTCTGTTCATGGCTCAGAAGACTCAGTATTGTTAAGATATTAATTCTCTCCATGTTGGTCTCTAGATTTAATGCAATCCCAGTCAACAGCATCATTTTTGTGTGTGAAAGTTTACAATCTGATACTCAAATTAATATGGAAATTCAGAAGAGCTAAACTAGCCAAAGCAAGTTTAAAGAAAAACGACAAAGGAAAACTAACACCACCTGATTTCAGGACTTATTATAAAGCTATGATAATAAAGACAGTGTGGTATGGATATCAAGATGGATGAATAGGTCAATGGAAGAGAATAGAACCCAGAAGGAAATTCACACATATATGGACATCTGATTTTTGACAAAGGTAGAAAGGCAATTCAGTAGAGAAAAGACAATATTTTCAACAAACGGTGCTGGAATAATTGGAAGTCTATAGGCTGATTTTTGAAATCTGATTCATATTTAAAATTTATTTCACATGAATTATAAACCTAAATGTAAAACCTAAAACTCTACACTTTTAGGGAAAATTATAGGAAAAACCTTTGTAATTGGGGGTTAAGCAAAGATTTCTTAGATTGGACACCAAAACACAAAACATATAAAAGAACGAACTGATAAATTGAACTTCGTAAGAATTTAAAACGTCTGCTTTTCAAAAAGTGCTGCCAAGAGAATGAAAAGACAGGCCACGGACTGGAGAACATATTTACAAATATGATAAAGGAGTTGTGTGCAGAATGTTTAAAGAATTTTGGTAACTCAAAAACAAGAAAATAAACAACTCAAGTGAAGTCGCTCAGCCGCATCCGACTCTTTGCAACCCCATGGACTGTAGCCTATCAGGCTTCTCTGTCCATGGGATTTTCCAGGCAAGAGTGCTGGAGTGGATTGCCATTTCCTTCTCCAGGGGATCTTCCCAACCCAGGAATCGAACCCAGGTCTCCCGCATTGCGGACAGACGCTTTACCCTCTGAGCCGCCAGGGAAGCCAAAGTGAAATGGAAAGTGAAATCGATCAGTCGTGTCCGACTCTGTACGACCCCATGGACTGTAGCCCACTGGGCTCCTCCGTCGATGGAATTTTCCAGACAAAGGTACTGGAGTGGGTTGCCATTTCCTTCTCCAGAGGATCTTCCTGACCCAGGGATCGAATCCAGGTCTACCTGCATTGAAGGCAGACGCTTTACCCTCTGAGCCACTAGGGAAGCTACAGCTGAAAGACATGGACAAAAGATTTGAATAGACATTTAACCAAACAACATAAGCAGGCAGCAAGTAAGCACATAACAATTTTCAATATAATTAGTAATTAGATATTCTAATTCTAAAATTCATTTTAGAACCACAGTGAGATCCTTACACTGCTCACATAAAAATTTAAAAATTGATGATACCGAGTGTTGGTGAGGGTGTGGAGGAACTAGAATGCTCATACCCTGCTGGTGGAAATGTAAAATGTTATGGTCACTTTGGGAAAAAGTTAGGCAGTTTGTTTAAAAGTAATGCTTACATATACTGTAAGTAATTCCTCTTCTAGACATTTACCCAAGAAAAGTGAAACATATGTCCATATAAAGACGTGTTTAAGAATGTTCTTAGCAGTTTTATTTGTGATGTCACAAAAGTGGAAACAACCCAAATATCCATCAACAAGAAAATGGACAAATTGTATATTTGCGTGGTAGAATAGTAGCCCATTACAAAAATGAATAAATTCTGGATGTACACACATACAAATAAAAGAATTTAGGAAACTATACTCAATATCTAGTAAAAACCTGTATTGGAAAATAATCTGAAAAAACGAAGATCATGGCATCCGGTCCCAACACTTCATGGGAAATAGATGGGGAAACAGTGGAAATAGTGTCAGACTTTATTTTTCTGGGCTCCAAAATCACTGCAGATCGTGATTGCAGCCATGAAATTAAAAGATGCTTACTCCTTGGAAGAAAAGTTATGACCAACCTAGATAGCATATTCAAAAGCAGAGATATTACTTTGCCGACTAAGGTCCGTCTAGTCAAGGCTATGGTTTTTCCAGTAGTCATGTATGGATGCGAGAGTTGGACTGTGAAGAAGGCTGAGCGCCGAAGAATCGATGCTTTTGAATTGTGGTATTGGAGAAGACTCTTGAGAGTCCCTTGGACTGCAAGGAGATCCAACCAGTCCATTCTGAAGGGAGATCGGCTCTGGGATTTCTTTGGAAGGAATGATGCTAAAGCTGAAACTCTGGTACTTTGGCCACCTCATGCAAAGAGTTGACTCACTGGAAAAGACTCTGATGCTGGGAGGGATTGGGGGCAGGAGGAGAAGGGGATGACCGAGGATGAGATGGCTGGATGGCATCACTGACTCGACTCGTGTGGGTCTGAGTGAACTCCAGGAGTTGGTGATGGACAGGGAGGCCTGGCGTGCTGCAATTCATGGGGTCACAAAGAGTCAGACACAACTAAGCGACTGAACTGAACTGATGATATAAATATATATATATATTTGTATATAAATTTATACTTATATTTATACTCAATATTTTGTAATAACCTGTATTGGAAAATAATCTGGAATTTATATATTCAGATATATATATGTATATGTAATATAAATTTATTATATATAAATATATTAATTATACNGAGGCCTGGCATGCTGCGATTCATGGGGTTGCAAAGAGTTGGACATGACTGAGCAACTGAACTGAACTGTAGAAGCACAAGAGCTGGTGGAGATTCTTCTCAGGGGAGAAACTTTTAGTGGAAGGCTATGAGGACTGGGGAGCAGAGTGCCAAGAAAGAAGAGAGAGGACCTAAGAATCTTAGGTTCACTTTAAAAATATTATTTCTTATCCATGTTCATGATTGATAATGAGGAATCATTTAGAATTATCCCATTCCAGTAAAAAAGAAGCTGCTGAAATAATGAAGGGAAATACTTTATGATAATGAAGAGTGGGTGACTTTTGTCTTTGGTGACACTGAATTCCAATCACTGTAGCAGTGGAGTTCGTATTCCTGGACAGGAGTCTCTCTGTTTTATCTTCCATGTACCTCCAGTAATTATGTATGGATGTGAGAATTGGACCATAAATGAGGCTGCACACCAAAGAATTGATACTTTTGATTTGTGGTGCTGGAGAAGAAGTGTGAGCATCCCTTGGACAGCAACATCAAGCCAGTCAATCCTAAAGAAAATCAACCCTGCTAATTCATTGGAAGGACTGATGTTGAAGCTGAAGCTTTGGCCATGTGATGTGAAGAGCTAGCTCATTGGAAAAGACCTTGATGCTGGGGAAGATTGAAGGCAAAAGGAAAAGGGGGCAGCAGAGGATGAGATGTTTAGATAGCATCACCGACTCAGTGGACATGAATTTGATTAAACTCTTGGAGATAGTGAAGGACAGGGAAGCCTGGCATGCTGCAGTCCATGAGGTCACAAAGAGTCAGACACGACTGAGTGACTGAACAATAGCGACACCTCACAGAGGATGAAGATGTGAGTATAATGTCTGTAGTTGGGGTCATATTAAAAAAGGACAAAAGGGAGCAGTGTTATCCTGCTTACTGGGAAAGAGAATGAAGCTGGTCTGTGCTCCTCAGCCTCAGCCAAAGCTAGAAACCCAGTAGGAGACCTTCATGGTCAGGCATCAGTCTGAAGGAGCAGGTGGAAATGTACACCTTGTTATCACAGTCCAGGAGGAGGACTCCACCTTGTGTGAGCTCAATCCACCTCAACACTAAGGACTAGAGAATCAAAATGAGAAAACCAAGAGAAGACTCAGATCTGTCATTTTATGTCTGTGTGTGTAATTCAACTAGCTGGTGTCTAATATGCCTTTGCTTGTTCTATGCACTGATTTATGCATTTATTCATTCTCTCATTTTTTGATTCTACAAATATTTCTTGAGGGCCTGTATGTGCCAGACACTGTATTCAATGAGGGAAATGAAACATTAACTGTGGGATTTGGTCCAGTGAGGGAAACAGATGAGAACAGGTCATTACGATACTAGATGATATGTGCCATAACAGGGAAATCTGGGGAGCCATGAGGGCAGTGAGGAGGGAAAGCTTGCTCAGAGCTGGGGGGTCTGAGAAGGCTTCCCAGTAGCAGGAGAACCTGAGCCCTGAAGGATGAGCATTTTTGGTCATAGAGTTGAAGAAACAGTGTTGTAGACAAAGGAGACAGCTTGTGAGCGTCATGGAGAGTGAGGATAATGTGATCATGGAACCCCAAACTCAGCACATGAATGGAACACCTTGAAACCTGGACATATACGTAGTAAGGGATGAGACTGCAAGAGCAATTGTGGGGAAAATGGAACATCACTGGGTTTAGAGGAATTGTATAGATGTTTAAGACAGACGATTGCTCTCGGTAAGTTCATAGTTGGGTACTGTCTTCCTGTTCCTTTCTTACATATTTATGGACAAATTCTGACCATATATTGTCCAAACTCAATACATTCCATTCATCATTTTATTTCTCTGTTTCATTTTTTGGTCATGCAGTGTGGCTTGCAGGATCTTAGTTCCCTGACCAGAAATTGAACCCTCTCCCTTCACAGTAAGTGTGCAGAGTCCTAACCACTGGGAAGCCTGGGAATTCCCCCAGCCCATTCATCATTTTGGATCCCAATACAAGCAAATCAAGCCATATGTTTTCTTGAAACTGTCATTCTGTAAATAACCTTAAACTCAAGCTAAAAATGTAAAGATGACGAAGTTTTTATTTAACAGATGATAAATAACATTCACGGACTCTGACCACATGCTGAACACCTTTCAGAATGCTTTGCAAATGTTAATATAGTTAATCCTTATAAATAACTTTTATGTAGAGATGATTGTTCTTTGCCTATTGCAGCTGAGAAAACAGAAGCATTGAGAGATGGCCATTTACTTATGGTACAGAGAGTTACTCAGTGCAGGACAGGTCTAACTCCAGAATTCATTGTCTTCACTCTTATGTTTCACAGGCTTTTAAAAAGTCATTCTATTCATTTTTAAGTGACTTAACCAACACAGTTTATTTATTTTCAGTTCTTTTTCAGAAAAGAATTTTTATAGACTTTTGATTTAAGAGATGGCCAGTGAAAAGAGCAGAGAGTTAGCATTTCTCTAGTGAATGAGAAGGATGATTAGGACTCAAAGAAGCTGGTGTCTGATCATTAATAGAGAGGCTACCACCTTTCCCAACAGAAAATGTGTACAGAAGAGGCATGTTTTAGACAGTTTATGGACACCAATCTTAGTCCTTGCAGCCTCACCTGTTATTTCAGGCACCACCTCAGAGCACTCAGTTTTCACCCTTTATGCAGATAAGACCGACCTAGGAGCTCCCCCCTTGCACCTCCAAAACATCTCTTGTCTCCTGCTATGGGGATTCTAGGTGTTGCTGTGGGAGCCCAGTTGGCCCTCACACATACCACCTGGAAGTTTAGGAAATGAATACCCATGCATCACCTTGAACCAATGCGGGTGTGGTGGGGGAAGTGGGTGGAACAAAAGTCCTGAGATCAATGTTTTTATCTGTTTCTAAGCTGCATTTCTTAAGCTCATCAGAAGCCCTGTTGGTTTGAGCCCTGTAAGTTGCAGCAGTTGTGCGCCTGGATGATGCAGTTTTGTACTGGCTTTCTCTCATTCCCTGGTTCACTTCTCCTGGACTTCATTTCTGCTCCTTGGGATCAGAATTCCTGGCATGCAGGCCTCTGTCTCAGACTCTGCTCTGGAGGAACAAAGGCTGAGACAATGAGTTAGGACACTGGTCCCAATGTCAGAGTAGTTGGGTAATTGATTATGATATAAATGGGAAAACATGGCATTTCTATTCCTGTAGGAATAAGCAATGCTGATTTCCTCTTTGAGTTTAAACACTGGAAGATGATAGGCATACAGTTCAGCCACTCACTCGTGTCTGACTCTTTGTGACCATGGACTGAAGCATGTCAGTTGTCTGTCCTTTACTATCTCCCAGAGTTTGCTCAAATTCATGTCCGTTGAGTCATTGATGCCATCCAACCATCTCACCCTCTGTCATCCCCTTCTCTTCCTGCCGTCAATCTTGCCCAATATCAAGATCTTTTCCAGTGAGTTGGCTCTTTGCATTGGGTGGCCAAAGTACTGGAGCTTCAACTTCAGCATCAGTCTTGTCAATGAATATTCAGGGTTGATTTCCTTTAGGATTGACTTGCAGTTTGGTCTCCTTGCAGTCCAAGAGACTCTGAAGAGTCTTCTCAGCATCACAGTTTGAAAGCTGTATAAAAGTCACCAAATTGGGCTCTGGATGCAAAAGTCCATAAGGTTTCCTCTGAAGCACGGAGATTAGAAACACTCATCAGGCAGAAGTCATCATAGTAAAGTCAGACAACCAACGTTTAGCTCTGGGTTCTGTCACAAAAATAGACTGGAGAAAGATAATACTTTCATGGCTCAGTACCTCCGTTTTTTTGGCTGGATGATTGTTAGTATCTGTCAAGTGTTTTGTAAAATAGTGTTTTCCAATTTCCACTCTTGCAAAACCACATAAAAAATCATTTAGAAATGTGAAGGTGGTGAGATGCTTAGCCTTCTTGCAAAGCAACAAATTAGCCCTCTCAGATTTTTGGATGCTGGTACAAGATAAAAGATCCTTGGGTCAGAGATAAAGGGCAGTTTAATACTCACAACCACTGCAGTAGTCCGAGTATTAGTATTTTTGTGCTGGTTCTTCAGACCCACTTCTCACTGGGTGGTGCAAACAGGGACAGGTAAAACCTATGTAAGAAGAGGTGGCAAGAATACACAGAGGAACTGTACAAAAAAGATCTTCATGGCCTGGATAATCGGGATGGTGTGATCACTTATTTAGAGCCAGACATCCTGGAATGTGAAGTCAAGTGGGCCTTAGAAAGCATTACTACGAACAAAGCTAGTGGNGGCGTGCTGCAATTCATGGGGTCACAAAGAGTCAGACACAACTAAGCGACTGAACTGAACTGATGATATAAATATATATATATATTTGTATATAAATTTATACTTATATTTATACTCAATATTTTGTAATAACCTGTATTGGAAAATAATCTGGAATTTATATATTCAGATATATATATGTATATGTAATATAAATTTATTATATATAAATATATTAATTATACATATAAATATATATATATGTTTATATAAATTTCATATGTATACATATATAACAGAATCTCTTTGCTGCATACCTGAAACTAACATAATATTGTAAGCCAAGCAAAATAAAATAAAAAGAATTATACTAAGTGAAAGAAACCAGGCAAAGAATGCATCGTTTGATTTCATTGATTTATTCTAGAAAATATAAATTAACGTATAGTGACAGAAAGCAGATCAGTGATTGCCTGGGGAGATGGATGGGGCTTTCTGGGGAGATGACTAAGGAGCTGAAGGAAAATTTGGGGAAATGATGGATATTTTCAGTATTTTGATTGCAGTGATGGTTTCATGAATGCATACATATGTCAAAACTTATCAAACTTTCCCTTTAATTGTGTCATTAAATATATCCCTCTTAATATGTTTAATTTATCATATGTCAATTATATTTCAATGAAGTTGTTAAAAATATCCACTGCAATTGATGAGCTTTGCACAGGAAAGAGCATGTCTGCCAACCAGGGAAAGCCAGGCCTGAACCCTGAGGGTTTTGCACAGGAGACCGAGGCAGACAGCCAGGCAGATGGGAGGGAGGCAGGCAGTACCAGGGAGTCAGAGCGTTGCCAGAAGGAGGGGACATGGCTCCTCATGGCGCACACCTCCAGCAGAGAAGCAGTCATAAGTGTGACCTTGACAAATCAGGAAGCAGTAGACGAGGCGTGAAAGGTGCCAGGGCAGGAGGTGAAGAGTGGCCTGTGGTCCACCTGCTCAAGGCGGAGGGGAGGGGGTAGAGGCCAGCAGCGCTGGTGGCGTGGAAGGAGCTGAGGTTAAGAGAGGTCTTCTTGCTTTTCCTTGATTTTGCTTGACCTGCCCTGCTTTGCTTTTCACATGGAGGTGAGAATTTGCTTTGCAAACCTGATGACAGCATGGAGGGAGTGAGACTGGAGATTCTAGGCAGCAGAGGATGGAATCCAGGGGAGGCTCGACCTTTGTCAAAGCAGAACATGACTTTGGGTGGTCAGGAAGATGACAAGCAGGGGGATATGACTATCAAGGTCAGGGAAGCCAGGTGCCAGCTAGGGCGCCCTTGTCCCTTGGAAAAATCTAGTGTAACTGGCTTGAGCCCTTGGCAGCCTGTGACCACCGGTGAGCCTTGACCCCAGAATCTCTCCTCCTGCAGTTGGGCTCTTCCATCTGCTTCTCTGGCTGTATTTCATTTGAGGTTATTTCAAAGTGCAAAGCTCAGCTCCATCAGTGGTTTCTAAAATATCAACCTACTCCAAGCATTTCTGAATTTATTAGCCTTTCTGCAAATTTGTAAGCACAGAGTCACTGCCTCCCTGGCTGCTCTCCCCTTGTGCCCCACATCCCCTTCTCCAGAAGAAACAGGCCTCCCCATCTCTTGTAGATAGCTTTTATCCTCTCCTTCTAGAAAGTCTTGATACCAGCTGGCTCCATACCCTCAGGATACTGGCTTTTGTCATAACAAAATTCTCTTTTCAGACTCTTTTGTACTCTTCCTAAGAAGCATTCTGATTAACAAAAATGTCTTTGTGTTTCACGCATATTAGCATGCCTGTTTTACAGATGGAGAAACAGAGGCACAGAGAAGGTAAGCAACTTGTCAGGGGTCACAGAGCCTGGGAGACATGCCTGCAGCAGGAGCTCTATCTGGGTTGCGGCAGGTAGACCCTTGGTTTCTATCCAGAGAGCCCTGGTCTGATCATGGCTCAACCACTAACCAGCTGTCATAGTGCCCATATCACAGGCTATCTATGGGGTAAATGAACTGACACATATCATTTCAGTTCAGTTCAATCGCTCAGTCATGTCTGACTCTTTGCAACCCCATGGACTGCAGCACACCAGGCCTCCCTGTCCATCACCAACTCCCGCAGTTAACCCAAATTCATGTTCATTGAGTCGGTGATGTCATCCAGCCATCTCATCCTCTGTCATTCCCTTCTCCTCCTGCCTTCAATATTTCCCAGCTTCAGGGTCTTTTCCAGTGAGTTAGTTCTTTGAATCAGGTGGCCAAAGTATTGGGGTTTCAGCTTCAGCATCAGTCCTCCCAGTGAATGTTCAGAACTAATTTCCTTTAGGATGGACTGGTTGGATCACCCTGCAGTCCAAGGGACTCTCAAGAGTCTTCTCCAACACCACAGTTCAAAAACATCAATTCTTCGGCATTCAGCTTTCTTTATGGTCCAACTCTCACATCCATACATGACTACTGGAAAAACCATAGCCTTGACTAGACGGACCTTTGCTGNTATTTCCCATGAAGTGATGGGACCAGATGCCATGATCTTCGTTTTCTGAATGTTGAGCTTTAAGCCTGTTATCTGATTTCTATTGCTTTCTTGTTTCCAAAACCAGATTAAAACTCATGTCCTGGAAGAAACCCTCCCTAGTTCCCCCTACTTAATATCCTGCTTGGCAGTCTAGTGAAAGATGGGGTAATACAATTTGGGAATTAGAAACGTTAGACTCAATTCTGTTTTCTCCCCTCATCAGTGAGGAGGCCTTAGACTGGCCCCTGAACCGAGCCCCGGTTTCCTCACCCGCACAGGGGGACATTGCTCAAGACCAGATGAAAGAACACAGGTGAAGAGAGCTGGACAAATGGCAAACCACCCTAACCTGTGGCTGCTTTCTTTGGTGTAGGAAGGATCCACTTGCAGAAAGAGCCACACCCAGAAGGGTTGCGGAATTGCAGCCTGACAATTCCAAGCCGAGTGAGTCAGGCTCTTCCCACGTCCCCCTCCACCCAAGCGCTCTGGCTGCCTCCTCCCTCTGTCCCTCTTCACCAAACCCCTGCTGCTCTGCTGTGCTCACCCCTGCACACACTCCCTTCCCCCCACCCTGGGTGTGTGCAGACGCCTCCACAGCCTAGCTGACCCCTTTTGCTCATTCTCCTCTCTCTGTCCCGTCTCTCCCTCCTTCTCCTGGGAAGTCCTCCCTGACTCCGAGATCTTCAGCCCTGGTGGTACACACTCCAAGGTTCACAGAGAATTAGCAGCTTCTCTTCCATGAGAGGGGGCTTCCCAGGTGGCTCAGCCATAAAGAATCTGCCTGTCAATGCAAGAGACACTAGTTTGATCCCTGAGTCTGGAAGATCCCCTGGAGGAGGAAATGGCTACCGAATCCAGTATTCTTGCCCAGAAAATCCCATGAACAGAGGAGCTTGGTGAGCTATACAGTCCATGGGGTCACAAAGAGTCAGCCATGACCCAGCATGCATGCAGTATGGGCTCCCATCATACACCGTAAATTTCCCCGGGGAGTGGACCATGTCTGCCTGATTAGCCTTGAATCCCAGGGCGCCGGATCTTGTCTGGCCTGTGATTTCTATGGAATCTTCTATCCACTTAATAACACGCTGTCTGGGTCTCAGCCTCAGCGTGTGACTCCACCTCATCCCTACCCTCCCTGGAATGTCATTCCCTCAGCAGCTTAATAAAGGGACTGAGGACAATGGTCTCCAGGGTCCTCGTTTGCTTCTGCCCTTGACTTTGAAGGCAGGTTTTGGACATGTGGAGATCAATGCTGCTCGTGGTCTAATGATGTCAGCAGGACAGGCTGCGGGGACCCCTGCCCCCTGTGCCCATCACTATAAATAACTTTCTCTCCAAGTGCTGGGGTCACCCTCCCCTGAGGGCAGCGATAGGTGGCCGATTACTCTTGGTAGCTGGAGAACCAACAGGGAGGGGATGTCAGATCTGAGTGGGTGCCCTGGCCCTGTAAATGACCCACTAGCCCAGCTATAAGACCAAAATGGAAGGTCACTTGGGTCTCTGCTCTGGGCAGGGGCTGCAGTCACCCAGCAATCATCTGCAGGCCTGAGACTAATGGATGACTCTGAGTTGTCAATTACCCCCGACCAGTCAAATGACTCAGAGCAGAGAGTCAACTGCAGGAGCCCTGGCCTGTTCGGAGAGCTATGGGCAGAGGGCCCCCCCAGCTCGCCTGCCTCCTAGCTTCAGGACGGGTCAGTGCAGGGCTGTCCTGGGAACACACTGAGCTCCCAGCTCCCTGGTGAGCACTCTCCCAGGCCCTGAGTTAGTGGGTTCTGGAAGGAGTGGCCCCAGTAAGTCCCTCTGGACCCCTGGCTCACAATTCCTTTGTGTCATAGAAGGTCTGGTGGGAGAAGAGGCACCCAGGGCTGTGGGAAAATCAGACTGGTGACTAGACCTGTGGTCTGAGCTCCCTCCGTGTCATTTTCCTGCAAAATGGGAGGCCAGACATGCCCACCTGGCAGATGTAATAAGAGGGCTAAGTGACATAATGAGGTCAAACAGCTAAGCACTGCCTGGCACACGAAGGGTGTGCCTGGATCGGCAGGATTCTGGTAGTGTGTAGAAGGGTCAGCTCATACTGGCTTAATCAGACAAGGGGGGTGGCTCTAACAGTGACACCAGGACATCTCCTAGGACCCAAGGACAAGGAGGCAGCAAAACCTCGGAAGGAAACAGCTCCAAGGAGGGGCAGCACTCTCTCTTCTCCATTTGTGAGAACATGCCAGATGGAGACAGATTTCCTCAGTGCCCACCCCAGACTTCTCAGAGAGAGAATCTACCTGGTCACCTTGGATGGGTTTTCTGCCTGTTTGTTCAGGTCTCACTAGAGGAGGCAGGTCAATCAGCCTCTGTAAATAACCTGGAAAAAACCTTGTAGGTGGAGAGAGCAGGGCAGGGGGATCACCATGAGCTGGACAGGTGCTCTCAGAGGATGAGGCTTGCGCCAATTCTGGGGGGCACTGACTGTAACCTGGGGGGCCCTGCCCTTGAATATACTCGGGACAGGGACACGGAGTTGCATCTATGTGTGGCAAGCACGGGTCCAAGAAAGATGAGCACTTGGAGGGTTCAGTAGGGTGAAACCACGCTCTCTGTACGCCTGCCTCCCCTGCCCTGCTGTGTAGACACATGCAGAGGAGGCAGGGAGGGCCACACAGCAAGGACGCCGCAGGATCCAGCCTGGGCGCTAAGCCTTCCGGTGCAGGCATGCCTTTGGGACAGTAGGGGTCAGGCCTCGAGGCAGCCAGCAGGGGCAGCTATTTCATGGCTCTGCCTCAGCTACAAGACCCCATCAACCCAGATCTCTTTACAGCTGCTCCAAAGAGCCAGCATATTTTCAGCTACAATCCTGAGCCCAGGAGGCAAGCAGGAAATGATTCATCCTCTCTCTCAGACATGAAGGCAGAGCTGCATTATTAATATTTACCCAGGGGTTTCTCCAAGGGCCCCGAACAACAAACGAATCATTGGGAGAGACGGGCATGGATCACCAGCATAGCTGAGGTCACCGGCTGCCTCCAAGTGGAGCAAAGGGAGCCCCCGCGCCTCCAGTGTCAGGGCTGAAAGGGACCTTGTGGCTCTGTCTCCCTGGTTTATCAGAGAAAACTGAGGCCCCAAGAAGAAAGAGGCTGGACCAAAGAAACCCAATAGGATGGTGGCAGAGGAAGGAGCAGAGCTTGGAAGCTCAGGGGATGGAAAGAGCACGGGCAGTGAGCCGCCCATCTGTAAAATGGGAATGCAAGGGCTGGTCAGGTGGTGTTTGACCAAGACTTGACCCCTCAGAGTGCCTGACAAGGAGCAGGTCCTGTACCCATGAACCTTGGTGAGGCCACCCCTGGCATTCCCTGCCCCCGTGTCCTCGTGTGCTTTGCACTGCCCCCAGCAGCCCTGTTTGGGCCCTCTGACACCAACCTGTTCCACGCAACCTCATGGAGACAGGGTCAGGGCAGACCCCTGCCCCAGCTGGGCAGCATCTCTTCTATAAATGTGAGACTGAGACTAAAAGGAGCTAGCTGGGTCTGCTGGTTGTTTGAGCTGATGATGAACAAAGTCCAAGTGTGCAGGACACGGAGAAGGGTGGAGGATGAAGTCCCATGGAGAGAGACGGAGAGTGAGTTGCCTTCTCAATGGTGCCCATCCCTGGTCTGGGTCCAGGTATCGCAGTAGTTCTGGTTGTTTGCTTTGCCTTGAGCACCTGAGAGACCCTTTCGCTGAAGCTAAGCGGGTTCTGTTACCTGTACCCCCAAATAAGGAAGAACTGCTGGATGTTCAGGGGGGTCCAGAGCCAGGCAGCTGGCTGACTTCAGGGAAGAGAGTCCCTGTCACGTCTGGGGGCCAGGGTGCCCTGCTCAGCGCTCTCTCTCCTAGCCCATCTCCTTCCCGCTTTGTTTTCTCCCTCCATGTCTCTCTCCGCCTTTTCTCCTGCACTCACCCCTTCATCTGGTTGTTCACTCACCCCACTGGCATAGTCTGTGGCCCATCTGTGCGTGTTCAGCCTCCAGGCTGGCTACAAAGGGGACACTGAGGGGGCTGAGGCCATGCCCCTGCCCTTGGGGAAGCTTCTGATCTGGCTAAGGAAACAGATGAATCCATCACGACCCAGAGTGATGAGTGCTGAGACAGAGGGAGAGGCTGCATGGGACAGGGAGCCCCGGTGAGGACCCTGACCCTGGACCAAAGTCAGGGAGGACTTCTGGGAGGAGGTGGTGCCCATGCTGAGACCTAGAGAAGAAGCAAGGAGCCAACCGGGGGATGGAGTTGGGAGTGAGGTAGATGAGGGAGAAGGTTATCACTGGCTGCCGGCGCAACTTGGCACCTGCAGAGGTCTGGCAGAGAGGGAGAGCCGAAAGCCTTGCGAGTGGCAGGCAGTGCACGGTGGCTGCAGCTGGGGTGTGAGCGTGGAATGAGGAGTGGGAAGGTGGGAAAAGACAGGACAGGACTCCTCTGGGATCAGATCTCAGAGGACGTGGCTGGGCTGTGCAGGCTGGGCTTCACCCTGAGGGCCCTGGGAGCCAAGCAGGGGTGGGGGAGGGGGTCAGGGAGGAAGGGACCACTCTGTAGGCACTGGAGTGGGGGCGGATTCCAAGAGGATCCGGCTTCTCCAAGCCCTGAATGGAAAGAAGCGCCTTCTCCCCCTCCTCCCCTTCCCGCCCTAGCACTTTCCCTCCTCCCTCCTCTGATGCCCCTGCTTCTCTCTCTCTCTCTCTCTCTCTCTCTCTCTCTCTCTCTCTCTCTCTCTCTGTCCTCTCCTCCAGTCCCCTTTCTATCCCCGCTTTTCCCACCTCTTTGCCTTTCCTCCTCCCTCCGCCCCGCTTTCCCCGTCCGCGCGCTCCTTTCTCTCCAGACCCTCCCCACCTCCAGGCACAGGGCTGCACCCCGGCTGAGCTCCTCTTGCGAGGATCGGCAGCGCCACCTTCAGGTCAGAGCCGGGACCGCCGCGGGGTCTCCCACACCAGGAAGAAGCGGGTCCTTCTCTGCCTCCTGCAGAAGACACGGAGGTGCCCGCCCACCTGGCCCGGTCCCAGTGCCCGCTTCTGCCGCCCGCACCCTTGGGTCTGGCTGCCCTGGGTCGACCCTGGCATCAGTACCAGCGCCGCCTCTGTCTCCCCTAACAACTCTAATTATCAGGCAAGCTCTTCTCCCCAAAGACCAGACGCCAGAACTAATTCTGGAAGCAGAATTCCTTCCCCTTTCCTTGCCCCTGAGTGCCGCCAGCTTGAGGATACCAGTGTTCTCTGCTCTCCTGCGAGGGAGGGCCCCACAGGGGCTCAGCTCAGTTCAGTCACGCAGTTGTGTCCGACTCTTGTCGAACCCATGGACTGCAACGCACCGGGCTTCCATATCCATCACAAACTCCCAGAGCTTACTCAACCTCATGTCCATTGAGTCGGTGATGCCATCCAACCGTCTCATCCTCTATCGCCCCCTTCTCCTCCTGCCCTCAATCTTTCCCAACATCAGGGTCTTTTCAAATGAGTCAGCTTTTCCCATCAGGTGGCCAAAGTATTGGAGCTTCAGCTTCAGCATCAGTCCTTCCAATGAATATTCAGGACTGATCTCCTCTAGGATGGACTGGTTGGATCTCCTTGTTGTCCAAGGGACTTTCAAGAGTCTTCTCCAACACCATAGTCCAAAAGCATCAATTCTTGGGTGCTCAGCTTTCTCCAACTCTCACATCCATACAAGACTACTGGAAAAAACAAAGCTTTGACTAAAAAGGACCTTTGTTGGCAGATGGGGAACTCGAGGCTTGCACAGGGTGAGTGGGGGTGAGTCACTGGGGCCCCAGGAGACCCTGGCACTGTGCACTTCTTTATTTGTTCAATAATTACTCATGGACACCCAAGCTGTGCCAAGTAGAGTTCTAGGACCGGAAACACAGAGATGGAAAGACAGCGGAGGAAATCCTTGCGTTGGTGAATGTAAGGGACATGCTGGTACTGGGTGCTTGGAGGTGTCAGTCACTGCAGGAGCCTAGAGAGGGTGCTGGCAACCCAGGGGGTCTTCCCAGAAGGGTGAGAGAGGGGAGCTCTAAGCTGGCTTCACAGAGGAGGTGGCCTCTGAGCTGGTTCATCCAGGTGAAGTAAGAGTTGGCCTGGAAAAGATGATCGAAGAGTCTTTCAGGCAGGGGGAACGGCATGTCCAAAGGAATAGAGGTCAGAAAATATGGGGAGTAATTGAAAATACTTCGGGGAGCAGCAGGGTGCAGGGGGTATTAGGTTGGAGGGAGTGACCACATCAGAAAGGGCTTTGAGGGTTTCCTGCTTGCCCTGCACCTGCAGGCACTACTGATGTAATATAAACTAACAATAACACAAACAATTATCATAATAACTATTATTATTATATAATTATTATTATAGGTGCTTCCCTGGTGGCTCAGATGGTGAAGAATCAGCCTGCAATGTGGGAGACCCAGGTTTAATCCCTGGATCAGGAAGATCCCCTGGAGAAGGAAATGGCAACCCACTCCAGTATTCTTGCCTGGGGAATTCCATAGCCAGAGGAGCCTGGCAGGCTACAGTCCATGGTGTCGTAAAGAGTCAGACATGACTGAACAACGAACATGGTTATTATTATAGTTGCTGACACCTATTGTGAGCTTTCTGTCTGCCAGGCACTATCTCCGACACTTTACACGTAGTGGCTGAGCTCATCTTTATGCAACCTATGAGATAGACGAGGTTGGAAAGTGGCCCAGAAATCACCTGTTTGATGTTGCTCAGCCCTGAAGTGGTGGCACACCCTGCCTCCAGTGTCCCCTTTCTCTACTTTCACAGCAATCCTGCCCACCTCACCCTCCAGCTTCCAAGGTAAAGGCTCTGAGATTCTGCCTCCCAGAAAGAAAGCAGCCACTCACTTCCCCAGAGGTCACAGAGAATTCACATTTTGGAAGAAAACCCACGGAGCCAGAAGAAGACAGCATTTAACCTGAAGCCCCAATTTGTTAATGACGGGTTCTTGCTTCATTTGGGAGCAAGCTGGCTGGAGGGGCAAGTCTGAGGCGATCCCTCCCCACAGGCCACCCTCCACCAAGGTAGTTGCCCCTCTTGACCACAAGCAAGCGTTATCATTTCTGGAGAAGCGGAACCACAGCCCACTGCTGCCCCTAGAGGCTGGTGGTGGCACTGGCAGGTTTATACTGAAGGTGGGATCCACTGCCAGAAAGTTCCAGCCCCAGGAAACCCCAAATTTCCATCTGAGGGCCCAGGAAGACAGGTGTCTTCAGGCTCCCATCAGCAGCTAGAGGTTTTCTCTGGCTGGACAGAGATTAGGTGTCATCCTCAAATGGGCTTGCGGCAGCACGACCTTCCCTTAAATGGACACGAGGGAAGATTCCATTGAAACACTGAGCTGGGGATTGTGCTGTGTACTTAGTTGCTCAGTTGTGTCGGACTCTTTCCAACCCCATGCACTGCAGTCTGCCATGTTCCTCCATCCATGGGGATTCTCGAGGCGAGAATGCTGAAATGGGTTGCCATGCCCTCCTCCGGGGGATCTTCCCAGCCTAGGGATCGAACCCAAGTCTCCCACATTGCAGGTGGATTCTTTACCTCCTGAGCTACAGGGCCGGGGAGAAAGAAGAGCAAGTGGACTTGTTTCCAGAAGTGACCCAAGAAGGGAGTTTGGAGTCTGCTTGGTGTCTCTGTGTTATTTTTTTCTCTCCCTATCCTCCACATTGTGCTTCCTCATGACTAAACCAAGCTTCGCACATGGCACAGTGGTAAAGAATCCACCTGCCAATGCAGAAGATACAAGAGACAAGGCTTCAGTCCCTAGGTCAAGAAGATCCCCTGGAGAAGGGCATGGCAACCCACTCCAGTATTCTTGCCTGGGAAACTCCATGGACAGAGGAGCCTGGCGGGCTACAGTCCATGGGATCACAAAGAGTTGGACACCACTGAGAACACACACACACATAACTAAACCAAGGAGAACACCCCATGAGCAGAAGTGGGGTCCATAGGACCAGGCCAGAGCAGTTGGTGGAAAGGCCAAGCCAGGCTTTGAACCTCCATGCTGGTCTGGCCTTTGTGAGGATGAAGGCAGAGCTGGTCTTTAATGATGGGGAAGCAGGTGTGAGGATGCATAGAGGCTTCAGGAGTAAAATAACACCTGTGCCCCAGCTGTCCCATCCCTGACCCCACCCACCTCATACTGCTGGGGCTGAATGGTCCCTGTTTCTCAGACTCCCCAGGCTCTGCCAGGCTTGCTCCTGTGTGTATGCTATTCCCCTGCCCAAGAATGCTGGTTAAGAGACCCTCACCCTTCCAGCCACATGCCTCCTCCTCTGCAAAGTCTCCACTCTCCACCACCCGTGTCCCTGCTTCCCACCCTACACACACACACACACACACACACACACACACACGGATCGTATAAGACTCTCCCAAACCCAGACACTCCCTTTTAGAAACTCCTTCCCCTATCAGATCAAACATCTCAAAATGCCCCCACATCCCCTACTAAATACAAATTATATGTAACTATGCAGAAGCTAAGTTGGAGGAAAAGGTGAGCAGTTGAAAATATCATGCTTTGTAGATATTTGATCAAGCATTTATCAGTTTCAACTTTGCTGCCTTCCCGTTATATTTTGAAGCCAAATAAATTGTTTTCCTGGGCCTTAAACATTCTCACCGGCCCTTAAGGGCTCTTAGGCCCTGGCACTTGGCCCAGAACAGAGAGGCTCGTGGAGAAAACGCTCCCCTCTCCTGTCCCCTGCCCACCCAGGCAGAACCCACATCCCCTTGGCCCCTCTGCAGCATCATATCGCCAGTGAGAGGATGTCTGTCCGGGATCCCACTGAGGCCGGATGGCACACCCCAGGGCCACACACACAGAAAAAGCAGTTCCTGTTTGTTGCAAAAAAAGGATAAAGAGAAGGAGGAAAGGAGAGAGAGAGAAGCCGGAGGACGAAGAAGAGACGAAGGAGGGAGGGAAGGATGGTGGTTTCAGCAGAGCCAGCAAGCAGGAAGAGCAGGCAGGATAGTCTGTAGGTCGTGAGGGGCTCTCTCCGGTCCCCTCTTCCCCTGGACATTTGCCACGCTGCGTCTCAGGGACTCTTCCACGGAGCACCAAGCTTTTTCTTCCCACAAGATGTTACCAGAATGCAGTGTTCCCGAGACACTATTGTGAGACAGGTGTGGGGTGAGCATCAGCCTGTGCCCCTCGCTCTGGTCTCCATACGTCACATCGCCAGCAGAGGCCTGGGAGTGGGGCTGGCACAGATGGGTCCTCTGATGCTCCTCTCCCAGCAATGGTGTCCTTCATCCTCTCTCCCAGCTGGTCGGGATGGTGGGGAGGAACGAGTGTGGATGGCAGAGAGGGCAACTCTGGGCAGTCTCCACACCCTCTGCAGGGAGATGGGCATTCCAGCAGCAGCTTGGCTGGTTAGACTTGAATTTGGAAGTCCCGATGTCACATTATGGTCACATAGGATCCCTGCTGACCCCCAAGCGAATGACATTTCCCACTGTCACATCCCCACCTGCGAGTGTCCATCAGACCGTTCTGGGCCTGGACCCACCTACCTCTCCACCCCCACTTCTCACCATGCTCCTCATCACTTCCTCCACTCCAGACACACCGGCTACTGGACACTCCTGGAACATTCCAAATACATGCCCACCACAGGGCCTTTGCACCAGCTGTTAAGGCTTTTTGCACAGATATTCCTGGGCTTCACTCCCTGACTTCGCCATGTCTCTGATCAAGTGTCACCTCCTTGGATAGGTCTCCCCTGCCCTCCCCACCTGAAAGAGCCTCCCCTTCCTTCCTCTGGGGGACCCACAGAAGGATCAGCTGAAGGTTCCATGAAGGAGTACTGGGTCAGGGAAATCTCAAAGGCAGAAAAGAGATGGTGTGTGGGGGGCACCTGCTGTGACCTGGGACTTTGACTGGGCAGTCCTGACCTATTTGACCACAGAGGACCTTTAAGTGAGGAAGAGGTCATCTTCCCCCTTCAATAGGTAAGAAAACCCAGGCTCAGGGAGGTGAAGCGCCTGCTGTGTGTGAGTGACAGAAAGTGAAAGCAAAGTCACTCTGTCGTGTCCGACTCTTTGCGACCCCGTGGACTGTAGCCTACACCAGGCTTCTCCGGCTGTGGAATTCCCCAGGCAAGAATACAGGAGTTGGTTGCCAGTTCCTTCTCCAGGGGATCTTCCCGGCCCAGGGATTGAACCTGGGTCTCCCGTGTTGCAGGCAGACGCTTTTATCATCTGAGCCCCCAGGGGCAGAGCCAGTCCCATATCTTTGTCTACTACCCTGGAGAGGGAGGGCTGGGATCCTTAGCGCTGGAGGGGGTGGCTGATGCGCCATCATGGGTAAGACTGTCCCAAGAATGTAGACAGTGGTAAGAGTGAGAACCAGTCTGTGAGGAACACCAGTCACAGTGGGTTAGCTGGTCCAGTGTGGGCTGAGATGGAGCAAAACTCAGGCAAGTGGACTGAGATGGATGAGCCACAGAGGCAGCAGGAGAGCTGTGGAAAAGAGAGGGGCGCGGAGAGAGACTGGCAGGAAGCTGGGAAGCGAGTGGCTGAGAGTGGCAGGGCCTCATGGTGGCACTGACTCCCGACTTAGCAGTTGTGTCCTGGGAAGATCCCATCCCATCCTTAGCAGGTACGAGGAGGAAGTTGTGTGTTTAGAAGCAGCCCAGCCTGACCATCCCACCAGACACCTAACAGAGGCTCCAGGAAGCCCCTGAGATAGACGTGGGAGGAGGGTGGCAGGAAGCCCCTTTGCNCCGACTTAGCAGTTGTATCCTGGGAAGATCCCATCCCATCCTTAGCAGGTACGAGGAGGAAGTTGTGTGTTTAGAAGCAGCCCAGCCTGACCATCCCACCAGACACCTAACAGAGGCTCCAGGAAGCCCCTGAGATAGACGTGGGAGGAGGGTGGCAGGAAGCCCCTTTGCCCTGGGTATCGACTGCTGTCCTGCCCCCCAGGGGAGGTCTGAGAGGAATCCTGGAAAGGACTATGACCTCATTTCCCCTGGGAGCCAGGGCTTGGAGACTTGTGAGGGGATTCGTAGAGCAGGTGGGGCTGGCTTCTCAGGCTTGTTAGAGGGAGACCCTTCCCCTCCACCCTCAGAAGCCCTGCCCCGAGGCCAGGCTGTTTCCGTGATCTAATTAGCATCACTGAGAATTACACTCCACACTCCAGCACACTCCAGCTCCCAAGAAAGCATCGCAGAACTAATTCTNGCGCTGCGTCCGCCTTCCCAGGGCAGGAAAGGGGCTCTGTCCATTGGGTTCATTTAACGTGTTTATAAGCTTTTTTGTTTACAAGTATTTACGTATAAGCTTTCTATTTCTTGAACCTGAATATCCCCTCGAGTGACTGAAATCCGCTCTGCCAAGGGCTTTTATGGGAAGTTAGAAATGACACATGGGAGAGCTGAGAGCCGGTTTATTTTTAAACCCGGGGCTCTCAGCGACACCCTGTCTATCCATCCATCAGCTCCCTCACTCGGGCAGAAACACTCGCTGATGTTTTAATGTGCTTGGCCCCGTGCTGGTGCTGAGGTACAGAGTTGGGATCTTGGCCCAACTTAGTGGCTGGACACGGGGAGAAGGGTCCTGGGCAGAAATATGCTTTTCTGGCACCACGTGATCAACGCCCTCTGTTCGTTCATTTTTTCATTCTCCAAATAGATCAGTCCCTGAGCGCAGGCACTCTTCTAACCACGAGGTATACAATTGTGACCATCACAGGCTAGATAAATCACTGCCCCCTGGAGCCACAGCCTGCTGGGGAGACCAAGGATAACCAGCGAGAGAGTCTGTCATCTCTGCCAGGTCATGAGATACACTGTGAAGGAAAAGAGAGCAACGGAAAGAGGTGGAGAAGGGTGGAGGACTTGGGGACCTCTCTCAGGAGGTGGCATCCGAGTAAGGACCTGGAGGGAGTGAAGACACGAGTCATGCAAATGCTTGGAGGAGACACAGCACGTGCAAAGGCCCTGGGGTGAGACTGTGCCGGCGTGCTTGAGGAACAGCCATGACTTGGAGGTTCCAAGGCCTGCCCGGCAGAGGGAAACCTGAGAACACAGAAAGCTGTGGCCTTGTGTGGGCAAGGGTGGAGGAGTTTCAGGGAAGGCTTGTAGAATGAAGAGTGTGAGGGAGTGCGTGGAAAAGCATCTCCACAGAGGGGCAGCGCAGGCCACAGAATGAGTGGCAGGGGCATGTGTTGGTCACAGTGGGAGGCGGGTGCAGGGTGGGGATGGTGTCAGGAGGGCAGCCAGCACAAACAGGCTGCAGAGTCAGGGTGCTCCAGAAAAAGAGAGTCAATAGGACATAGAAAGAGAGAGGGATTGCCTCATGCGCTTATAGAACCTAAGCCCTGAGATGTGCCATCTGCAAGCTGGAGGCCCAGGACAGCGGGTGGTGTAGTTCCAGTCCAAACCTGGGCTGAGAATCAAGGGCTGATGGTGTTCCAGTCTCAGTCTGAAGGCCAGAGAAGCAGCCGCACTGACAGATGCCCCAGCTCCAGCAGAGGTGGGATTTTTCCTTCCTCTGACTTGTTACTCTAGTTGAGCCTTAATAGATTACTAAGTGATACCCACCCTCATTGCTGAGGGTAATTTACTGAGTCTACTGATTCAAATGTTAGTCTCCTCCAGAGACCACCTTCACAGACACCCAGAAATAATGTTTTACTTCCTATTTGGGCAGCCCTTAGCCCAGACCAGTTGACACATGAAGTTAACCGCCACAGAGGCCCCAGCAGGCTGAAAGCGAAGGTGCTTCCCGATTGGTCCTTGAACATGCCAGGTTTGTTCTTAGCCCAGGGTCTTTGCACTTGCTGTTTCCGAATGCTCTTCCCCAGATCTCCACAAGCCTCGTTGCTTCATATCCTTCTAGACTGCTATTCAAATGTACCTTCTTACTGAGACCTCCCTACCCAGCACTGTCTCCGAGCCCTAGCCCCTAACTTCCTCCTGCCCTGCTCCATTCTTCTCCTTAGTTCCTGCCAATCTCCATGTTACACACTGTGCACATCCTAACTGGCTCTCATCCGTCTCCATCTCCTAGAAACGTGAGCTTCATGAGGACAGCAGTCTGTGGCTATGTTATCATTGCAGCATCCCTAGAGGTGTGCCGCCCATAACAATGATACAGTAAGTATTTGTTGAATGACTGACTGAACGGCCTTAGAAGTCATGTCAAGGGGCATTGGTATCATGGATGTAATACCGGTATGATCCGGCAAGGAATCACCCAGGGCACTGAGGAGGGAAGTAACGAGTCTGAATTAGGAAGATCTTCTGTCCACATAGAAGAAGACCACGGCTGGGTGGAGAAAGGAGGCCGTGCTGCCCCTGGAGTGTGAGCTGACAGGTCTGGACTGTCCGTGGAGAAGCCAGAGCGGCTGGGAGTGGAGAGGCTAGAGGGGCTGGGACATGCAGACCCCAGGAGGGCTCGGTGCCTGCTTGTCATGGGGGTGCTGAGCTGGGAGCATCGAGGACAATTGGCTCCATCGCTGATGTTGGGCAGCTTGGGAGGCTGGAGGGGACAGTGGGCTTCAGAGTGAGACAGGCTGTGCCGGCGGGCGGCCTGCCGACATCCAGGCTCACACAGCAGGTCCCGGTAACAGAGCAGGACACTGGCTGAACACAGGCAAGAGGAGGCAGGGGAGGCAGGAACAATGAAGGGCATAGCTGTGGACAGCTCTGCAGAGGGCTGGTGGCATCAGAGTGTCACTGGTTGTGGGTAAAAGGTGGGAACAGGAGAGGCCTGCTGCTAAAAGTGTGTGAGTCCCACAGCCCGCGGGTGGCCTTGCCCCATCGTTCGCCATCCTTCAAGGCCAGGAAGGACTTCCCAGATGGCTCTCAAATCCCACCTGCCTGGGGAGGCCCCTCTTCATCCGTGAAAGGCTGGCCCTCTTCCTTCCCCCGACCCTGCCACATCCTCCAAGTGCAAGGCGCAGCCGCTCCTGCTGCTGCCTTTTCAGCTCCCAAAGCTGCAGTCACTCTTATTTTCCATCAGGTGTTCCCTTGGCTTTCAGAGCAGCTCTTCACTGAGGCTAAAAATTGTCTGTGTCAACAGCCCTCAGTACAGATGTCCTAACATTGCTGGTCTGAGACCAGGCCTGGGAACCAACCCACAGGGAAATGGACAGTCCAGAGGAAGGGGCACGTTCTGAGTCCAAAGCCAGCATCAGCCAGCGTGGGGGTCTGGGGATGATAGAGGCTAAGCCAGGAAGGCCCTGGGAGCAGTGCACACAGGCGCTTCTGAAGAGGCTGACTTTGGGGTGGGCATGAGCTGATCCTGCCTCTTCCCGTCCTGTGCATCTTGGAGACAGGCGCTGGCCCTCTCTGAGCACCAGATCCTCACATGCACACAAGGATGCTGGGAGTGCTGAGGGAGAGGCTGGGCAGCTCTTAGCACAGGGCCTGGTGCATCGTGGGAGCCCTGTCCATGGCAGCCGCTCCTGAGATGCGCTGACTCTCCTTCTTAGTCACCGAAGCACCTCGTCTCCCAGGTCTGGTGCCCAAGGGCAGTTTCTTTCTGCAAAAGAACTGATCTCAGATCAGGGTCCCTGGGTGCCCTGTTGAGACCATGACTGCTCTGCTAGCTGGCTTCATCATCCCCACTTTACAGATGACAAAACTGAAGCTGAAAGGAAGGAAAGAGACTTGTGCAAGGCTTGGGGCTGGAAACTGGATTCAAACCCCTGTCTGCTGTCCTCAAAGCTGGAGCCTCACCAGGACCATGTCAGGATCCACCACCCCCTTGGAGGGATCAGTAGGAACCAGTGGGCAGGAACCAGGGCAGGGTCAGCCAGAATGGAAGTGGGCTGAGCCCAGGGAGGACCAGGCCTCTGCCAGCTGCCACCTCAGGTGTCAGAACTCATGCCGGGAGGTTTCCTCCTAGGCCCCATCCACGCCCGCAACCTCCCGGGACCCCGGTCCACAGGCTTAAACCTGCCCTACCTGGGAGTCCTGCTCTGACATCTCAGCAGAGAACAGTGCATTTGGCTTCACAGGCTGAGAAAAAGCAGAAGCGTCAGCATCCCTGATTTGCTTCAGAAACAAGTGGGGGTGAAAGACGCCTGGATTCTAGCCACCCCCTCACCTGGTCATGGATTTCACAGCCCATGACACCCACTGGGGCCTAGCTGTGATGGCCTCCCAGCTGCTCACCTAGGATAAAGGCACCTTCTCTCCCCAGGGGTAGGGTGGAGTGAGGATGGGACCCAGCTGCATCCAAAGGGCTCTGGTTGCCATGGAAACAGGTGGCTGGGGAAGATAGGCCCTGAAGCACAGGCCTTCAGCCAGGCTCCACCCTTTAGGGTTGGGTCCACTGAGCCCAGGTGGGGTTCCATCACCATTCCCACTGCACAGGTGGAGTTGCCCCCTCCCCATGTCAAGACGCTGGAGCAGGTTACCCAAGCTCTTGAGACAGCTGCATCTGCCCCCGGGTCCTGCCAGCAGAGGTGAGAGGAGCAAAGGCTGAGCCTGAGTCGTTGGGGTCAGAGACCACGGCTGCCAGGACTGGACACAGGCTGCCAGGGGGCATGGGAGCAGGGCACACCCAGGACTCTGGGCTTACAAAGGTCCGCAGACCTTGGGCTCAGCCTGCCCCTTTTCTGGATGAGGTCTTTAGGGTGGAGTGTACTCAGATCCCCAGCATTAGCACTGACTCCCTGAGGATGCTTCTTCCTGACAGGCACAGCCCCCGACAGTAGCCATGCCTCTGGTGCCGCTGCTATCCTCTGCCTCCTCCAGCAGGTGGATTCTGGATTAAACATGTCATGTGGACACTGAGCACTTGTCCTGCTGGTCTTCATGGCACACAAGGCTCAGTCCCAGTTCATGGAACCTCTTCCCATCCCTAGGCCTGTGAAGGCTGAGGATCAGGGTGCCTGCCCTGGGTTTAGGACCATCACTGTCTGGCAGCCAGGGTGTGGGTGCAGGTCACCCCCAACATATGTAGCAGGGGGCATGAGAACAGGTGAGGCCCAAAGACCATTGGGCTAAATATCTAAGTTAGAAAGCAACTATCACACTGTCAAATCAAATAAAATTTTCCCTTTTACCTCCACAAATTTCCAAGTCCTGGAATATAGAGAGCAGAGACAGCTGGCCCCTGACTCCTGACACCTGACCCAACCTGGGCCAGCGCTTACCTTCCCTCCCTTGGCTCAGCCGGCCCATGGTCTCACACACAATGCACAACACTCCAACCTGCAGGCTCTGTCTGCACTCCCCACCCACAGCTGCACTCTGGGGTTCAGGGGGTACATGCTGGCCTTGCAGGTCATCGTCCAGGGAGCAGACCCAGGAAGAGGGTTCAAATGCCACGCAGGCCCTGGAAGCAGGTTCAGGTCAATCAGGAAGGGAGTTCTGGGGTTGGGGGACTGGAGCTTGTCCCTTGTTCCCCCCTCATCCCTGAGGGGAGAAGCACAGCTGGAGGAGGCAGGAACAGGGTTCCCCCGACCAGAGAATGGGACTCCAGGAAGGGCCCCCTACTCACGTCTCAGGGTCACAGGATGGAGCAGTGGAGGGGATGTGGGTCAGTGGTGTGGTCGGGGAGAGGTCTGGTCACAGATGCCCAGGGCCTGAGATGGGGCAGGGACAGTGGATGCGAAGGACTGGGGACTCTGGAAGTTACAGGAGTTAAACTTGGCAGGACTCAATGGTCCCTGAGGTGTCAGGAGAGTCGGAAAGGCCCCCTTGTTTCTGATGTGGGTCAGTGGGGGCTGCAGGGGCAACACTGAGATGCAAACAGTGGGGAGGACCAAGTTTGAGGAGAAGATGAAGGCCGAGACTTTGAACATGTCAAGGGGCGGGAGACTGTGGGCCACTCAGAGGACAGAAGCCACAGGAGACCCCAGAGGAGAAGGTCCAGTGAGTGGGACACCCCGTCTAACTCAGCGCCACGTGTCCAGCACGAGGACATAGAGGACATCAGAGACTCTTGATATGGATGGCAGCTGAGGGGCGGGGCAGCGACAGCACAGAGAGGGGCTGTTAGCACATGCACTGCCAACAGCCAGCAGGCAGGGCTGAGCTCACTGAGGGAGAGCGAGGCGTGATGCAGGGGCCGGGCACTGTCTTAGCTCAGGCTGCCACAGCAAAACACCACAGCTGGGGGGGGGGGTGCCTTGAACAGCAGCAATCAAGTTTCTCCTGAGTTTCATCCCGGAGGCCGGGATGTCTGAGGTCAGGATGCCAGCATGGTGGGGTGCTAATGAGAGCTTTCTCCTTGGCCTGCAGAGCTCTCTTCTGTCTGCTTGCTGTGTGGTCATGAGGCAGAGGGAGAGAACGCTCATGCTGGTGTCTGGCGGTTCTTAAAAAGGCACTGATCCCACTGTAAAGGCCCCACCCCCATGACCTCATCTGACCTGAATTACCTCCCAGAGATCCCATCTCCAAGTGTCATTACATGTCATGTATCCCATCACATCAGCTTATAAGTGGAGGGGGCACAGTTCAGGCCAGAGCTTTCCACTCTTGACTTCCCTGGTGGCTCAGGCGGTAAAGCATCTGTCTGCAATGCGGGAGACCTGGGTTCGATTCCTGGGTGGGGCAAATCCCCTGGAGAAAGGAAATGGCAACCCACTCCAGTACTCTTGCCTAGAAAACCCCATGTCTGGAGGCCTGGTAGGCTACACTCCACAGGGTCACAAAGAGTCAGAGGAGTGACTGAGTGACTTCACTTTCACTTTGAATGTAAACCACATTCATTCCATCCCAACAGCTCCCAACCTCTTAACTCCTTCCAGCAACAAGTCTAACGTCCAAAGCCTAATCTAAATATTGCCTAAATCACACATGGATGGGATTCGAGGTATGATTCATCCTGAGGCAACATTCTTCTCCAGCTGTGAACCTGTGAGAAGAGATTTGGTGGCGGTGTTCAGTCGCTAAGTTGTGTCCGACGCTTTGTGACCCCCACGGATTGCAGCATGCCAGGGTCCCCTGTCTTTCACCATCTCCAGGAGTTTGTTCAAATTCATGTCCGTTGGATCAGTGATGCCATTCCTTGTCCTCTATCGTCCCCTTCTCCTTTTGCCTTCAATCTTTCCCAACATCAGGGTCTTTTCCAGTGAGTCAGTCCTTCACATCAGGTGGCCAAAGTATTGGAGCTTCAGCTTTAGCATCAATCCTTTCAGTGAATATTCAGGGTTGATTTCCTTTAAGATTAAGAAGAGATAAGTGCTTCTAAAATACAGTGATGAGATAGGCCGAGACTTGACATTCCCATTCCACAGGGCAGAACTAGGAAAGAAGGAAAGAGTGACAGGTCCCAAGAGCCCAAAACCCAGCAAGACAGATGGCAAGAGCTCTTTGGTTTAGTGATCTGCCCTCCAGGTTCACTGGGGTAGCAGTGTCACTTCCCGGCTCAGTAGGGTGGCCCCATTCCTTTGTTGGACAGGGCACCAGACACTAAGCTCTCCACACGGGGCCCATCCCACTCTCTCAAACCCGGGCAGAAGCAACAACCCTGCCTCTTGAGCCTGTGCACTCCAGCTGCACCCGGAGTGGCAGCCTTCATGATCCTTGAATTGCCTTTGGGGGGTCCTCCTTGAAAGGCAGTGCCTGTTCGCAGCTGAATAGCTCTATGGGCCAGTCCATAGAATCCAAGAAACCTGACAGTCTTCCTTCATCCCATCTCACCTTCGCTGTCTCTTTATTGCAGCTGGTAGTGTCTCCCCCGGTGCGGCCCCACCTCCATGCCAGGCTTCTGCAGGGATGGCTGCTTAAGTCCCTGAGTCACACCCATGAGCTCTTTATCAAATGACTGTTCAGCCACACGTTTTGTGTTCTCTGCAGTAAAAGTTTCTCGTTCTCTCTCGCTCTCTCTCTCTCTTTTTTTTTTTTTTGCAATATGGAGAGGCTGAGAATACTCCAAATCTTTAAGTTCTGGCTCCTTTTGGCTGAACAATTCCCTCTTCAATTCGTCTTTCCCCTTTCTCATTTCACTCAAAGCAATCAGGAGACACCAAGCTGCTCCTTCAACACTTTGCTCAGAAATTTACTCAGCTGAATACATGATTTCACCACTTGCGGCTTCTGTCTTCCACAAAACACCAGAACACAGTTCAGCCAAGTTCTTTGCCATTTTGCCTCTGCTCCAATTTCTAGTAACACGTTCCTCTTTCTTCCTAAGACCTCACCGGAATTCCTGTTAATGTCCATATTTCTAGCACACACTCAATACCCTTCTAGCCTCTTCCCATTACCCAGGTCCAAAGCTGCTGCCACAGTTTGAGGTATTTGTTATGAAGTATCTCTTCTCAGTACGAAAATCTGTCTCCATCAGTTCAGACTGCCAGAACAAAATGCTACAGACTACTGGGGAGCTTAACCAAGTGAAATGAATCTCCTCACAGTTCTGGAAGCTGGAAGTCTGAGATCGGGGTGCCAGTATGGCAGGATTCTGGTGACAGCCCACTTCTGGGCAGCAGACAGTGACTTCTCACTGTGTCCTTGCTTAGAGGAGACATGGAGCTAGCTCTCCGGCATCTTCTTTAAAGGACATCAATCCCATCTGGGGGGGTGGGCTCCTTCTCATGAAATCTAATCATCCCTCAAAGGTCCCACCTCCTGACAGCATCCCACTGGGAGTTAGGGCTTCGATATATGAGCTTGGTAGAGGGCGCAATTCATTCCAGAGCAGGCCCCAGTGTGTAAGAGCCAGGAGAGAGTGAGGAGGGTCACAGAGGTGGGAGGTGCTCTGGGAGATTGCGGAGGGCTCTTGGAGGGACCTCAGAGGTGGGTCGAGCACAGGCTCAGGGGCCAAGTCTCCTCCCCAAGGTAGTAAGTCAAACAGACAACTGCCGTGATACCTGTTTAGACCAAGTGCTCTGGAAACACTCAGAAGCAGGATGCTGATTTCCACGGGGAGTAAGTAGAGGCAGACTCAAACAAGACTCATCAAGTTCAACTTTCAGCATTGGCCTGGAAGATGAAGTGGGCTGAGGAACAGGTGTGGAGATGGCAAACACAGAACATGGGGCTGGAACCGAGGGACCTGGGGTATCTGAGATAAAGCTACCGGATTTGGGCAAAGAGGCTGGAATAGAAGTCATAGGGCTGGTGGTAATCAAGACACAAGGCTGGAAGAGGGAAGAAGGCAGAAGAGGGGGAAGAGGCCCTGGAATGGCTCAGACCACAAACCTCCTGCCTGGTACTGAGACAGGCTGTGCTACTGGGGGATACAGAGTGAACCTGGGAATCACACAGCCTCAGGTTCCTACAAGCATTAGATGAGAAGAATAGCCCCACCACACTGGCTTGAAGCCTTAGGATCTTATGGAGTTTTATCCTCTTAGAACAATTGAGTTATAGAATCTCAGAGATTTCAGTTTTTTATATTACATTAGCTTTGAATCTTAAACTGCTCAAGTGTCAAAATCCTGGCCAGTTCCCCCTCCTGGTAATGATACTCTGCACTCTGTGCTTAGTGCTTTGCACACATTATGTCCTTTTGTCTCCATAACAACCCTGGGATGTGGAAATTTGCCTGATTTTCCAGCTGAAGAAACCCAGGCTTGGTGAGTATAGGTTATGGCTGAAGGTCAGACACCTTGCAATCAACATGACCAAGACTCAGCCTAGATCTCTTGGCTTCTAAAGCCCATGCCCCCAGCCTCTTGTTAGTTCACCTCCTTCAAACCCTCTCGGCTAAGTGCTCACCCATCCTCTGTGCATACCTCCAGAGATGGAAGCTCATTACCCTTCCCAGGGCCACCCATCCATCCCAGCTGTGGACATATCTCTGCTTCTCAGGACATCCACCCCTTGACCCAAAATCTGCACTGAGAAGAAGATAACCTTCACGTGGGACTCCTGTAGGGAGGGAGAGGTGGGATGGTGCTCACACAGAAGGGGAGAGTCTCAGGTTAGGAAAGCTTCTGCTGTGGCCTCTCCCCCACCTTCATGAAAGAGAGGGAAATTTATCCAGAGGGAGGGAATCACTTGGAAACATTGTGAGCAGGACTTCTGAAAGACAAATGAAGATGGAGCCCAGCATGTTGGGAAGGCTGTGTGGTTGCAGGGGCAGAGGGGTTGCAGAGCAGGGGGTGCCCAACACAGAAATGCAGGTCTCCTCCAAGGGCCTAGTGAGATTGGAGTCGTGTGCTGTGCCTTTATTTTCTCTGCTCTTCTCTCTGAAAACTTATTCTGCAGAGTCTGCCTGGTGCCATCCATCCTCCCAGATGGCTTTTTAAGTGAAGCTGTTTGTTAAGTGAGAAAAGAAAAAGGGAGATTGATCAAGAGGGAAGGACAGGGAGTGGCACTGCAGCCCCAGGGGAGGAGACACTCAGGAACAGGGAGTCCAAGAGCAGGGGCAGGGAGGCGGGGCTTCAGGCTCAGGGGTGTCCCATGGCCAGAGGCCCAAAGGCCATCACTGGCGGTGCCAGGGCCCCGTTGTGTGCCCAGCTCTGGGTGAGCACTCTGGGCTCGTTGTCCCATTATCTCCACACACAACCTGTGCACCAGGTCCCACAACTCTCTTAGTCTCTTCAGCTGCTATAACAAAATATCACTGACTGGGTGGCTTACAAACAACAGACATTTGCTTCTTGCAGTTCTGGAGGCTGGAAGTCCAAGAATGGCTGGGTGCCAGCACAGCCATGTTCTGTTGAGAGCCCTCTTCTGGGTTGCAGACAGCTGCCTTTGTGTGGTATCTTCACATGGAGAAGAGAGAATGAAGCTAGCTCTCTGGTCTTCTTATGAGGACACTAATCCCATTCACAAGGGCTCCACCCTCAGGGCCTAATTACCTCCCAGTGGCCCCACCTCCAAATATCATCACGTTGGAGGTTAGATTTCAACATATAAATTTTGGAAGGATACAAACATTCAGTCCATAAACATGACCATCCTCACTGCACAGATGAGAAGCCCACAGAAGTGCAGATACTTGCCCGCAGTCACACAGCAAGTGAGAGGCCGATTCAAGCCCAGGACTGTCTGACTCCAGTCTTAGCTTATAATCATGCTATCATATAGCCTGACAGAGTCTGGATCTCTGGATAAGAAGTCCAGGTTTCTGTCTTTTTTAAAGTTCCATCCCACCCCAGGGCATTCGAGAGCACAGCCAAGGTTAGGAGCCCCTGAGCTGCCCCAAATTCCTCACTGTGCAGATGGAGAAATAAAGACACCACCACCACCGCCACCACTCTTGAGGAGCAGACATACACGGTCACACTGCAGGTCAGAGGGTCTAGAACCCAAACCCATTCTCCAGTGAATCTTCAAGAGAAGTATCATGGAGCAGATCACTGGAGATGGACGAGGAGAGAGGCTTGGTTGTTACCCCATATCCAAGGGAACACAGAGGAAGGGTCTGTGATCCATTCTGCTTCCACCTCCACATCCGGAGGCCTCTTTGTCTCCTCCTCCCTCCTCTGTGCAGCCTGCCCCCATCCAAGTCAGGCATCGAGGAGCTGTGATGGATCACCTCTGTCCCTGGCTGCAGATGGCTCCTCCATTGCCTGATGCCAGCTGTTCCAGCCTGGTGTCTACAGCATTGGCTCAGCGAATGACTGTGGATGAGAAGAAGGGAGTGCCTGGGGCAAGGGGCTCTGAGCCAGGGATGTCACAGCAGAAAGCAGAGCAGCTTCTTCTCAAGGCTGCCCAACTCTAGACCCTGAAGAGTGTCCTTCCAAGCTTCAGAGAAAAAATACTACATCAAGTGAGGGGGCTCAGAGCATCTCAACCCATAAACGGTGCTGAAAAACAGCAGGCATCTTACGCTCGTAAACAGTGGCTTTGTCTTTTACCTGCAGCTCTCTGACCTTCTCATCTGTAAGTGAGGATGGTCATTGCCGTGGCCTCAGTCTTTCTGTCCTCTCAACTAGTCCATCCTAAAGGAAATCAATCCTGAATATTCATTGGAAGGACTGATGCTGAAGCTGAAGTTCCAATACTTTGGCCACCTGATGCAAAGAGCTGACTCAGTGCAAAGACCCTGATGCTGGGAAAGATTGAAGGCAGGAGGAGAAGGGGACGACAGAGGATGAGACAGTTGGATGGCATCACCGACTCGATGGACATCAGTTTGAGCAAGCTCCAGGAGATAGTGAAGGATAGGGAAACCTGGCCTACTGCAGTCTATGGGGTTGCAAAGACCTGGACATGACTTAGCAACTGAACAAGAATAAAATTTATATGTTCAGATCTCCATTGTGATGACTGGAGGTGGGGCTGTTGGGAGGTAATTAGGTCAGTGGGGTAGAACCCTTGTGAATGGTATTAGTGCCCTCATAAGAAGACCTGCTCGATTCCCCAGACCACAGGGCAAGGCAAGGTGTGAGGTCATAGCCAAAGGCCATCAAGGTGGAGGGATAAGGGGAAGCGGCAGCAGGCCTTGTTCCTGCTGACCTGGCCAGGGATCTCAGAGCTCACTGTCTGCCCCCTCGACCCCAGCCTGCTCCTCCCTGGAGTTTTCTATCCCAGAAAAGCCCTTGGAAACCCTAAGTAGCTCCCTCTCCTTCACCACTGCCTCAAAGTTGAATTAAGTCGCTCTCATCCCCATTAATTCACAAAGCATACCAAGGTCCACTGCGTGCCCACCCTGTACCTGAGACATAGTTATGACCGCAGTAGCCCTGTCCCTGTCCTGTCTCCTCGAGGTTGTGGTATACCACCAGGGACAGTTCAGTCGCTCAGTCATGACCGACTCTTTGCAACTCCATGGATTGCGGCACACCAGGCTTCCCTGTCCATTGGCAACTCCCAGAGCTTGCTCAAACTCATGTCCATCAAGTCGGTGATGCCCTCCAACCATCTCATCCTCTGTCATCCCCTTCTCCTGCCTTCTGTCTTTCCCAGCATCAGAGTCTTTTCCAATGAGTCAGTTCTTCTCATCAGGTGGCCAAAGTATTGGAGTTTCAGCTTCAGCATCAGTCCTTTCAATGAGTATTCAGGATTGATTTCCTTTAGGATTGACTGGTTTGATCTCCTTGCAGTTCAAGGGACTCTCAAGGGTCTTCTCCAGCATCACAGCTCAAAAGCATCAATTCTTCAGGCTCAGCTTTCTGTCCAACTCTCACATCTGTACATGACTACTGGAAAAACCACAACTTTGACTAGATGACCTCTGTTGGCACAGTAACACCAGGGACAGAAAGAAGATAAATGCACAGATGATGAAATGCAGCTGTGCTGAAGGCTGTGCTTGGGACCTGGAGCCGCAGAGCAGGAAAAGGAGAGGAAACCCTGGGCAGAGGGGCGGGGGTGCAGGGGTCCCCGAGGTGGGGAGAGCTGGGGGTGCTTCTCTGCAGGAGGAGGCTTGGGTTCCCAGGTCAGAGCAGTCCCATCAGTGTGCCTGAAAGGATGCTGTGATCCCATTTCCTGCTTCTAAAACTGTGAATTCTCTGCTCCAGGCTGCCACTCACTCACAAGTTACTGGCCCCACCCACAAGCCTGCTCTGCCCCTCAGGGACCTGTGCTTCCTCCTCTGACCTTCTCCGTCTCACTTTTCATTGAAGTGAACTCTGGCAAAGTCCAGAAATGTGAGTATGACGTTCACATTGTTCTCTGTAAAGTGCACTTTGGTATTTTAGGCTTCAATAAATAGCCACTGGACACCTGCTAAGGAGTCAGGCTATTCTGTGCACTGGACGCGCTGGAGGGAGGGAAACAGCTGGGGGGCTATTGCCATAGGTGGGTAGGTGGAGACCCAGAGGAGAGAGACCAAACCATGCACCTGGCAGGTGAGGGCAGGCGGGGCCGGAGCAGCTCCTCTGACTTCCTCAGCTGCCCCGCCCCAGGCTACTGTGAGCCTTCAGTACACCTGGCCATGTGATGCGATGACGGGGTAGCTGGGAAGTAGGAGGCACAGGCCGGGGCTGTGGGTGCCCGGATGTGCATCCTCGTGGGCTGCTGGGGGGTGGGGGTGGGGCGTCCATCACGACAACTTTCATGAAGGTGATTGTGTGATAGAAACCCTGAGCCTGAGAAATACGGCTGCTCTGGACACCGTGAGTCCACAGCAGGAATCTGTCCTGAGGATGTGGTCAGGGACTCGGCACACGGGGCCCAGAACGTTCGTCGCAGCCCGATGTGGATAAGAGAGAAGCCTGAAACCCTCCAAGCGCCTGGCAGGCGAGGACGGCGGCGTAAATTATGGTGCATCCAAATGAGGCACAATTGCAGAGCTGGTAACAGCGTGCTTTTGAGGAATTTTCAGTGATGTGGGAAAATGCTGATGATAGAATGGCAAGAAAAAGCACTGACTATGGAGATGTCCCAATCGCACAATATTTCAGTGTGTGCAGAGAGAAGGCAATGATGGTGGTGGTGGCGGTGGGGATGAAGACTGCTCTTTACTGAGCCCTTGCTGTGTCCCTGGTTTTACTTCCATTAGCTCCTAACCATCCTGTGTGGTAAGAACCCTTATAGTCCGCATTTTACAGATGAGGAAACTGAGGCACAGGATGGTTAAGTGACTGGCCAAAGGTCACACAGCTGAGGCAGAGCTTGAGCCCAGATCTGGCAGCCTCCAAACTCTCCTTTATACTCTCTGCTGCTGCTGCTGCACCAGGCTGGAGGCAGGGTGTGAGGACACTGTGAGAGAAGTCCCAGGAACTTCATGGAGGGAGGCAGTAGTAATTAAAGATCACTCCTCCTTTCAAAAGCTGGTGTTGTTATCACACAGTCAGTGACTCATGCCCCTGATCAAGAGAAGTGGTGAAGGGGCCTGGACCAGCCCCATAGACTTTAGACTCCATAGACTCCCAAGCTCCTCCCTCCGGTCTGTCGGTTCTGGAGGCAGGGCAGCCTCAGGCTTGCAGCACCATGCCCCAAGGCCTCAGCACTTCCAGGTTGCTCTGGGGCACAGAGCTCTGCTGTGACCCTGTGTGCCCAGGTCCTCCGGTGAGCACCCCCCGTGACCCCGCCCTGCTGAGTGAGTCCCTGCAGAGTCCTTGAGTTTATCCAGGTGTCTCCACTCCAGGCCGTCACAGTTGGAGTGAGGTAGGGACAGATGCTGGTGGTTGCCTGGTAACCTGCACCAGTCTGGTTGGAGCTGCTTTTGCATCCATCACCTTCAGAGAAAGACAAATACTAGGGCAGGAGGATCTAGGAACCATCACTCCACAGCTCCTCGGATGCAGAAGGNGTCCATATCCGCAGGTTCCGCATCCACGGATTCAACCAACCATGCACTAATTGAAAACAAAAATTTTTAATTCCAGAAACTTCCAAAACGCAAGCCTTGCATTTGCTGTGCACCAGCAACCATGTATGTAGAATGTACACTGTATTTACAATGATTTACATAGCATTTACTTTGTATTAGGTATTATAAGTAATCTAAAGATGATTTAAAGTGTACAGGAGGATATGCGTAGATTATATGCAAATAATACACAATTTTATGTAAAGACTTGAGCATCCTTACATTTTGCTGTCTTCTGGGGATGGGGGAATCCTGCAACCAATCCCCCTTGGGTACTGAAGGGCCACTGAAGGGCCACTTATGAATGAGAAAAACTGAGTCCCCAAGAAGTAAGCTTTTCCTGAATTAGTTACGGAAACTGAGCTCGAGGTCGTGTTTTGCTGCTGTTCACTCAGTCGTGTCTGACTCTTTGCATCTCATGGACGGCGTGCAGCGGCACACTGAGCTCATGTCTGATGACCCCAAGTCACCACATTGGCCTGAAGGAGGAGCCCAGAATCTCTGGGAGGAGCAGACAGGGAGAGGCGCACACCTGGGGCTGGGCAAAGGTTTTCAGAACAAATCTACCCCCAACCAGTGCCTTCATCCCCTCCCTCTAAGAGCCCCAACACACCCTACCTCCTGAGGCCGCCCAACCCACCACGGACTGCCTTGCCCTGTGGAAATCCCTCCTTTCACTGTGCTGAAATTCATTTGTTCATTCATTCATTCGTTCGTTCATATTGAGCACCTACTGTGTGCCAGGGAGTCTTCTCAGCCCCACACCCAGAACAGCGAACTCAGTAAACATGTTGTCAAGGAGGAGAAAGGTCAGACAGTGACTGGTGCTAGGGTGCAGGGACACTGACGCTGGGCCACCCTGGCCACCACCCGGGAACATCCACGCCTTTGTCTGACCCGTGCCACTCAACTCACTAATTAGGAAGCCACCAGCTCCGGACTCCCACAGGCCTGCCTTCTCCGAAAATCTCGGCCACCTCCCAGGTTCCTGTGGGGTCTCACCCAGCAGGTGGAGGCTACTGGAACTGCCAAGAGGCTGCCGTGGCTATCACATAGGCAGTCTTTGTGGCTTTCTGCCAACCTGGGCTCTGCCTTTGCTTCTTGGGCCACAAGCTGAGCATTTGAAACTTAATTGGTTTTGCAATTAAAAGATGCCGAGAACAGGTGATCCAATTAATTTACATAAACACGTTCAGGAATGAAGCGCTCCAGCGTTCAGTGCAGCCTTAAAGGGTGTCTGCTATTCCTGCACACGTCCATCTGGCCACTCACACAGCCTGACAGAGAATTCTTCGCTCTGCCTTTTTCTCTGGGATGTCTCATGTGATTCACCTGGTCCTGCTGATGGTTCGCCTTTGCTGTTGTTTTTTCATCACTAAGTCGGGTCTGACTCTTTGCAACCCTCATGAACTGTAGCCCACCAGGCTCCTCTGTCCATAGTATTCTCCAGGCAAGAAGACTGGAGTGGGTTGCCATTTCCTTTTCTAGGGGATCTTCTCAACCCAGGGCTCAAACCCATGTCTCCTGCATCGGCAGGCAGATTCTTTACCACCGAGCCACCAGGGGAGCTCTGGTTCTCATTTAGGAGTAAGAGAATTTTCTCTGTCTCACTGACAAAGAGACAGAGGTCAGGGACGTGCAGCGGTGCACGCCAGGTGTGCAGCAAGTAGGCAGAGGAGGGCCTCCAGGCTCCGGCTCTTCCAGCTTCTGGCCTCACGGCTCTTCCTGTCCAACCACACCCTTAAACGCCAGAAAGGTCCGAGCTCAAAGAGGGGCAGGAGTCCTTTCTCCAAATAAGGCAGCCTGGTGTGTTTAGTGCCCGCTCCGTACTGGCTCCACACCAGGCCTTGAACTTACATCACCCACTGCTAACCTCAGGACAGCCTTCAGCAGGGCATCATGTTCCAGTTTTACAGATGAGGAAACTCAATAACCCAGCGAACCCACTCAGCAGGGGGTTAGAGCCTCAGCCTCCCCTGGCTTTTGGTCATTGTGTTCTTTCCACCACCTGCATGCGTGGTTAAGAAAAACATTTCTGCAATCAATGAGAGAGAGGGAAACAAACCTCTCTCTAAATAAATGGGGCACATTTTTTTTTAATACCTACTGTGTGCCTGGAAGCATTTCAACACATGNACTGCCAACCTCAGGACAGCCTTCAGCAGGGCATCATGTTCCAGTTTTACAGATGAGGAAACTCAGTAACCCAGCAAACCCACTCAGCAGGGGGTTAGAGCCTCAGCCTCCTCTGGCTTTTGGTCATTGTGTTCTTTCCACCACCTGCATGCGTGGTTAAGAAAAACACTTCTGCAATCAATGAGAGAGAGGGAAACAAGCCTCTCTCTAAATAAATGGGGCACATTTTTTTTTAATACCTACTGTGTGCCTGGAAGCATTTCAACACATGTGCACAGGCCTATGCTGGGTACTTTGTCTTATTCTCATTTGATCCTCACAAGAGTCATTTAACGTACAGCTTATCCTTCCCATTTTACAGAGGAGGAAACCGAGATGCAAGGAAATCAGTGAACACATTCAGAACCATAGAGCAAGCAACTGAAGGAGGCAGAATCGGACACAGATCCTCCTGACCTCACAGTCCCTTCTGCCCAGGGAAGCACCTGTTCTGTGGTCTCCAGGGCAGCAGTGTATCCCCCTCACTTACTGAGAGGCCCTCATCCGGGGATGGGGCAGGTGGGGAGGACAAGCCACAGCTTGTTGTGTCTGCCATCAGGGGACTTAGATCCTGGCCCTGCCACTTTTCAGGCATGTGGCCCAAGCACATTACCTGCCTCATTGGGCCTTTCCGACTCTCAAATGGGCTCAGAAGAGGACCTTCTTGTAAATCCAGGATGCTTTGCTAGGCTGAGTAAGGAGGCAAAGTCCTGTCTCAGCCCTTGTCGGGTTTTTTTCACGGCATCTACCTCACTGTGTCTCTATTTCACTTAGTTGTCTGTTTGGGGGGTTTGACCCCATCTCCTTCACTTTAACGTGAGCCCCATGAAGGGGGGACCACATCTGTTGATTCGCTCATCTTCCCAGGTCTTCGCCTGAGGCTAGGCCCATAGCAGGTGCTCAGTGAAAAGTTTTGAATGAATGAGTGGAGGTATAGACCCCCTGGCACACCGTGGGTGCCCAGCCGTTAGTGGACATCAGTCTGTATTCTCTGAATCCCGCAGTGACCTGTATACACCGCTGGGTGATCCACTTGCCTCTCTCGGCCTCTCTCCCCATCCTGTTTCCTGCTCACCCTCAGCATATCCCCTGCCCCATCCAGAGGGGCATTTATAAGCAGCCACAGGACACTGACCAGTACTTGAGTTTGTTTGCAAGTTGCAAGAATGAGTCCTGAGCACCGCAGAGGCCCTGACATCCGGCCAAGTTCTTTACTCTCTTGGTGACCCTGTGGCCCAGACTTACACAGGGGTCCCTGAGAGAGCCTGGACTTGAGCTCTTGCCTGTGTAACCTACTCCCATCCATCTGGCCACAGCCACCTCCTCGTGGCCTGAAGCCACACCCGGAGGCCTCCACGTACAGCTCACCCCATTTCCTTCTCTTCTTCAAGGAGAGCATCCAGGACCTTTATCTGCCCCCTTGTCCCATCAACCCCCTCACACTCCATCGGTTTGTCCCTCTGTGCCCATTGTCAGGCTCCCTCTGGCTGTGTGGGGCCCTGAACTGAGCACGTTCAGACCTTTATTAAGCCCCGACTGTGTGCACAGCACCTACCCTTGAATCGCCTACCCCTGAGGGAACATCCTCCCCCTTATTCCTGAGGTGTCCAGTTTCAGAGTCTTACAGAGTCTTCTCGTTCCTTAGACACACCAAGCACATGTCTGCCTCAGGCCCTTTGCACTTGCTGCTCCCTCTGTCTGGAATTCTTTACCCTCACATATATGAATGACTTGGTTTTGGTTGGGTGTCTGGGCAAGATGATGAAATCCTAAAATCCTGTGATTCTGACATCTGACTTTAGGTTTTGTAGTTTAAGATTTTATTAAAAGCTCTAAAATGCAGTAACCTAAGAGTCCAGGTTTTGATGATTTCCAGGTTCTAAAATGCTGAGATTCTCATGAGTGAACCTTTGCCACTGGAGAAAAACCCATCGGAATTTCCCATAGGCTGAGAGTGGGTTTTCTCTCTGTCTGGGTCTCCCACTCAGCCCAGAAAGGCACCATGGGAATGTAGCTTTTTGTGTCTTACACACAGTAAATCTATGCTGCATTTTTAGCACCATATGGTCACCTTGTCTAATATTCTGATCTCCTGCATAAATATTAGAAGATGATGAAATTTTGCAGATTTTCTGTGTGAAGAAGACCTAAGTCTTCGGGGAAGGGATTTTGACACCAGGCTCTGTTCTTGCACTCACTGTGAGGCAGACTGGTGTTACGCTACAGCAAGCCCAGAACAGGAACAAGGGTCCATGTTTTTTTCCCAAGGGACTGAGCGGGGCCTTTTGTCTGTAGAGGCTGCAGGCTACTGTGAGGACAGACCAGGAGGGCAATTTCCTTCAGGTCAGAGTGGTACATTTTGAGAGCAAAGAACTAGCTTGTGCTGGAGATCTGACTACCCCATTTTAAAGAAGGGAACATCACCACCCAGGCAGGTTTTGCAAATTGCCTGGAGCCACAAACACAGCTAGAAGATAGCAGTTCAGTAACTTTTAACCCTGCTCCAGGCTGTAAAGCTCATCTTGAGGGAGTTAAAGAGAGACAGTTCAGAAGCTGAAGCTGTGAAACTGCCCACACCCCTCATCAATGTCAATTACACCTTCCTGCAAACACTCTTCCTTACGTCACACAAGCACAGCATCCCCATTTAATCAATGCGCAATGTTAATTAAACATAGGTTGATTATCAAGGGGTGCATTTAGGCGCCATGTAATTAACTCACAATAACGCAGAAGGCAGGTACCGGATCTCATGAATACAGTAACCTTGCAAGCGTCATGTGAGACTCTTCACTGAAGCCTTAAAAGCTACTGCTCAGTTCTTATTCATCTGCAAACCATTCCAAATTGATGGAAAGTTTCGTGTAGTTGCCTACAGTGAGAGGTGAGTTTGACCCAAGTCAAGGGTTCTGTGGTGAGGTTTAGGTGAGCCTGAAACAGGCAAAAACTGTAAAGGAAGCACCAGCTACACAGGCACCCTCTGGAGTCGTCATCCCTTGAACGGCTCTCATAGGATCTCTGTCCCAGACAGAATCCAGGCCACCCTTGCTCAACAGCTCATCTACACTGTGGCTCCAGCTTCCCATTTTGCTGGCTCCAGTCTGCCCCCAGCTCTAGCCAGGAGATTGTTTTAAAATCATAACCTCACTGAAGACCTGCCTTGACTCCCTATTTCCTAAGAATGCATTACCCTGGCATTCAAGCCCATCACAATGTGGACTGACCTCTCTCTCTATCCGCTTTCTTCTCATACTGCTCTTGGCTCTGGCCACACCGAGTTATTGTCCCAATTTCCTGCACCGAGTTCTGCCAGACCTACAGGCTTTTGTTCATTTCTCCTCTTTTGTCCTCCCCTTATCATTTCCCTGGCCAGTTCATGTTCATTAAACCCAACTGGCCTTACCTCCTCCAGGAAGCCTTCCCAGATAACCCCAGACCCTTCCCTCTTTTAGGACCTTAATCAGTTATCTATTGACAAAGTGAGACTGCTTAACTTCAGCCATGGAACCTCATTGGTTATTGCTACATTTTTACTCACTTTTCTGGGATCAGCTATGGGTTGGCTAAACTAGCTCTGCTGATCTTGGATGATTCACAAAAAAAGCCTGGGGACGGGGTGGGTCCATGGTTGTTGGCCGATCGGCGCAGGCTGACCTTGGCTAGGGTGACCAGAGAAACTTGGCTCTGCTCCGTTAGTCTCTCGTCCTCTAGAAGGTCAATCTGGGCATGTTCTCACAGCAACGGTAGAGATGCAAGAGGCAGCCTCAGTGCACCGCCTATCATGGTAGCTTCACATCTGCCGACATGCCCCTGCCAGAAGCCAGCCATATGGGGGAGCCATATGCTTTCTGTCAAGGGATGGGACAGGTGCCCATCCATGCTGGATGGGCGCTGCAAAGTTACAAGGCAAGGGCACTGATGCAGAGAGGGAACGAGGAATTGGGGCCAACAACACATTGTACCACCGAGCATTGCACATTCATCTTTCAAAGCTCTCAAGACACTGCAAGAGAGTGACATTTTAATTTTTTTAAAACAGCTTCATTGCGGTAGAGTTGACATGCAATAAACTGTGCACATTTCACGTATCAATTTTGATGAATTTGACATATGTATATACCCATGAAATCACCACCACAATCAACATAATAAACAGCCTGTCTTAATCCTTCCGAAGCTGCTGTAACAAAAATACTATAGACAGGTGGTTTAAACAACAATTATTTCTCACCTTCTGGAGACTGGAAAGACCAATATGAAGATGCCGCCAGATTGGTGTCTCACGAGGCCTCACCTCCTGGTTCATAAATGCCATCCTTCCACTGCTATTTCCTCACTTGTCAGAAGAGAGAAGGAGTTCTCTGGCAACTCTATCTTTTTTTCTTCCAATTTTATTGAGATGTAATTGACTTATAGCACTGTATAAGTTTAAGATATACAGCATAATGGTTTGATTTACATACATCGTGAAATGATTATTACAATAAGCTTAGTGAACATCCATCATTCATAGGTACAAAATTAAAGAAATAGGGAAAAAAGTGTTTTTCCTTGCAGTGAGAACTCTTGGGTTCTACTCTCTCTGTACAACTTTCACGTATAACATCCAGCAATATTAATTATCTTTATCACGTTGTACCTTACATCTCCAGTGTTTATTTATCTTATAGCTGGAGGTTTGCACCTTTTCACTGCTGCCTTCCAGTTCTCACCCTCTGCCTTTGGTAACCATAAATCTGATCTGTTTTTCAATGAGTTGAGTTTGCTTGCTGTTTCTTTTTGAGGTTTAATTGACCTGCAGTCATATGCTCGTTCCTGTTATGCAACATACTCATTTGTAATTCTGTACATTTGAAACTGATCACCATAAGTCTACTTATGCATCACCACACAAAGATACAGCATAGTGATTAAATATATTCCCCACACTGTATATTTCATATCCGTGGTGTTTATTTTGCAACTGGAAGCCTGCATCTCTTAATCTCCCTCCCCTAATTATTTCCTCCCCAACCCCTTTCTCCTGCAGCAATCACCTGTTTGTTGTCTGTTTCTAAACTGTTTCTGTTATGTTTGTTCATTTGTTTTGTATTTTAGATTTCCATATAGATCCAGCAGTGGTATTGCAAATGGCAGCATTTCATCCTTTTTGTGACTGAGTGATATTCCATGTTGTATATATATACATCTTCTTTGTCCCTCCATAGGCTGACAGGCGCTTAGTAGCAGTAGTACTGCTAGTCACTCACTTGTGTCTGACTCTGCAACCCCACAGACTGTAGCCGCCAGGCTCCTCTGTCCGTGAGATTCTCCAGGCAAGAACACTGGTGTGAGTTGCCATTCCCTTCTCCAAATAGGCACTTGGGTTGCTTTTATATCATAGCTATTGTAAATAATGCTGCAATGAACTTAGTGGTGTGTATAGCTTTTCAATTTAGTGTTTTTGTTTTCTTCCCTTGTGGCTCAGCTGGTAAAGAATCCACCTGCAATGCCGGAGACCTGGGTTCGATCCCTGGGTTGAGAAGATTCCCTGGAGAAGAGAATGGCTACCCACTCCAGTGTTTTGGCCTGGAGAATTCCATGGACTCTATAGTCCATGGGGTCACAAAGAGTCAGACATGACTGAGCGAACTTCACTCACTTTCTTCAGATAAATATCCAAGAGTGGGATTGCTGGACCATACGGTAGCTCAATTTTCAAATTGTTGAAGAATTTCTTTACTGTTTTCCATAATTGTTGTTGCTGTTCAGTTCCTCAGTTGTGTCCAATTTTTTGTGACCCCATGAACTTTAACTTATATGCAGAATACATCATGAGAAATGCTGGACTGGAAGAAACACAAGCTGGAATCAAGATTGTTGGGAGAAATATCAATAACCTCAGATATGCAGATGACACCACCCTTATGGAAGAAAGTAAAGAGAAACTAAAGAGACTCCTGATGAAAGTGAAAGAGGAGAGTGAAAAAGTTGGCTTAAAGCTCAACATCCAGAAAACGAAGATCATGGCATCCAGTCCCATCACTTCATGGGAAATAGATGGGGAAACAGTGGAAACAGTGTCAGACTTTATTTTTGGGTGCTCCAAAATCACTGCAGATCGTGACTGCAGCTATGAAATCAAAAGATGCTTACTCCTTGGAAGAAAAGTTATGGCCAACCTAGACAGCATTTCAAAAGCAGAGATATTACTTTGCAACAAAGGTCCGTCTAGTCAAGGCTATGGTTTTTCCAGTAGTCATCTATGGATGTGAGAGTTGAACTGTGAAGAAGGCTGAGCGCCGAAGAATCGATGCTTTTGAATTGTGATGTTGGAGAAGATTCTTGAGGGTCCCTTGGGCTGCAAGGAGATCCAGCCAGTCCATTCTGAAGCAGATCGGCCCTGGGATTTCTTTGGAAGGAATGATGCTNTTATTCAACATCAGTTTCATTAACCACGTACTATGTGCCAGGTTTCCACAGAGAATACATTGGTAAACAAGCCAGAAACAGTTTCTGTCTTCAGGAAACGTACAGTCTAGGTTCTGAGAAGAAGACAGACAGCAGATAAGGAGACACTGGACAGCTTAATGGAAGAGCTCGTGTCCTGTATGGGGCAGAAGACCAAGGATGAAGAGGGTTTTCAGTGGAGACACAAAGCCAGAGCTATCTGGATAAATCATCAGGAGAGACAGAGAAAAAAATGTGAGGCAGAGGATCCAAGGGGTGCAGAGGTCTGGAGAGGACGCGGGGCCCGGCTGGAGGGTGACTGGAGACCTGGGTGACCAGAGGGCGGCGACCAAGGGGGGTGAGACCCAAGATGCAGTCAGAAAGGGGCCGCGCAGGGCCTTGAAGGCCCCTCTCAGTCCCACCCTCTCTGGCAATGACGTAATCAGTAAACCCGCCGCAAAGCCCAGACCTCAGAGGCCTCTCGTGATTTCCCACCTGCTCAGACAGTAAAGAATACGCCTGCAACGCAGGAGACACGGGTTCAATCCCCGAGTGAGGAAGATCCCTGGAGAAGGGAACGGCAACCCACTCTAGTATTCTTGCCTAGGGAACTCCATGGACAGAGGGCCCTGGCAGGCTACAGTCCATGGAGTCGCAAAAGAGTCGGACATGACTGAGTGACTAACACTTTTACTTTCAGAGGCCCCTCACTGTCTCCACACAGATGGGGCCTCCAGACACTCCAGTGAGACTCATACCTTTCAAAACCTCCAGCAGCTAGATCCTGTCCCCATGATCTGCCTTGCATTCACACACAAGAAATAGTCTGAAGAGACCGATGAAGTCTAAATCACAAAGAGCGCCGTGATCAGCCCAAGGCTCTCTGGGCACCGTGTTCTCCCTGCTGCTGTTGGAATATCCCTGAGATTTCAGAACCAGAGCTGGATTGGGAGGGTGGGCTGCCCTCTCTCCCGTGCCTCTCACTGGATGATTTATGACCCCGTATGGCAGCGGAATAGAGCAGACACGTGTTCACACCTCAACACTGAGCACAGACTTCCAGGAAAGCCCAGCCAGTCCTGGAAGAGTTCACTGACAACTCAGGCTGATTTTGAAATGCCAGCTTTCCCAAAATGGGGTCAAGAAAACACAAGTTCCAGATGGTAGTAACTAATTTCAAGAACAAAGACTTATTAGTTTGAGGAACAAAATGTTAGGAGAGTCCAACAGTTACGGAAATTGTCTCACAGTTGCAAAGAAAGTTCCCAAGCAGCAACTAAGATCTATTCTCACAGACCTTTCATAAAAAAGGAAAAGTCCAACGAAAAGTGAAAATGGCTGTGTGCTCAAGAGTGTCCAACTCTTTGTGACTCCACCGACTATAGCCTACCAGGCTCCTCTGTCCATTTCATCATGAAAAAAAAAAAAAAGGCCTTTCCAAAAAGAATAATTGGAATTATACCATCAGATTACCTTGACCTGATTCTTCTCATTTCACTGAGAGTCTATACAATTTCAGCCTAGGCTTCCCTGACACCAGGTTCAAGGCTACGCACTGGCTCAGTCAGCACTGGGGTGCCTTCAGTCACTGTTCTCTCCAGAGCCCGAGGGGACCCAGCGTGAGGCATTTACTCCGTGGGTTTAATATCACCCCCTCCACACAGGTCCACACCTCCTGCCCAGATCTTCTCCTCCCCCACATGTACCAGGCTTGGGATTCCAGCCCCACCAGCCCCAGGCCTGGGATCCATCCACGGGGCGAAGGTGGAGTTGAAAGAGAATCAACCACAGGTGAGGAGAGCCGGTCCTGGTCTCTGTTCTATCAGTGACCCTGAGTGGGTCACATCCCCATTCTGGGCCTCAGTTTTCCCAACTGTCCCAGGAAAGTTTAGATGGAATGATTGCCTGCTTCCTCCCCACTCTGCTGACCTAACATTGGATGGTTCTGGGCAGGGAGGCCTAGATCAGACCTTCATGGGCAAATGGCACACATTCTGGCACGACAATATCTCTGTACGAGATGAGAAAGAACAGACACTGGCCTGATTATGAACTGTGGACATAAGGACCACAGTCCAAAAGACACAGCCCTGTGCCAGTCAGCACTGGCCTGGCTGGTTCCCGCTTTAAGTGCAGCAGGTTGCAGCCCAGAGCTGAACACAGGTACCCTCCTTGGAGACGCAGGTTTTAGGATTAACTAAGCCAGCGAGGAGGAGAGAAGCTCTCTCGGGATGACAGAGCCTTGGCGGGGGGTAGATCAGCCAGAGTGGGGCTGACACCTGACGACGAGAGAGGAGGTGGGAACGGTGGGGGCAGGGTGTCGCCACCACCTCCATCGTCCTCGTTGTCATCGTCATCCTAAACATCATCAGAGTAACAGCTAAGCATTGTCGTGAGCCTACTACGTGCCTGCCTTCTTCTCAGTGCTCTGTAAGCAGCAAGCCCAGGGCCCAGTGCACAGTAGGTGTCCATGAGGCCGGGCTGATGAATCCGTGATTGCTGGTGATGTCTATTTTTGTTCTTGCTGAAACGGCACCTCCCTGCAGTTCACAGCCCAGCTCTTGGCCAACTTCTAAGAGGGAGATTAAAAGAAAAAGTGGACAGGTCTGCCCATATCCCCAAGACAGAAGTATCAGTCAGCAAGCCTCCTGCTTCTGTGAGCGCCAGGCTGTCCTTTCATGCCACTGAGGCCAGTTGGCATCTTTATGCCCTAAACACAGCTATAAAGCAGGCGTCTCTGAAAGGTCTAGAATTAATCTGGCCTGTGCGTCCCTGCCCTTCTCGGGCACTTCTCAGGCCCCAGCAGTGACAACAGCTCTGTTTCCAACAAGGTCCAGCTGTTTTAATGGAGACTTTAAATAACCCTTCTGCTGCCAAGAAATGTATGCCCTTCAGAGATGTGTGTGGCTGAAAACAGACCTTTGAGAGGGTTTCAAGGCTTGGCAGCTGTTGGACAATGAGCACAAGGTGGAAGTGCCCTCCGCTTCCTTCCCTCCTTTGGGATGTCAGTTTCTAGTGACTCAGCAGATGCCAACCCAGAGTACCGGGCTGTGTGCAGGGCTCTGGATACAGAAAGAAAGCTCAGCAATGTTCTGTGCTTGAAGAGGTCATGCTCAAATGAGTGAGGCTGACCCGCCAGCAACACACACCATCCCACCTACAAAGTGCCAGACTAGAGGCATAGCAATGGCTGTCATTCCAGGAGCACCTCCTGTATCCACTTCTTATCACTAATACCTACTACATGCCAGAGACCAGGCAATTCCCAGGTGTCACCACCAATCCTCACAACAAGGATAATCTTTTCCATTTTAGAAATGAGGACACAGGCTCAGAGAGATTGAGGAGCTCGCTTGAGTCACACAGGCAGAGAGGCAGGTTGAATCAGCAAGTGCTCTGTGGACAGCCAGCTTCCCTGCAGCTCTGCCCACCCATGCCCCTTGTGGGTGGCCAGGAAGAGGCCAGGTCAGCTGGGGTGGACCAAAGGCCGATGCAATCACCTGCTCCAGGTGGTCAGGATCCAGAAGGGGGTGCTAAATTTTGCAGGTGCACTGGCTCCTGATTATGAAGGTCCCTAAGGTGACCCACATGAGCCCAGGGGAGTTTGGTCATTCCAATCCAGTAGTCAGGCAGGATTTCGTTTCAGACTGTACACTGAGATTGTTTCCAATGCTCAGAATCCACCTCTACTGCCCCTCACCTCCCACCAATGTTCTCCTTTTGCTTTAGCAACTGTGCTCCTCACCCACCATCCATGCACTCTGGGTGCTTTGCCCAGCACTGAGCCGACCATCCTTTGACTGTGTGGATCACAATAAACTGTGGAAAATTCTGAAAGAGATGAGAATACCAGACCACCTGATCTGCCTCTTGAGAAACCTATATGCAGATCAGGAAGCAACAGTTAGAACTGGACATGGAACAACCGACTGGTTCCAAATAGGAAAAGGAGTACATCAAGAGTGTATATTGTCACCCTGCTTATTTAACTTATATGCAGAGTACATCA
>SJYA01000241.1:596484-657938 GCA_006410615.1 Neotragus moschatus
TAATGTTGTTGAGCTAGTCAGATGGAGGACCACAGTTGCTGGTGGCTGTCATAGGAGGTGCTTATCTACAGATGAAGCCAGCACAGAGGAACAAATCTCTGAAAGAAGGAGAGAAAGAGGGACAGTCAAGGCGGAGGAAACATGAGCCCCCTACCCCGACCCAAGTCCCTACTATTCACCCAGTGCCAGAATGCTGCTTGCACAGATCCAGGAACCCCTGGATCAAGGCAAACCTAAAGCCAGCAGCCACCCCGCTCCCCAGATATTCCAGTTTCAGGCCAACACATCTCTTCTTCTGTCTCTGTCATCTCTACCAGTCTGTGATATACTTCTAGCACTCTCAAGCCAGTGAGACGGAATCCTCTTCTGGGGCCACCACCAGGAAACACAATGCCTGGGGCATCAAAGATGCTCAGTAACCGTTTGTAAATGAAAGCAAAAGTTGAATGAGCCTGGTCATCTCTCCTGCTCTGCATCCCACAGCCTCACCCCTTACTTTCACCCCCAGCTGTAGACTACCTAACTGGATCACCCCTTCAAACACTGAAGAGGGTTGAACAGTCAGCTGCTTTCCCCACTGCAGCAGTGTCTGCTCACTGGGCTGTTATGGAGCTGATGTGAAGTGATGTGAGCTGCCCAGAGAGTCACAGCAAGTTAGGAAGAGCGGGGTCTGGGGTCAGGGCTTTCAGACTCCCAGGCCAGCTTGCCACACACTGCATCCTGGACTCTGAGGAGGAGGGTGACAGTATTGTCAGGGATCTCCCCGAAGAGTAGGGACATGGGGACCCTACATTCCTTCAGCGAGAAGCTGTCTAACCTGTCATCCTGTCTCCTCAGGATGCCCAGAAGCTGAGTGTCCTGCAGAGAACACTGAGGACAGGTCTGGGATGGAAGCTAGGTGCCAGAATGTCACTCATTCCCTCATATTTCTAGCAAACCCTGAGCTTTAGCAGAAATTGCACCTTAATTTCCGTCACATGAATGAGTGAATGAGTGAATGAAAATGCATCATTTTACATGAAGGAGATGGAGCCTCAGAGAAGTCAAATAACTTTCACAAGGTCATAGAGCTCAGGATGGCAGAGCAGGTCAAAATCCCAGCTTCTGCCACTAAGGCCCTTGCTCCTTCCTCAACCCCACCATGTCCCACAGAACACAGGAGAGACGTTAGGAAAGGAAGAGATCAGTGTAGGCTGGAGACATCTGNACTTTCACAAGGTCATAGAGCTCAGGATGGCAGAGCAGGTCAAAATCCCAGCTTCTGCCACTAAGGCCCTTGCTCCTTCCTCAACCCCACCATGTCCCACAGAACACAGGAGAGACGTTAGGAAAGGAAGAGATCAGGTAGGCTGGAGACATCTAGGAGGGCTTCCTGGAGGAGGGGGAAACCAAGCTTGACCCTGAGGACAAACTGGAAGAAAAGAGCATGCAGGAAGGGAGGAACACCCCATAGTTTGCTGTTTCCAGATCTTCAGATCTCTGGGTCTGGAATTCTCCTTCAGCAGGTACCTGGGAACCTCTCCACCCAGCAGGTACAGCTGTGTCCCTGGCAAGGTTGGAGGTGCCTCCCAGGTAAGGGTGGTGGGTGGGGCAGAGCAGGAGCTCCTGGGAACTTTCTGTTCACTAGGTTTTTTTCTGTTCCAGGTGATTCAGAATGGGAGCGAGAATGGCAGTGACCTTGTCCGTCTTCTCTAAGAGGACAGTGGTCTCACGAGTGTCCAATGAGGCCGTTAGACCATATTCCATNCCCAGCAGGTACAGCTGTGTCCCTGGCAAGGTTGGAGGTGCCTCCCAGGTAAGGGTGGTGGGTGGGGCAGAGCAGGAGCTCCTGGGAGCTTTCTGTTCACTAGGTTTTTTTCTGTTCCAGGTGATTCTGAATGGGAGCGAGAATGGCAGTGACCTTGTCCGTCTTCTCTAAGAGGACGGTGGTCTCACGACTGTCCAATGAGGCCATTAGACCCTATACCATCAGTCAATCGGCCCCACCAGACGCTATCCCTGCAAAATGCCTCCCAGCCCAAGCACAGCACTGCCTGCAGTCCTTATGATTTCCCTTGCAAGTACCCCACTGAGCACACCCTACAAAGGTAAGAACCCCCCATTTTTCCCACAATGGGGGAAATTAGTCCATTCCCCTCCCTGTTTTGCCTCTGAAGCCTATTTCCCTATAATGAGCCTGTGGAAGTAGAACATTACGCAGGCGTAAGAACATACATCAGTTCAGCTGCCACAGGGTATCCTGGGGCTACTTTGGGAGCCGGATGCCTACATTCGTGGGAGATGCATCCGGTCTCCGCACAGGTGAGCTTTCCAGACCCGGGACTGGCAGCTGAGTCAACGATTCTTTTAGATCTCAAATCCATTTTTCCTCTTGTCTACTCCCTCTGGTTGGTATGAGGCATTTGAGGATAAAAGAACACCTCCTTAAATACATATTAATAAATACCCTAAATACCTCTCCTGCCTGACCTTTGTACTAGCCCTGTGATGGAGACATATTCTCCACCCTTGGGGATTTCTAAGACCTGAAGTGACAATATTCATTTATTTCTTTTAACACACTTGTGTGACAGCCACCATGCTAGGAGAATCAAAGGTAAGCAAAATCATCATGAACGCTGCCCCACAGAGCATGATGCAGAAAGGGAGACAAAGACTAACCTAGAATTGCACACACGACAAAAGGCGCAAAGTTACAAGTGTTTTAAAAGAAAGTTTCACGGTGCTATGAGAGTATGTAATGGAGAATTTCAAATTTTCCCAGAGGAGATGGGGGCTTCCCAGGTGGCCCTAGTGCTAAAGAACCCACCTGCCAGTGTGGGAGCCATGGAAGATTCAGGTTTGATCCCTGGGTTAGGAAGACTCCCCTGGAGGAGGGCATGGCAACCCACTCCAGTATTCTTGCCTGGAGAATCCCATGGACAGAGGAGCCTGGGGAGCTACAATCCATAGGGTCACAGAAGAGTCAGACATGACTAAGCAAGGATGAACTTCCATCTATGATCTGAAGAATAAACCCGTTATCAAGTGAGCTTGGGGCTGAGGAAGCATGTTCAGACCAGACAACAGTATGTGCAAGTGTCCAGTAGCTAGAGGACTCTTGGTGACCAAGAAGACCTCCGAGGCCTGTGTGATTGGAGGGCAGGAAGTGGGTAGGAGCCTGGAGAGGGGACAGGAGCAAAATTGGTCTCAAATGCCACTCTCCTGATTTGGGTCTTCATTTTGTGAGCGGGGGATCAGTTGCAAATGGAGACAAAGGACAGGAAGCAGGCTTGGTGTGATTAGATCTGTTTCCAAATTAGCCTTCAGACCACAGGAGGGTGCTTTGGGAGGGAGAGAGGTGTCATTACAGTCTGATCTAAAGGTGGAGCACTCACCATGCTGGGAGGGAGGATCAGGGCCTGCAGAGGAGGAGGAGAGAGCATCCAGGAGCAACCACACCTGCAGGACATTCCCTCAGTCGTTCGTGTGCATTCTTAGTCACTGAGTCATGTCCGACTCTTTGTGACCCCAGGGACTGTTGCCCGCCAGGCCTTCTGCCCATGGGGTTTCTCAGGCAAGAATACTGGAAAGGGTTGCCATTTCCTCCTCCGAGAACTTCCAGACCCAGGGATTGATCCCGGGTTTCCTGCCTCTCCTGCACTGGCAGGCACCTTCTTTACCACTGAGCCACCTGGGACGTCCCTCAGTCGTTTGACACACATTTATTGAGCACCACGTACACGCCTGAATTTGGAGAGGGGGNATACTGGAAAGGGTTGCCATTTCCTCCTCCGAGAACTTCCAGACCCAGGGATTGATCCCGGGTTTCCTGCCTCTCCTGCACTGGCAGGCACCTTCTTTACCACTGAGCCACCTGGGACGTCCCTCAGTCGTTTGACACACATTTATTGAGCACCACGTACATGCCTGAATTTGGAGAGGGGCTACTAGGATGAACAAGAGCAACCAAGTCACTGCCCTCAAGCCTCTTACTAGGGAGAGGTCAGCTGAGTCCCTAAGGTTTCAGGGAGGGCGGCTCCTTTCAGAATGCCTGGGCAATTATGACAATCAGCTGGATCTCTTATCAGGAGAGAAACTAACGCCCTGCTGGGGCCATTTGGATAAAAACAAGAGAAACACAATCACTCCAAGTCAATTACAGGGCTTTGAGGAGAGGACAGAGGGTAGATTTGGACCTTACAGGACTGAGAGTCACCAAGCCCATGTCCCTCTCCTGCCTGCGCGGCTGCCAGAGCTCACCCAGCTCTGACAGTGCCTGGAGATGCCACACCCAATTCCGCTGCCAGAAGGAGGGCCTTGATTGTGCTCGTTCATCCAGTCAGTAACCACTACTTGGAAGAAGGTCCGCATGCAATGGTCTGCCCTGGCACTGCCTTCTGCTGGTCACGCTCATTCAGCCTACCAGTTAGATCAAGTGTGTCCTCCTCCAGGAAGCTCTCCCTGATACCCAGGATTAGTCATCCCCTCCCACTTTGTGCTTTTGCTGCACCACGGAGTGTCTCTGGATTGCCACTTCTGACATATGTCCCTCTCCACCCCCAGGGTCCTGTGAAAGGGCAAGTCTCCAGAGGGCAGACAGGGGTCCCCTTAGTCATTTCCTCTTCCATCTCCTCTGACCAGCTGGGGGTTCCAGGAAGAAGCTGGGCTGTGTCCACTTCACCCACGGTTGTTTCCTTGGAGCTTACAATGCTGTGGGGCACAGACTATGAAAGAAAGAAGGGAATGAGGAGCAGGAGAGTAAGAAAGGGCGAGAAGGAGGAAGAGAAATAGGGCAGCCTTCTGCAAAGGAAATAGCGAGGGCAACAGGCAGAGGAGAAATTGGAAACTCATGGACTGGGATCAGAGTCAGGGGAGAGCAGTGGAAGGCAGAGGGCCTTGAACATAAAAATGGTCCCTCTCTGTCACATGATATTTCATTTAATCAGGAACAAATTACTCTACCTTGTAGATCAGAGACCTCTTCAGACTTTGCCGTCAGAAGAGCTTTCTGGAATAAATCGTTTCTCCAGAGGCATGCTTTGTGCTGCGCCACATACAACCAGATTCCACGAGTCAGAGAAAATCCTATCCCCCTGGCCTCTTGGAAGAGAGTAGAGGACCTGACCTGAGCCTGGTTTGGGTATCTGGTCTACCCAGCTGCAAGTCCTCAAACAGATTCCTCTGACCCTCAGCCTGCCACCCCAAAAGGGCCTGCATGACCAGAGTCTCACCCTCCCTTTTTTTCTGCTTCTCCAACACCCCCCATGACCTTGGGCTCAGCTCTAGGGTCAGCCCCACCTCTTCCAAAAATTCCTCCCTGGACTTGAGTAGCTCAAGTTCTTGGCCTGTTTGATGAGTGCTGGACTGTGGGGTCAACTCAGCTAGGTCAAAATACAGGCTGCTCTCTGTTCTGGACTCTTATTGTTCACAGTGGCCACCAGCAGTGGTGGCATCAGTAGGGAGCTGGTGAGACCTTGGGCCCCACTGCAGACCTGTAATGAGCCTGATTCTGCACTTGAACCAGTGTCCAAAGTGGTGTGTGGACGCATACAGGGTGAGATGCCCTGGCCCTGCAGGTGAGGGAGAGACAAGTGTCAGAGCCCAACAGGAGGCCTGCCTTTCCCCAGGTATCTTTGACTCTCACAGACACATCTCCTAATAAGAAAGAACAAAAATCACAGACAACCTGCATCCTGACTGTGTGACCTGGCTCCTTCAATCCACCTCTGAGGCCATAGTCCACCCCTGTAAAAAGGGGAATAAACCCCCAGCCCCCTGAAGTAGCGGAGAGGATGGAATGAAGTAATTTGCAAAAAGGCGGGGGCACATGGTCAGCAAGTTGTCTTCTCCGCAGGAATCTCCTCCCACCCAGCCTTTCCCCTTTCCCTCGGGTACTTCACAGCAGCCTTCTCAAGGTCCCCTCATCCCCACAACTTCCCAAATCTGTCACTTGATGTTTTATCACTCAAGCTTCTGTTATATTGTTGTTATCATCTACTCCTTTTGTTTGGCTATTTCTCCAAGTACACTTAAGAGCTCCCTGAGGGCAGGGGCCTGTGGTTCTTATTTATGGTTGTTCCTAGTGCTCAGCACAGAGCCCAGCACCCAGAGGAGCCTGATAAGTACTTGCATGAAGGGTTGGATGAGGAGTGGGAGGGGTTGTATCAGTCAGTCCAGGTGAGATGCTGTAATAAGTAGCCCTCACATCCCAGTGACTTCGCTCAGGAAGAGCTGGTTTCTCTCCACATGAAGGCTGCTGGTCTGAGGATCTCCTGCAAGGAGACACCTTCTCTGAGCAGTGATGCAGGGATGCAGGCTCCTTCCATCTGTGATGATGTCATCTCCACACACGGCCTCTGGGATCACCAGGGAAGGGGAGTGAGTGAGGCGAACATCACCAGGTAGTTAACCAGCTCATGCACCACTTGGGTGCATGGGGGCTGGGAAATGTCACCCCAGGCTGGGCAGCCGCCCCCCAGCCCAGCCTTGCACTGTGAAAGGAGAGGGTGAACAGCCATCTTCACAGAGATGGTCAATAGCCATCTCTGCCCCTCTGCAGTGGCAACTGATGACTCCTGTCATTTTTCTCCTCTTCCTGAGACCCCAGGGCCCTCTCTCTGAGCCTCTGGCTGCCGTGACCCAGGAAAGGGCTGGGAGCGCTGCTCCCCACGCTTGGTTGGGAGGGGAAAGTTCTGGCTGTTTTGAGNGTGCTGCGCCACATACAACCAGATTCCACGAGTCAGAGAAAATCCTATCCCCCTGGCCTCTTGGAAGAGAGTAGAGGACCTGACCTGAGCCTGGTTTGGGTATCTGGTCTACCCAGCTGCAAGTCCTCAAACAGATTCCTCTGACCCTCAGCCTGCCACCCCAAAAGGGCCTGCATGACCAGAGTCTCACCCTCCCTTTTTTTCTGCTTCTCCAACACCCCCCATGACCTTGGGCTCAGCTCTAGGGTCAGCCCCACCTCTTCCAAAAATTCCTCCCTGGACTTGAGTAGCTCAAGTTCTTGGCCTGTTTGATGAGTGCTGGACTGTGGGGTCAACTCAGCTAGGTCAAAATACAGGCTGCTCTCTGTTCTGGACTCTTATTGTTCACAGTGGCCACCAGCAGTGGTGGCATCAGTAGGGAGCTGGTGAGACCTTGGGCCCCACTGCAGACCTGTAATGAGCCTGATTCTGCACTTGAACCAGTGTCCAAAGTGGTGTGTGGACGCATACAGGGTGAGATGCCCTGGCCCTGCAGGTGAGGGAGAGACAAGTGTCAGCGCCCAACAGGAGGCCTGCCTTTCCCCAGGTATCTTTGACTCTCACAGACACATCTCCTAATAAGAAAGAACAAAAATCACAGACAACCTGCATCCTGACTGTGTGACCTGGCTCCTTCAATCCATCTCTGAGGCCATAGTCCACCCCTGTAAAAAGGGNGTGAGGGAGAGACAAGTGTCAGCGCCCAACAGGAGGCCTGCCTTTCCCCAGGTATCTTTGACTCTCACAGACACATCTCCTAATAAGAAAGAACAAAAGTCACAGACAACCTGCATCCTGACTGTGTGACCTGGCTCCTTCAATCCATCTCTGAGGCCATAGTCCACCCCTGTAAAAAGGGAAATAAGCCCCCAGCCCCCTGAAGTAGCGGAGAGGACGGAATGAAGTAATTTGCAAAAAGCGGGGGCACATGGTCAGCAAGCTGTCTTCTCCGCAGGAATCTCCTCCCACCCAGCCTTTCCCCTTTCCCTCGGGTACTTCACTGCAGCCTTCTCAAGGTCCCCTCATCCCCACAACTTCCCAAATCTGTCACTTGGTGTCTTATCACCCAAGCTTCTGTTATATTGTTGTTATCATCTACTCCTTTTGTTTGGCTATTTCTCCAAGTACACTTAAGAGCTCCCTGAGGGCAGGGGCCTGTGGTTCTTATTTATGGTTGTTCCTAGTGCTCAGCACAGAGCCCAGCACCCAGAGGAGCCTGATAAGTACTTGCATGAAGGGTTGGATGACGAACATCACCAGGTAGTTAACCAGCTCATGCACCACTTGGGTGCATGGGGGCTGCGAAATGTCACCCCAGGCTGGGCAGCCGCCCCCCCAGCCCAGCCTTGCACTGTGAAAGGAGAGGGTGAACAGCCATCTTCACAGAGATGGTCAACAGCCATCTCTGCCCCTCTGCAGTGGCAACTGATGACTCCTGTCATTTTTCTCCTCTTCCTGAGACCCCAGGGCCCTCTCTCTGAGCCTCTGGCTGCCGTGACCCAGGAAAGGGCTGGGAGCACTGCTCCCCACGCTTGGTTGGGAGGGGAAAGTTCTGGCTGTTTTGAGCTGATTGTGTTTGGAAGCTTCTGTGTCTGCTGAGCTGCTAATTCTGGTGCCATCTGCCTGTGTTCCCAGCACCAAAGCCCCGGGATAAACAAGTTGTCTTCTGTAGTTCTTAAAGAAAGTTTAAGCAGGGGGCGGGGAGAGCAAGAGGAGGGAAGCTTCCAAATGTCTTGTTTCTGAAGAGGAGGTGCTGCCCAGCCGAGGCAGGAGGAACATGGAAGGGACTGGGATGTCATGTATATCCTCACCCTGTTGAGGGTGCTGCGTGGGGTGCATGGTGGGCAGAGAGGGCCCAGTGGCCTGGGGGATGACATTCCTATGACTTCCTACTTCTCTCCACTAGAAGGGGAGCTGCTTAGGGACGAGCCAGCTTATTCCCAATGTCTAGCCCAGGGCTTGGCACAGAGCAGGTGTCAGCAAACACCTGCTAAATGAATGACTGAGTAAATGAGTAAACAGTGATGAAGGGCAGAGATGTGGAGAGGTCAAGTGGGATGTAATAGGAAGCCAAGTGACTGCTGTGTTAAGAGCTTTAATGCAGTACCCTGTGGTGGGAACCCTTCTAGGATGGCTTCATGGTCTCTGCTTCCTGGGACAAGGGGTGGGCAGGACCCTCAAGTTGCTGCTAACAGTAGAATGTAGTCAAGGTCTTCCCTGGGGGCTTAGACAGTAAAGAATCTGCCTGCAGTGCAGAAGACCCAGGTTTGATCCCTGGGTCGGGAAGATCCCCTGGAGAAGGGAATGGCTGAACACTCCAGCATTTTTGCCTGGAGAATTCCATAGACAGAGGAACCTGGCGGGCTACAGTCCATGGGGTTGCAGACAGTCAGACACGACTGAGCAACTAACACACACACACACACACACGCGCAAGGCGATAGGGGGCTACTTCTGTCATCCAGCTAAGATCGTGGCTTCCTCCTTTCCAGCCAACTTTTTCTGTTGACTTCTTGGCTTGCCTGCTTCAGTGGACTAAGTTGTATGGGAGATGTCCTCATAGCAAGGAACTGACAGTAGATTTGAGCCACAGCCACCAGCTGCTGGACCTCAGGCCCTCAGTCCATCAACCTGCAAGGAAAAGACCTGCCAACAGACACATGCGCTTGGGAGCAGCTTCTTCACCGTTGAGCCTTTGCATAATGTATCAGCCTTAGCCAACATCTTGATTGCAACCTTGTGTGAGCTGCTGAAACAGAGGATCCATAAAGTTCATCTAAAATCCCACAAGGAACAGGAAAATATAAAACCGGAAAGATTTACTCAAACATAAACCAGACCTTTTTCTCCATCAACCACAGTTCACTGTAAGCTCCACCAGCTTACAATAGGGAGGAGATTTGTGGATAATCTAAATGCAGATCACCACTGACAGGGACACTCCTGCCATTTGCATGGGTGGGGGTGTGTGGTGTCTTGGGCAAGTGCAGATAAATATACTGTGACTGTCAGGTGGGAGTAGTTTAGGAAGCAGATGCTGGCAGGTTTTCCCTTTCCCCAGTCGAGATTTTTAAAAGAAAAAGAGACACAAGAATGCCCACAAAGCCACCNAGGATGGCTTCATGGTCTCTGCTTCCTGGGACAAGGGGTGGGCAGGACCCTCAAGTTGCTGCTAACAGTAGAATGTAGTCAAGGTCTTCCCTGGGGGCTTAGACAGTAAAGAATCTGCCTGCAGTGCAGAAGACCCAGGTTTGATCCCTGGGTCGGGAAGATCCCCTGGAGAAGGGAATGGCTGAACACTCCAGCATTTTTGCCTGGAGAATTCCATAGACAGAGGAACCTGGCGGGCTACAGTCCATGGGGTTGCAGACAGTCAGACACGACTGAGCAACTAACACACACACACACACACACGCGCAAGGCGATAGGGGGCTACTTCTGTCATCCAGCTAAGATCGTGGCTTCCTCCTTTCCAGCCAACTTTTTCTGTTGACTTCTTGGCTTGCCTGCTTCAGTGGACTAAGTTGTATGGGAGATGTCCTCATAGCAAGGAACTGACAGTAGATTTGAGCCACAGCCACCAGCTGCTGGACCTCAGGCCCTCAGTCCATCAACCTGCAAGGAAAAGACCTGCCAACAGACACATGCGCTTGGGAGCAGCTTCTTCACCGTTGAGCCTTTGCATAATGTATCAGCCTTAGCCAACAACTTGATTGCAACCTTGTGTGAGCTGCTGAAACAGAGGATCCATAAAGTTCATCTAAAATCCCACAAGGAACAGGAAAATATAAAACCGGAAAGATTTACTCAAACATAAACCAGACCTTTTTCTCCATCAACCACAGTTCACTGTAAGCTCCACCAGCTTACAATAGGGAGGAGATTTGTGGATAATCTAAATGCAGATCACCACTGACAGGGACACTCCTGCCATTTGCATGGGTGGGGGTGTGTGGTGTCTTGGGCAAGTGCAGATAAATATACTGTGACTGTCAGGTGGGAGTAGTTTAGGAAGCAGATGCTGGCAGGTTTTCCCTTTCCCCAGTCGAGATTTTTAAAAGAAAAAGAGACACAAGAATGCCCACAAAGCCACCTCCAAAGAAGGACTTGACACAGGCATAGGGCCTAAGGTAGGTCAAAGGAAAGGTATTTGGTGAAAGGGCCTGGAAAGCCAGGAAAACAACAAGGCCTCAAGGGGACAGCCACATGGATGCCCCAGGAGATTTCTTCCCTGGGCAGCACTGGAGAAGTCAGCTTTGGGTCACTCCCTGCAGAGGGAGGCCAACACGGGAGCCTGGGAGTTGGGGCCCACAGTCCTGTGGCCGGGTCACTCTGAGCAGGGGCTACCCTGACTCCTCTGACTCCCAAGGTCCCCTCCTGCAAATAGCAGGATGAGTTTGAGAACTGGTCACTCAGGGAATCCAGGCCAGTAAGAACAGACTCCCAGTTCCACCCTGTTCCCATCTCTTCCTCTAAGCACCGTGAAGGATGAGAGAAGTCTCCCAGGGCCCCTGGCAGGAGACGTGGCCCGACCTCACACCCTGCCCAGCTCGTGCTGACTGCAGTGACAATCGCATGGGCTGTCACTGACTTGCACCCAGTCACTGCGGCCTCCTGTGAACTGGGCTCCAGCTCATCCGCATTCGTCCCACACACCCCCACTGCCCACAAGAGGTGCCCAGCTCGAGTTTGCCACTCTAGCTGGGCCAACAATGGGCTATACAGCATGGAGTGGGGGTGGGGGTTCCATGCTCCCTGGAATCCCATAATCGAGACCCGAGGGCCCTTGGTGTCTGCAGCTGGATCAGTACTGGTACAGATCCTAACAGGTGGGGACTGAAGAAGAGCACCTGTGACACCTTAGGGACTGTGTTACCCATTTTCTTTGCACTGCCTCATCTCCTCTCCACTTTATCATCTTTGTCTGTGACAAGGAAACTGAGGCCCAGCGGGGTGACGTGCCTTGGCCAGGAAATGGTTGAGCCAGAATTTGAACAAAGAGCCTGGCCCTTTACCACTCCGTCTCTGTTGCACTCCTTCCCCAGGGACCAGCATGACTGACCCAAGTTCTGCTCCTGTGCCCTTCAGGGTAGGAGGTAGCCTGCCCAGATCATGTAGTGGGGACTCGCATTAGGTCAAGCACCCCAGATCCCAGGAGCTCCCAGCACCTCAGGCCCCCTGGGCTCACAGAGGCCCTTGGCTCAGTGAGCTGGAGTGAGCCAGGTGACCCAGTGATGCTAGAAAGATGCTCAGGGCAAGGAAGAGGTGTCTCCAAGAAAGCCTGGCCAGCTGGTGGCCAAGGGGCTGCCCTGGGGTGCTGCTGGCCTGGTGAGACTGTCCCTTACTTCCCACTCTTTGAGTCCCTGTTCCGGCTCCTTCTGCAATCAGAACGGCTTTGCAAAATCAGTCAACCCTGGATGGAGAACCTAGAAGGCATTTTGAGATTGGTCCAGTCAGAGTCCCTGCAACCTGGATTGGAGGGACTGGTCTCGTCCCGCAGCCTGTACACCAGGAGGGAGAACGGGTCAGGAGAGGAGGCCCCTCTCTGCGCAGAGACGCTTCACGGCAGAGGAGGGAAGCGTGACCCGTCAGGCAGCTTCGAGCCATAGACAGCAGACAAAGAAGTGCTTTTAACACGTCAGCCTCTCAGACACTCACTATTTATCTCAGGAAATGTAAGTGTTTTTCTTTCTGTCTCCCCCCCTTCTCTTTTCTTTGCTGTAAAATGCAGGGAGCAGTGCAGTGAGAGATGAAGGGTTGACATGCCGGGAAAATTCGTTTTTAGAGCATTCGATCAAGTTCCATCAGCTGGGCACTGGCTGAGCAAAGCCTGGAGGGCTGCGGGTTGGGATCGGCAGGCCCTGACTTGGTGGTGGAGGTGGATGCGCTTGGGAGGGGCTGAGCTGAAGGAGGTTGAATGAGGTGAGGATGGAGACAGGCAATGCTGGCGGCCAGGGCGAGGCACCCACAGGCTGGGCTTCTTTAGGTCTGCAAGCTTAGGGCAGGGGTCGGGAAAGTGGGTGACAAACATTTAGGGCAGAACCGCCCTTAACCTAGGTCAGGAGAGCCTCTGTGCTTTCGAGGACCGTCCCCCCATCCTTCACTAAGCTCCTCCCACGAGGTGAGGACTCTGCAGGGCCCAGGGAACAGGCACCGTGGGCCGCCTCTCACCTCACTCTGGAATCCCAAAGTTCTCTGTCCAAATAGCCCTGAACCCACCTCCAGGAGCCTGTCTGCCCCCCTCCTCTAGATCTGAGGTAACCAGTAGAGTGATCCCCACCCCAGAGCATGAAGACACCCAGGCCCAAGAGCAGCTGAGGGACAGCTTCTGCAGTGGCGGTAGGAGGGTCACTAAGTCTATAGTCAAATTTAATCCCCAACCCCCGGCAGTGCTGTGACATCTCTGCTCAGTCCTCCCAGGTGGGGACCAACCTGCTCACTCTGCTCTCCTCCCTTGAGCCTAGCATGGGCCTGGCTCCAAGGGGGGGCCTGGTGGGGGCTTCTCAGGGCTCATGGAGAGGAGCAGTGGCCCCCAGGGTGCCCAGCAGTGGGCTGGGCAGAAGCCCTGTGCCCGGCCTCTGCCAGCTCAGTGCTCTCCAGCCCCAGCTTGGTCCTCCATCCATGGACCCCCCGTGGGCCCTCAGGGAGACCCATGGGTGAGAACTAGAGTGTGATCACTTTGAACAACATCAGCCCGAAGCAGGGCCCCTGTGATCCATGGGGCCTAGGCCAGCTGCTCGGCCATCCCCTGGAAAGGGGGCATCGAGCATCCAGCACCACAGGGCTCTCTGAGGTGGGCTCGCCACTGTGTTCCCCAGAGGTCCCTCTCTCTTGGGAGTTGCAGTGGCCTCCACCTGCCTGCCAGGCTGGAGAAACCGGGGGTCTGTCCTCCCGACCCGCTCCCTGTATTCAACTGCCAGAGAAGCAGAAGGAGGCTCACCTTCCAGGTCAGGCCCTGTTCACCCAAGCACTCAGAGCCCCTGGCTCCTGCCAGTTCTTTTTCCATTGAAAACACACAAGCCACTCGCCATTTGGGCAATGGTGGCGCTTTAAGTCAGCGATGTTATTGGGCCCCTCACTGTTGCTGATGATCAGAAATGTCTGTGGTTTTATGGGATGTGGAAGCATGAAGGCCCTGGAGCAGACCAGGACAGCTCAGCCCCACTGCGCCACGGTGAGCTCTGACTTCCCAAAGCCACACTCTCCTCATCTGTAAAATGTAGCTAAGAGACCCCTGCCCACAGCATTCAGTTCAGTTCAGCCGCTCAGTCATGTCCGACTCTGCGACCCCATGGACTGCAGCACGCCAGGCCTCCCTGTCCATCACCAACTCCTGGAGTTTACTCAAACTCATGTCCATTGAGTCGGTGATACTATCCAACGATCTCATCCTCTGTCATCCCCTTCTCCTCCCACCTTCAATCTTTCCCAGCATCAGGGTCTTTTCCACTGAGTCAGTTCTTCGCATCCGGTGGCCAAAGTATTGGAGTTTCAGCTTCAGCATCAGTCCTTCCAATGAATATTCAGGGCTGATTTCCGTTAGAGTGGACTGGTTGGATATTCTTGCAGTCCAGGGGACTCTCAAGAGTCTTCTCCAACACCACAGTTCAAAAGCATCCGTTCTTTGGTGCAGCACCAGGGAAGGATTCAATGTGCTGCCATCCCTGTGTGCTCCTAGACACACCTCGCCAGTCTCCACTGCTCTGCGCACAGGAGACGCCCCTGCAGGGCTGACACTGACACCCGCTTCCTGTGGGTCCTGGAGGCAGCCAGGGAGACCAGGGACAGGAGGAGGGTGGTCAGGTGCTCATTCCTCAGCCCCTCGGGCTGAGCCGGGGTGGCAGCAGCTGCATCTCTCTCCTGTGGCCTAGCTCTACCAGGTCACCCCTTTGGCTGTAAGCTCTCTCTGGGGTCTGGTTAACACCCTGTCCTTTGACCCCTTCAGCACAGGGATGGACACAGCTGTCATTCACCGCCTAGTGCATCACCATCCCCTGTTGGTTTCCTATACTCTGCCCACGCTTTGTCGCTCGTCCCTCCATTAAACCCTTCAGTTACCTACTCTCATATCTGTGGCCTGCTGAGAAATTAACCAATAGTCCAATAGAAGAGTTTGGGTTTTCTTTGAATCCAATGAGAGGAATGGAGAGGAGGCATGCGTGGGAGCCAGGAGCCACTCCAAATCTTGGACAAGAGCTGCCTTGAGCTGGAACATCAGAAAAGCAGTAAAGTCCTGCCATTCTGAGCACCCTGCATCCCTACAAGGTATTAAAACACCATCCATAACCCTCACCTTTCTCCCCATCCAGTTGTTTGGGCACCGACACACCCCAGTGGTCTGGGGAGGGCCTGGGGGCAGGGCAGTGATACCCACTTCCTACTGGGCAGGCCAGCTGAAGCCCCTGGCCCTGACCTGTGTGCCCCTCCCTCTAGCCCTGGAGACAGAGACGGGTGGAGTTGGAAGTGCTTCCTGGTGTGAAAGCCTGGAAGTGCAGGGTGTCTTTACATAATTGGTCAATTTTTTTGTTTAGGAGGGATCAGCTTTGGGGCGCTGGGCAATTTGCTTAATCTGCATGAACATTACTTACCTTATCTGGAAAATGGGCTAATACCTGCATCACAAGGCTGCTGTAAACCCTGAGGAAAGTGACCCAGGTGCAGTGTGTCCTCAGCAGGACACACGTGGGTGAGCTCTTCCCACCGCCCCTCTACTGCCCCACTGAGAATTTGGCACTAAGGATTCTCCTAGAATGCAGCCACCATGCCATTCTGACTCCAGCACACCCACATCTCCCTCATTCCCCCTCTGAAAGGTCAAGGCCTTGGGAGGATGGTCACCAAGGCCCTTTATAGCTTGGACCATGTGGGGGTCCCTTATTTCTTTACCAAGCAAGAGCCTCACAGCCCGAACACTAACCCCTGCACCCCTTGGACTCAGGAGCCTGTCAGGGCTTAACCCTGAAACCTCCCTGCTGAGCCCCTACAGCTGCAGACCAGAGAAGAGACTCCCCTCCCCACTGAGTAAGGACCCACTGTGTGTCTGGGTCCTGGGCTCACAGGGAGGCCCTCTTCCTGCTGAGGTTATGTGCCTGTCGGTAGGACGGAGGGAGCAGAAACCATGGGGATGGACCCTGGGCCCCCAGGCATCCCTGGGAGCAGGGCGCTCACCTGGAGACCCAGAAATAGACATGCTGGGCACCTACATGAGGGTTGGGTGGCGGTGGTGGCAGCAGCGGCTCCAGCACTGCAGCCTGTCGGCACCAGGAATAATTAGATCCTAAAAAAAGCCTCTCTTTCTCCCAGGGNGCCCCTCTACTGCCCCACTGAGAGTTTGGCACTAAGGATTCTCCTAGAATGCAGCCACCATGCCATTCTGACTCCAGCACACCCACATCTCCCTCATTCCCCCTCTGAAAGGTCAAGGCCTTGGGAGGATGGTCACCAAGGCCCTTTATAGCTTGGACCATGTGGGGGTCCCTTATTTCTTTACCAAGCAAGAGCCTCACAGCCCGAACACTAACCCCTGCACCCCTTGGACTCAGGAGCCTGTCAGGGCTTAACCCTGAAACCTCCCTGCTGAGCCCCTACAGCTGCAGACCAGAGAAGAGACTCCCCTCCCCACTGAGTAAGGACCCACTGTGTGTCTGGGTCCTGGGCTCACAGGGAGGCCCTCTTCCTGCTGAGGTTATGTGCCTATCGGCAGGACGGAGGGAGCAGAAACCATGGGGATGGACCCTGGGCCCCCAGGCATCCCTGGGAGCAGGGCGCTCACCTGGAGACCCAGAAATAGACATGCTGGGCACCTACATGAGGGTTGGGTGGCGGTGGTGACAGCAGCGGCTCCAGCACTGCAGCCTGTCGGCACCAGGAATAATTAGATCCTAAAAAAAGCCTCTCTTTCTCCCAGGGCTGAGGCGCCCTTCAGAAAAGGGGTGCTTCCTGCCAGATCGTCCCCTGAAACTGCGTCTGTCACAGGCTACTGTGTAAATCCATGTTTGGCCCACTTGAAAGGATGTGATTTATCCGCTTGACTGGCCTTAACGCTGCTTCTCCAAACCCTCAAAGTGTGGCTGTAATTAGCAGCCCAGAGAGGAGCCAGGAAACATGACGCAGCGAGGCTGGTGAAGTCAGCCCCTGGGCCCCGAGCCCCTCGTTCTGCACGGGAGAACCGGAGGGGAGGAGCTGCGGACACTTCAGGACACCGTCAGTCCTCAAGGAGAGAACCTGGGATGCAGATAAAGGCCCAGCATCAGGTCCTCTCCTGCCACCAGGCTTGTTGAGGCCCTACTGTGTGCCTGCCCGCACAAGGGTGGAGGTGCAGCAGTAAACAGGTGGAGTCCCTGCCCCCAGGAGCTGGAGTGGGGAGGCAGGAAGGAGCAGGCAAACCACCATCCACAGGAGCATCCCGGGTGGGAGAGGTGCGAGAGGAAGTGGACAGGGTGACGTTCTAGCATCTCATTCGAGGCTGGGGATGGGCAGTGTCATGTGGGGACAAGGCCTCTCTGAGAAGGGGATCTCTGAGCTGAGACCTGAGGGATGAAGAGGAATAAATAGCCTCTGATACACATATCAGAGCAGATGACCCTCCAGATGATCCTGGGTCAAGGCTTCCAGGGGTAACTTAGCCTCTATGGGAGCATAGATGATGAAGCAGGCTCTTCACTGCTGAGCACTTCACCAGATGGGGAAAGTGAAGGCTTTCCAAATGAGATAGACAGAGAGACTGGGACCCAGGCAAGCACATCATGTCACAACAACCAACCTCCAGCGTCCTGGTGGAGAGTTCCAACGGAGAGAGCAGAGTGAAGGCGGTAAGATTGTTCAAAGGCAAAGAGTTGTTGTTATTTGCTAAGTCATGTCCGACTCTTTTGTAGCCCCATGGACTATAGCCCACTAGGCTAGTCTGTCCTTTGGATTTCATAGGCAAGAATGTTGGAATGGGTTGCCATTTTCTGCTCCAGGGGATCTTCCCAACCCAGGGATAGAACCTGCGTCCCCTGCATGGCAGGTGGATTCTTTACCACTGAGCCACCAGAGAAGACCTAAAGGCTAGGAGATCCACCATTTAAACAGAAAGCAAGTCACAGTCGTCAAAGGTGTAAGGTCCTGCAACTTCTAAGGCCTCTTTCATCTCCAAAGCGTCTGCCTACAATGCGGGAGACCCAGGTTCAGTCCCTGGGTTGGGAAGATCCCCTGGAGAAGGAAATGGCAACCCACTCCAGTACTCTTGCCTGGAAAATCCCACGGACAGAGAAGCCTGGTCAGCTACAGTCCATGGGGTTGCAAAGAGTCGGGCATGACTGAGCGACTTCACTTTCACTTCCCATCTCTAAAACACTAGGGACAACAAAGCCCCTCTAGCCGGGCCAAAGCCCGAACCTCAGCAACCAAGGCTCCCTCACGTGGGGACCTCCCACAGACGGACAGCCAATGACAGGGGCTCCCACCCTCCTCCTAGCAGCCTATCCACTCAGCTCTGCCACCCAGAAGTGCCAGCAGCACCCAGAGCTTCCCCAGCACTCTCAGGAGCAGCCTGGGAAGACCAGCTCCAAATGTCCCAGCCCTGAACCAGGTCAGCCTCTCTCCCCTTCTATTTTAGACCAACCCAGCCTGGCTTCCCAGAAACAGCAGACTCTAGTTCTCTCCCAGGCTCACTAAATTGATCAAACCCTGTGACTGCCCCAGCAGGCAACAGAGGAAAAAGTTTTCCAGAACTTCAGGTCCCTTGATGGAGAAAGGGCCTAATAAATAATGGAGAGGTACCTTGGCTTCCCGAGAATGACGCTGAGTGGTGAAGGCATTTGTCCCAGTTCAGACTTAATCGTTGGCTGCACCCGTTTTTGGTGTCCCATCCTCACCCCAACCAGCCAGGGGCAGGAGGTGTTCGTGCCCAGAATTTTCTGCACAGTTGCAGAACTGTGTTCTGACTGGGACCCAGGGTCCTGGAGGGGATAGCTCAGGGGAAAGTCACAGAGACTGGGGCTAGTGGGGAGACCCCTGGCAAAGCAGAGCTTCTGAGCATTCTAGCGGAGGTAAGGAAAAGCCTTTACCTAAAGATGAGTCAGGAGAGGCAAGAGGGTTCAGGTGGAGAGAGACTGGAGGTGCCAGGAGAGGGTGGGGGTGGTGCTGCTTCAGGTAAGGATGCAGTCAGGGCCTTCTCATGAGAGCCTTACTCATTGCCAGGTGCCTTATGTTCAAAATCTCAGTTCACCCCCAAACAGCCCCATGTGGTCGAGCCTCTCCCTACAGCCCCATTGGACAGATGAGGAAACTAAAGTGCTGGTAAGCCAAGCTCTTACCTGATGCCTCCACTGGGGAGGCCTGGACCCTGACCGATCAGATGCCAGCCCATGCACTCTTCACTTCTCTACTCATCTGGCAGGAATCAGGGGCCTGCAGGATCCTGGGGTGTTTGGTCCTCCAGACCCTTAAGCTGTGCATTGTGGGATGAGGGTCCAGAAGAGCTGACTGTGATTCCCAGCTCATTCGTTGCTCTGGAAAAATGGGGATAATAACCCCAAGGTCACAGTCTTGTTGAAAGAGTAAGCATGTGACGTGCGGAGCAAAAAGTCCTGCACAAAATAGATGCTCGATGAATTCTGAGAATCACCCACAATGATGCGCACTGCCCTAAGAGGCCAACCCCAGGATGCGTAATGGCCCCGGCGCAGCAGAAGTCGTATGTAAACCCCAAACGGGTGTCCTTGAGTGGTGGGTGCTGCAAGGCGGCAGGAGGCAGGTTTGGATAATAGCCCCTTGCTGGAGGCGGTCTCACTAGCCTACGCTCTGCTGCCTTCTTGGTTTGCACACTTTGGTGAAGCAGCTGCTATGCAGGAGAGACCTTCCCCTTCCTGAGCAGAAGCGGGGGCAGGTGGTCCCCTGTGGGAGCTTCTCAAAGGCCAGGGAGGAAGTGACATATGTCATTCCTGAGGTCTGGAAGGCAGTCACAGGGTCGCACCCACCTTCGAAGGAGGCTAGGAGAGGCAGTCTTGTCATGTGTCCTGGAGGAAGAAACCTATTTGGTGAACAGCTGGACAATCTCTGCCACACCTGGAGAGGTGAAATGATGTCCCAGGAGTCCTGGCTGATTGGCAGCAAAGGCCTTCTCAGGCTCCTGGGTGTGCATGGGGCCCCAGGCTCTTCTTTCTATACATCACTAAAGCATGACAGAGTCACGGGACTGACCGTGGGGAAGTGATATAAGGTCCGCCTGGCAGGTAAGGGAGGCCTCAGGTGGTCAGCACTCTGCCCTTCTGCCTGCCGGAATCATAGGTGGGAGGCAGAGAGTCCCAGCCCCAGGGCTCTCGGCTGTGAAGTTGGTCCAGGTGCAGAGGTGGCCTCAGGGCCCCCTTGAAATCAGTTTCCTCATCTGCCAACAGGTCTGCAGTAAGAGGACTGGTCACAGGGGGTCATCTGAGTGAGACCTTTGACATCTTCATACCTGCTTGTCCCTTTTCTCTCCAGGTCCTGCTTCTCTGCTGGGAAGATCTGATATGCTCAAGCTACAGTACCTTGGATGATGCTGGTCCAAAGGATACACTCCTCCCCAGGGCTGTTCAAGTACAATAGGAAGCCTCGAAGAGGGAAGGTGATCATGAGGGTCATCTCAGCAATGATTTCACAATTCAAAATAGTTGTGCAGAAGATGTAAAATGGCATGGGAAGGCTTTTATGACACAGTGAACATAAATAGAAGGTTATGGAACGGAACGCACAGCATACTCTCCTGTTTTATGAGAAAAACATAAATATATATAAACACATATGTGTACGCAACCAATATTTGGCAGAGTTTATTTTTGGTGGCGATTATTATGGATGGCTTTTCTCTTTCTGCCTGTCTGCATCTTCTCTTACAAACAAGTATAATTTTTATGTGAGGGAAGAAATATTCTTAAAATAAGGGTTGACATTTTGTTGTTCCTAAGACTGGATAAGGTGAAGGACAGAGATTCTGACCTTTTGTGACTCTTAGACACTAATGGGCCTGAAAATGAGCTGAGGTTACCAGGGAAAGAGCAGGGCTTTTTTTTTTTTTTAACCTCTGGCATCCTTAAGAATCGGTGGTCAATTTGAAAATATTTTAGATTTCAGCTTTCTTATCTTTGTGATCCAATTATACCTTCCTGAATAGCAAAGGCATCCTCTTGATCTGAGCACATCTGAAACATTTCAATCACACTGCATCAGTCTGCTATGGCTGTGTAACAAACAACCCAAAAACCTGAGTGGCGTACAATAATAAGCATGTATTCCTTGCATATTTGCAAGTTGTTTGGCAGTTTGAAGCTGCACATTTTGCATGCAGGTCTGTTCCATTTTCAAGTCTGTAAAGTGCTGAGTGTTGGGGAAAGGGCTGAAAAGTTCAGAATGGGCAGGATGGAGAAGGGAGGCCTTGCAGATCATGTGGCAGAGGAGGTTGGGTTTTATTCCAAGTGCAATAGGAAGGTTAGGAAAGTAGTAGGTGTAGTTGCCATGGGTCTGAAAATTATACCACTTGGGAGAGTTCTTTTTAAGGAAAGGACGTAGAATTCAGAATCAAAATTAGCTATGAGATCGAATATTTATTTAGAATGAGAAAAGAAATCACAATACATTGTAGATTTCGAAAAGCAAGCAATTGCCAAAAAAAAAAAACATCACAGAACTGAGGAAAATCTCACTCTATTACTTAACATCCTGACACTCCTTCATGACTTTCTTTCTCCCCTGAATTATCTGAGCCGCATTCTCGCTACCCATATCTTCCAGAGACAATGATTCTGTAACGTTATCTTTCGTGGAGAGAATTGAAAGTTCAATCAGGCTTTCCTCCCACAGAGTCTGATCGTCATGGTTTTCTCCATGCATAGGGTTGAAGATTTTGTCACCTTCGCAATTCATTACAGATCATCTTCAGACTGTTGTCAAATCCGGGAAGCCTTCTGTGAAGTTCCTCATATATCTGAGCAGTAAAGGCTTCAGGACCTAGCAAGTTTTCCTTGCAGTTACTAATCCTACTTAACCTTGGAATTAATCTTGGGATTGACAATGCTCATTAGCCACATTGCTTGGGGCCCAACTGGGGTCTTATGAGGGGTCTGGGGAGTGAGGGTCCCTGAAGCTTAAGCTTCTTCACCTCTGGTAAACCTGCCCCTGTCTGGAGAATTCTCATGGAAGAGGAAAATGGTTGAAGCAGGAGGCAGTGTTTAGCAGAGAGCAGAAGACTTTGGGGGCCAGCAGGCAAGCAGGGAGTCAGTTTAGGGGTTTAGTGCAGGCTCCAGGCAAGCGGTGGCGGGGATAGAAAGAGTCTGAGATTATTTGAGATGCACTCACCTGGAGAAGGAGAAGGGAGGCCTCAGATTGGCACAGATCAGGCCTGTTGCCTGATCTCTCTCCCCCCTGTTCTCTGGGGGCAGTTCCCCTTCCCCAGACCATTGCCCCCACACAGACCTGGAGCCTCACCTCCCCCTGCCACCAAAGTGGGTACACGTGGAGGAACAATCATTCTGATCCATGACATGTGATGAGATGCTGAGCAGATGAGCCCAGGTCAGGCTCCTCATGGGGACTCCTCATGGGGAGCTCAATGGGGACTCGTGGTGGGGAGGGGGAGCCGGAACACAGTGGAGGTGCCGGAGAAACCTCACTCTGCCCACAAAGGAGGGAAGATGTTGCAGGGCACAGGGACCAGGGCTCTCAGTGGTGATACCCAGCTGTGTCGTAGCCCTGCCAGCTGCAGACTGACAGACAGAGGCCAGAGAATTTGGAAATGGATTTGTTGGCACTGGACAGTCTCCACCTCTTGCTCCCAAGCCAGGAAATGAAAACATTTTCATGATGCCAATCTGTTGTGTTAAAGAAGACAAAGAGCTCAGTCAATTGCCTGAGTAGAGGGTGGGTATCATTGCATTAAGGATGAAGTTAAGGGCCATCATTGGCCACGGGTGGTCTCAGTCAGCTTTGAAACCACTGCTCTTCACTTCTTGGGCCACTCAGCCAAGGACGCTTATGCAGGCTGGAGTGGGCGTGGGGATGAAGCTGGCCCAGGACTAGAGGAGAGAGGGGCTCTGGGTGGGGGAGATGGCCCTGAGTGACAGGGGTAATGCTTGTTTTAGTCTCAGTTAAGATGGAAACTCATTGAAGACAATGAAAAAATAAAAGAAGAATGACATACTGGAGGGAAAAAAACCTCATCATCTACTACACAGGTAGAACTAAGGGTTGGGTGGTTGAGGATCCAGGGGATGGGAGGCAGTTCTGCAATTTTAAATTGGGGGAAAATGCAAGGCCTCATTGAGAAGGTGACTGTAATAAGTTAAATTGTGTTCCCTCCCAAATTCATATTCACATTGAAGTTTCAACTTCCAGTATCTCAGAAAGTGGCCTTTTTAAGATACAGTCCTTACAGAGGTTACTCAGTTCAGTGACTCAGTTGTGTCTGATTATTTGTGACCCCATGGACTGCAGCAAGCCAGGCTTTCCTGTTCATCACCAACTCCCCGTGCTTGCTCAAATTCATGTCCACTGAGTCAGTGATGCCTTCAAACCACTCATCCTCTGTTGTCTCCTCCTCCTCCGGCCTTCAATCTTCCTCAGCATCAGAGTCTTTTTCAATGAGGCAATTTTTCCCATCAGGTGGCCAAAGTTCTGGAGTTTCAGCTTTAGCATCAGTCCTTCTAATGAATATTCAGGACTGATTTCCTTTAGGTTTGACTGGTTTGATCTCCTTGCAGTCCAGGTAATTAAGTTAAAATGAGGTCACTAGAGTGGGTCTTATGACTGGTGTCCTTCTCCAAAGGAGATATTGTAAGACAGACACTCACAGGGAGAAGACACACCCATAAAGTTGAAAGCAGAGGTGAAGTGATGCTTTAATAAGTTGAAGAGCATCAAATATTTCCAGAAAACCTCTAGAGGAAAGAGGCATCAAACAGATCCTCCCTCACAGCCCTCAGACAGAGCCAGCCCTGCCAGGTGGTGCTAGTGGTAAAGAACCTGCATACCAATGCCGAGACATTATTTTGCCGACCAAGGTCCATATTGTCAAAAGTATGGTTTTTCCAGTAGTCAAGGATGGATATGAGAGTTGGACCGTAAAGAAAGCTGAGCATCAAAGAATTGATACTTTTAACCTGTGGTGTTGGAGAAGACTCTTGAAAGTCCCTTGGAGAGAAGGAAATCAAACCAGTCAATCCTCAAGGAAATCAGTCCTGAATATTCACTGGAAGGACTGATGCTAAAGTTGAAGCTCCAATACTTTGGCCCCCTGATGCGAAGAACTGACTCCCTCCACTTTGGCCACCCTGATGCTGGGAAAGATTGAGGACAGGAGGAGAAGGGGATGACAGAGGATGAGATGGTTGAATGGCATCACCAACTCGATGTCCATGAGTTTGAGTAATCTCCGGGAGTTGGTGATGGACAGGGAAGCCTGGCGTGCTGCAGTCCATGTGGTCACAAAGAGTCAGACATGACTGAGCTACTGAACTAACTGAACCAGCTCAGGAGATGTAAGAGACCTGGACCCCGTCCCTGGGTTGGAGGACAGCACAGCAACCAGTGTTCTTGAGTTCCAGTATTCAATACAAAATTTAATACAAATTCAAATACAAGAATTCCAGTATTCTTGCCTGGAGAATCCCATGGACAGAGGAGCCTGTCCATAGAGGAGCTATGGTCCATAGGGTCACAAAGAGTTGGACATGACTGAAGTGACTTAGCACGCAATAGCCTTCAGAAGTATGAGACAGTAAAGTTCTGTGGTTTAAGCCACCCAGTTTGCAGCACTATAATTCAGCCCCAGCAAACTGATACAGTGACACTAGGTGAAATATTCCAAGGAGGTGAGGAGGCTGGCCAGGCAGATTCTTATGAAGAATGTTCTAAGCAAAAGAAACAACCAGGGCAAACACAGAGGGAACAGGTAAACAGCAGGAGGATGATTTCAGAGGTAAGTGGGGGGTGCAGACCAAGAGGACCTCATGGGCCACTGGCCACCCTTAGGTTTTGTGCTGAGTGCAGTGGGGAGGTGCAGCAGAGCCCAGATCTCAGTTGCCTAGGCCCACTCTGCCTTTTGGGTGGCAAAGAGCACAAAGAGGGGGAGGCAAGGAGACCAGGTGGGAGGCTATTGCACTGATGTTGGTGAGGAAAGGTGTTAATACACTGCAGGTGGTGAAGGGGGTCAGACTCTGGACCCATTGTTGATAGGAGAAGAGCCATCAGGGTTTGCTGGTGGACTGAGAATGTGTTATGAGTAGAGAGGGAAGACCATGAGGCTTTGGGTCCAAGCTACTGTCAGGATGGAGCTGTTGTTCACTGGGCACAAAAGATGCAATCTAAAGTTCAGAGTCCTTGAAAGGTTTAAAAATGACTGATGAGGAGAGAGGACAGGTGAGCTGATGGGCAAGTGACAAGGAACTGAGTTCTCTAACTCAGGGATGATGACCTGCGGAGACACCAAGCTGGCAAAATGCTGACATTGCCCACCTCTGACCCCCAGGGTATGACAGCTCAAGGGAAAGACGTGTGAAGGAGAGAGTGGAGGGATACGTGGGCCACAGCGCACAGACACTTAATGGGCTTTGCAAAGAGCACACCAACCTGCTGACCCTGAAAACCGAGGACGATCACTGCCCCAGGGCAAAGAAAATTATGCATTTACTCTGAAAGTGTTTGAGGTTGTGAACCCAAATAGAACTTAAGGACCACTCAGTCCCCCACCAAATGGCCACCCCACTGAGATGAGGCATGACCAACAAGAAGGATCTCAAGACCCACACGCAGGAAGTGCCTCCTGCTCACAAGAGGAAATGAGCGCTTGAGCAAAAGATGGAAGAACTTGCCTCCTAAGAGGAATTACCCAAGATCCATGGGCAGGAAGACTAAGTACAAACCAAAACTAAAACTCAAAGAATAAGATTCAAAGACTTATCCATGGAAATTATAGAACTGAGAGAAGAAAAATGAGCTGATGTACCTCTTAGGAGAGAAATGAAACAAATGAAAACATTACAGAGATGAATGTCGCATAAAAACCAGCCACAAAGGTGATCCATCATAACTGGAGATTCTATCAAGGAAATGGAGAGTCAGCTTCAGGAAATCACTCAAGTCAAAGTGGAAGAGACCAAAGTCATAACAGTGAGTACAGTGAGGTTGAGGGACAAGGGAGACAGAGCAAGGAGATCTCGTGTATAGATAATGTTGGTGACAAATTGAACACACGGTTGTCAAAGGCCTCCTTTATGTTCTACTACAATCAGGCTGCATTTCCCGGGCACTTTGTGGCAGGACCTGGGCTAGGAGTCCAGAGTCCCAGTTACCTTTGTGCCAGCTACAGTCAAGAGAAGAAGATAATTTGATGAAAATAATAGAAACAGGATAAATGATTTTAAAAAAAAAGTAGAAGTTCCTCTGGAGGTTGGACTATGATTTATCGAGTCAAGTGTTACACACTGCACAGTGTTATACGGGTGTGTGTGTGTCATCAACAGGCTGGGAGTAAGTGGTTCGTGACCAGCATACGGTGAAGGCAGAATTCAAGGGCCAGGTGTGACTACTTGCCAATTTGTCCTCCTTGAAGGTGCTGCCTCCGGTTAATTGGAAGTCATCTATCACATCTGTAGGGGAGGAAACGATGATACACCTGGGAGTCTTGTCATTAGTATATTATGAGGGCTCTGGTCTTCCTGGGGCTGAAAGGAAGACATGACTGCTACCTGCAGGAAGAGCACAGGTGTGTCAAGACTTTGTCTCGGGACGGTTTGCATACCAGGCAAGAGGGGCTTGGGAGAACAGCAAGCACAACTCATTAAGCAAAATCACGATCCAAAGCATAGGCTCTTTGTGAGATGAGCAGTGGAGCATCCACCAAACTGCAGCCGGGGCCCAGGATGAGTTAAGAGTTCAGGAGCACAGGACAGTGGAGAGGCCAGCAGTGAGAAGGGATGCACACCAGAGGAAAAGGGGGGACAGGTCTGCTGAAGAAAGAGCATTTGAAGACCACCCTGTGCTGAGCCTGGTGGCTCAGATGGTAAAGAATCTGCCTGCAATGCTGGAGACCTGGGTTCAATCCTTGGGTTGGGAAGACACCCTGGAGAATGGAATGGCCACCCACTCCAGTAATCTTGCCTGCAGAATCCCACGGACAGAGGAGTCTGGTGGGTTAGAGTCCGTAGGGTCGCAAAGAATCAGACACAACTGAGTGACTAACACTTTCACTTTTTTCACTGTGCTGAGCAGAGAAGAGCTGCAGGCTGCCTGCCTCTGCTTTAAAATGGCCTGTGGGGTTTGGCCACCCTGTTCAGACCATCTATTGCAGCCAAAGCACAGAATTTATGATGTAGGAATGATTGCTCTGGGGCTATGAGTGGATGTGGAATTGTAACACATAATAGTTCTTTGAGGCCAGTGCTGGGTCCCTTCGTGTCTGTCCCAAGCTCTCACTTGCTCTTTGGTAGTATTAAGGTGCTTCTGATTCCTTGTACCTCTTTTGCCTGGTACCCAGCTTTCTCACTTGGGGTCTGTATCCTGGTATCCCACTCATCACTAGGCTGAAGAGCAGAAGCTGAGGAAAGAACCTTGAGGGTCGTCTTCAGAGTAGATTCAGGGAAAGATGGAGAGGCAAGGGCTAGATGGGTGGAGGTGGGGGCACAGGAGCAGGGAAGAGCGTCTGAAGGAGGCATCAAGCTCGAGGAGGGTTTGGAGATGAGAGAACTGAGAAGACAATTTCGGCAGCATGGTGGGCTCAAAAACCAATTTGCAAGATGTTCATCAGCAGTGCAGGATAAATAAGTATATCTCCCTGGGCAGCTCAGGCTCCAGAACTCATGCATCAACCCTTCCCAGCCAAGCCACCCCCATGCAACCCCACCTGCATGGCTCAGACCACCTGCTTTGGTGGGATAAACCAGCCCCTTCCTACTGCCTTACCTGTGTAGCTTTCTTTGCACGTTTATTTTGGGCTTTCTTTATAGAACACCTCCCTCCCTTCTCACCGGCAAACCCTGTTTTGGAATTTGGAACCCAGATTCTTAGTATTAGACGATACTCTTGAAATCAGTCAGTGGTCAACTCTTTCATGCCACCTTTAAAGAAACTGAGACCCAGAGAAGAACCGAAGGTCACACTGCAATATGACGACAGAGTATGGAGATCATCTTTCCCGTAACAACGCCGTGTGACAAACCAGCCCAAACTTGGTGGCTTCAAACAACAATCATCTACTTATTTTCACCCATATCTGAGCCTTGGTGGCTATGGCTCTCTACCAGTCTTGGTTGGGCCAGGCTAGCCTTGGCTGCAAAGCATGGGTTCAGCTCAAGTTTATTCCATGGGTCTCTCACTCCTCTGTGACCAAACAGAGGCCCTCTGTGGGCCAAACAAGGCATCCTATTTTCATGTGGTCAGCAGAAGCACAAGATGGCAAGCTCAACCACACACATTGAAAACCTTTGCCTGATAACATCTGCTGATATCCCATTGACCAAAGCAAGCCACATGGCCAAGCCCTAAGTCAAGGGGCTCTTGCCCTATGTTATACACAATGTTAAGACCTGAAGAACTTATAAACAATGAACCCGCTCACTACCCAGAGAGGCAATCCACAAAAGAAGGTTCAAAGAGCCAATAAACAGATGAAAAGATGTTTAATCTCTTTATAGATCAAACAAATGCATGTGCAAAGAGAGGTTTGTTTTCCACTCACCAGATAGGTAAAGATTAAGAAAATTGACAAACGTTCCTAGCTCATTGGAAAATGGACACCCCCATGCCCCATGATGGCGGTGCTAATTGATCCAACCTTGCTGGAAAGACAGCTTGGCAAAAAGTGTCAAAACTCAAAATAAGTATGCCTTTTATCCTGATAATCTCACTTCCAAGGAATCTATTGAGGGAAGCAGTCGCATAAACTCACAGAAAAAGAGGTGTGCTGTGGAGGTTCACTGGAGAGTGGTTTATTTCAGAAGATCAAATAGCCATAAAAAGGGAATTGATTTGTTAAATTAGTGAACATTTATAAAATGGAGTATAATGCAATGATATGATATAATTCTGCAAACTATTAAAGTGGAAAGACATCTACAATATCTTGCAGAAAAAAACAAAAAGTGAGCACAGGTCTAGAAGCCCATTTATTAGTATCAAGAAATAAAAAAATGATATTGACAAAAATGTTAGCAATGGTTCTATTTCAGTGGTACAATTTAGGGAACTTTCTGTTTCTTTGTACTTTCCCTCCTAATATTTGAAATGTTTATAATAAAGCATGTAATATACTATAAAAACAAAACTTCAGAAGAAATGAATCCAGTTTAAGCATTTTGCTCTGAAAAGGGTCAGAAGAACAACTATGGTGATAAGTTGCATTAAATTTCGAACAGAAAAAAATCTTTATCATAATTTTCTCTTTCAGTTGGTTTTCTGGTAAATTAATTAGATCCTTGGAAGAAAAGTTATGACCAACCTAGATAGCATATTCAAAAACAGAGACATTACTTTCCCGACTAAGGTTCGTCTAGTCAAGGCTATGGTTTTTCCTGTGGTCATGTATCGATGCGAGAGTTGGACTGTGAAGAAGGCTGAGAGCCGAGAACTGATGCTTTTGAACTGTGGTGTTGGAGAAGACTCTTGAGAGTCCCGTGGACTGCAAGGAGATCCAACCCGTCCATTCTGAAGGAGATCAGCCCTGGGCTTTCTTTGGAAGGAATGATGCTAAAGCTGAAACTCCAGTACTTTGGCCACCTCATGTGAAGAGTTGACTCATTGGAAAAGACTCTGATGCTGGGAGGGATTGGGGGCAGGAGGAGAAGGGGATGACAGAGGATGAGATGGCTGGATGGCATCACCGACTCGATGGGCGTGAGTCTGAGTGAACTTTGGGAGTTGGTGCTGCACAGGGAGGCCTGGCGTGCTGCAACTCATGGCGTCGCAAAGAGTCGGACACGACTGAGCAACTGAACTGAACTGAACTGATATACACACACACACACACATTCCACCCCACTCCACTTGTGGGATCTTAGTTCTGGGACCAAAGATCAAACCCAGGCTCATGGCAGTGAAAGCACTGAGTCCTAACCATTGGACTGCCAGGGAATCTCCAACTAGAATAATTTTTAAGTGTAACTTAATTGGAAATTCAGTAAAAGTAATGGTTTTACCATGTGTTTTGTTTTGTTATTTTTAAATTTTATTTGTTTTAATTGGAGAATAATTACTTTACAATATTGTGATGTTGCAGGGCACCAAAAGAGACACAGATGTAAAGAACAGACTTTTGGACTCAGTGGGAGAGAGAGAGGGTGAGATGATTTGAGGGACTAGCATTGAAACATACACATCACCATGTGTTTTAAAAGTGCTTTCTTTAGTGCTCTTTGCTTTGGAGGGAGGAGAATGCTATCTGCCAATTACTTATAGGTCAGAAGCTGTCACATCTGACTGTTTCTGCCTGGGACCATATTCTCTGCACAGTCAAGGATGTACAAGTACACATATTTGAAGACGTAACTCCAAATGTGTGCCAACGCCAGGATGTGCTAACATTTATCAGATATTTATGATGTTCTAAGGGCGTGACATTCTTGGTTTCATTCACTCTTCACATCTACTCTATGATGAAGGTATATTTATTTATGAGGAAACTGAGAATTGCACCATTTAAGGGCCTTAACTAGGATCCTGAGGTTCATAAATGACTGAACTCCATCAGGAGTCATACCTCACCCCAATATTCCAATAAACGATAGAAGGGACTGAGAAATAAATCTATGAAACTATGTGCAAGACCTTTAAGGAGAAAATTATAGAATGTAATTGAAGGACATAAAAGAAAAGCTGAATAAAGGGAGAGATATAACATGCTTATAGACGGAAAGGGCCAATAGTCTTCAGATGTCAATTACCCCCCAAGAGAATCTATGAATCTGATGTAATTGCAATTGTTAAAATCCTAAGAGAACGTCAGGTAAAACTGACTGGCTGATTCAAAAGCTCATGTGGGCAATAATTTTGAAGAACAAGGACAGCCCACCCTCCTCAGCACCAAGGTTTATGATAAAGCTCTCGTGTTTCAGACCGTGCAGGGTTGGTGTCGCGGAAAGTGAAGAGGCCAATGGAGGGACAAGAAACAGACCAAGATGTACGCAGAAACTCCATGTACAGTAGAGGAGGTATTACAGACAAGAGGGGAGGTAGATGGCATGGTAAACAGGGCCAGAGGGCAGCCATGTGTAGGGGGAGACAGCCATGTCTTACAGGAAAGTAACAGTGCAAAGTCAAACTTTTCTATGAGAACCACAAAAGATAAAAATAATTAGAAAAAAGTTGAGAAACTATCCTTATGACCATAAAGGTGAAATAATTTCTTAAACAAAATATGCAGAAGCCCAAACCATAATGGAAGAGGTTGATAGAATCTAATACAATAAAAAAAATAAAATTAAAAACTTGTTTGTAGTAAAAGACAAGAGTTAGTTGAAGTGGAAAAAAAAAAAAGCAGGACAGCGTGGAAGAAGATATTTGCCATGCATATTACCAGTTAAGAATTATCACCCAGAATATGTAAAATTTTACTAATAAGAACATGACAAGCTACCCAATAGAAAAACGTACACACAGCAAACCAAAATACTTGACCAGTAATCAAAAGATAAACCCAGTTTCACTAGAAATCAGAGCAATGCAAATTAAAATAATAGGGATATGTCCTTCCACACTCTTAAGCCTGGCAAGTGGAAGTATAAATTACTGCAAATATTGTGAGACTTGAGTTGAAGCCACTCCTATTCCAAGACTCAGCAACTCCACGTGTAGGAATAAACCCCAGAGAAGCTCAGGTGTGTGTACACAAGCGGACTGGCAAAGGAGGCTCCTGTCCCACTGCTTGTAGCAGGGACAGTGTAGCATCCTAAACACCCACCACTAGGAATGTGGCTACTTAAATTGTAGTGTAATCATAAAAGGGAAAACTATAGCGTGGTTAACATTAATTAATTCTGCCTGCAGATACCAAACTGTGTGGATCTCCTAGACAGCTTGTTGAGTAGAAGACATCTGTGGCAAGAAGGCATGTGAGTGTCAGCACAGATTAGTGGCTGTGAAGGCAGGTGCAAGTCCCAGTATCAGCAGTTCTGGTCCTTGTGTAAATTGTCTTAATCCCCTTGTTCCTCAGCGTCCTCACTGGGGAAAACAAGGCCTGGGTTATGGTGAGTAGGGAACATATTGCTGCATGGAAACAGCTTAGCATGGAGCTTGGACGCACTGCAAGCACTTGCCAATGATTAGCTCTTTTGGCATGCCAGGTCACTTCAGTCATGTCCAACTGTTTGTGACCCTATGGACTGTAGCCTACCGGGCTCCTCTGTCCACGGGGATTCTCTCTTGGAGACATGCACATGATAGCTTAGAAATGGTGGTCCCCTCTGTGAATGGAGCCGGAGAATTGGGTTGGGTTCAGGGTTCACCTGCACTTGAAATGTTTTATTTGAAAACATAAGGATAAACAGCATGAGAAAGTTCCTTTATGTTGCCATAAGAGTTTTGTAATGGCCATGGTGGCGATTATACAGATCAGTATATATGATAATACTGCATAGCATTTCATGTACACTATGCGTGCACACACAAATGAGGGCATGCAGAAACTGAGGAGATTGGAATAAAGTCTGTAGTCCAGTTAGCAGTATCATGCCAATGTTTTTTGGTTTTGTTTTTGTTTGGGGGTTTTGGTGTCCTATTATAGCAATGTAAGCTGTTGCTCTTGGAGAAGCTAGATAGAGGATACCCAGGAAGCTCAGCTTGAAGGGCATGCATTAGGAAGTGCCCCCCTAAGATCCAGTTGGGGGAAGGAGGGAAGAAAGCAGGATGGCTGGGGGAGTTGGGGTCCGATGCAGTCCAGAGAGAGGCCTCAGCTGACCCCCGGGAGCACAGGAGAGAAATGGCTCAGGAGAAGTCAGCTTGGGGCCTGAGTCCTGGCTTTCTCCCCACCCCCTCTTCCACCCCAACTAGTCCTGGGTGTGTAGCTGTGGAGGGCAGGGCTGTAGGACTTCTCCTCTGTGAGAGGGACCTCTTGGAGCAGTGGGGACAGGAGCTGTGGGGACACTGCGATGCACCACCCAGATGTGTGGCCCCCTCCCTGGAAGAACTTGCCACTCTAGCTTCCTAGTACATGCCCTTCACTCTGAACCTCCACCCAGTGTGATCCCAAGGCACCTGCAGAAGGAGGGGCCCCAGGACACTAAAGTGGAGGCCCAAGGGGCTCCTCTGGGAACATGAGGAGGCCAGGTGAGCCCACAGCACTCTCCCAGGCAAGAGCAGAATTCTACGGACTGGCAGAGCCCATGGTGAGAAACCAGAAACTGATCGCAGGGCTGCTCAGGACGCAGCTGTAGCCCAGGGGGAGAGTGGCCACGATGGTGGGTGGGCCAGGCCATGCTTCCCACAGCTTATCGCTTCCTTTTAATCCCGGTACCTCTGTGACAAAACCAACTATCTGAAGCATTTCCGTTGTCCCACCCCTGGTTCTGCATTGTAGAATTTTGTCAATGGGAATGATGATTTTCCCTCTTTCCATATTCCTAACTCCTTTCTCCAAAAGTGAGAACCCTGGTTCTCATTATCTCCCAGTCTGAAATCAATCTTCCAACACAGCCTTAGCTGCATGACTCCACACTTCCTCTGATGTGAGACCCCACTTCACCCTTCTGTCCCCCAATATGACCCCCTGTCCCACTAGAGTAATTGCTCCCTGATTGTGGTAGCATTTAATAATTTTCATTTACTGGATGAATGAATGAATGTTAGTTATCCCCAACCCCTAGTATAGTGCCCATGGCAGTTTATAATACTTATATTAATATTAAATGAACAAATAAGTATGAGAGGAACAATAGAACCCAAGAACTCGTAATCTGTCATGAATCGGGCATGAATTTTCTCTTTCATGCAACTGTGAACAATGTTTTACTGAACCGTTTGAAAATGTCAACAAGATTAGGAATGGCATATCTGTCCTATTAATATTCATAAATTCATAGCCCAGAGTTGACTTCAGTGATGATAAAAGATCAAGAGGAAAACATTCAGTGGTATAAGAGGAAGGTCAAGGTCAGAAGTGGGCCTCTTGGCTCTGCTATTCAGGGAGTGTTTTCACACTGCAGGTAGCCATAGTAATAACAATAAAATGGTAAAGATAAATGGTTGAGATGTTTGTGTGTGTGTGTGTGTGTGTGTGTGTGTGTGTGTGTGTGTGTGTGGATGGACACAGCCATCCAGGAGCTGAGTCCTATGGTCATCTCTATTTTTCAGAGGAGGAAAAACAACAGATTTTGTAAAAGGGCTGATTGTAGTTTTCCCCTTGATTGTGTTGTTACTCTTTTCTCTAACAGTGAGACCCTGGCTCCCATTATCCTTGGTGTTTACTCCTATGATCAGACAGATGGAATCTTTGGCCCATGGTCACTCAGATTCATGGTGAAGAGTCTGGCATGTGCCTCTCAAGTGTTTGGTTTCACAAATTCCCTTCCAGGAAATACTCCTTCAGGGATGGTCATGGTCCACAGGATGCCACGTTTAAAATGAACAGCATGTGTCCTGTGGATAGTCATACAAAATGATGACATCATGGGCATGGCTTGCTGAGTCAGAGGGCTCAAGCCCCTGGCATTTCCCCCCCTCTCTCTGGGTTGGGCTGAAGATACTTCTCTCAGACACCAAGTCCATGGCCCTGGGCCTCAGGGTAATGGGGACATCATATGAGAGAGGAAGCTGGTCAGGCAGCCTCATCCCTGCTCCAGGCGAGCAGGCCTCGGCAGGTACCACTCACCTTGCTCAGTGCCTGCAGCCATGGCTCAGCGTCAGGGCCTGCAATGCCCCTCTCTGCTTGTTGGAGACTGAGACCCTGCAGGGAGTAAAGGGTAGGGAGAAGGTGTGTTATTCAGGCTGAAGGGAGCTGTTTTGTAGGCCAGGTTAGGATGACAAGGAGACCAGAAGGGAGCAGGCACTGAAAAGGCAGTCAAGGCTGCCTTGTAAGATGAGATGAGGTGAGAGAGAGGGGTAAGGGAGGTGAGGGAAGTGAGATGAGATGAGATGAGATGAGGTGACATGAGGTGGGATGAAGTGAAGGAAGTAAGGTGAGGTAAGTGAGACGAGATGAGGTGAGGTGAGGTGAGGGAGGTGAGGTAAGTGAGATGAGGTGAGGTGAGGGGAGGTGAGGGAGGTGTGAGCCTCATTCCCCATCAGGAGGTGCAGGTGTGGGGAGGACACAGGGCCAAGCCCCACCCCATACTCACCCCACAAACAGGCACCTGTAGGGGGATGCTGACATACTTCCCACAGGAGTCAGGGCATCGACCCCCACTTCGCCTCACCTGGTCCCATTTTCAAGACTTCGTGAAGGAGGCACACACTGTAATACTCTCACATTTCTCCATCCTAAGTTTCCGCTGAATATCATGTACCTTTTATGCTTACATATTTACATTCACCAAAAATGTCAAGTAGCACTTTTCTAGACATATTGAACAGAGATAAAGGGGATTAGAGGATGATTTTATCTCATTTAAAGGTAACCTGTGGCGAATGGGAGTAAACAGAACACTTGACAGCTACACCTCACCCCGCTTCCTCCTCCTGCTTCTCCCCATCCTGACCTCCTCAAAGGCGCCGTGGGAGCTCCAGACACAGGAAAGATTCACACGTCCATCCCAACCCTTGCCAAATCCTGCCTTCTAGAAATCTGGTTCCCAGGTTCACCTGGTGTGAGGCAAATTGTCAGTTACAAGGCTTTGATTGTCTGGAAAAAATACAGAAAGTGAAAGTCCAGAAGCCTTGATCTGCAATACTAGCCTTGTGGCAACATCGAGGGAACTCTCTTGTGCTTCCCAAGCCACAGGCTTTCTGATGCCACCTGAGAGGATGCCAAGCTCAGGACAGGTCAGCAAGGGACAGTGGACATGTTCACTTGTGATGCAAAACAGCCACAACCCTTACACATTCGAAGGACCCCATCTGTGGAGGGGCCAGTCGGAGCTGGGCATCCTGAGATCTTCATCACCTGGGCTTAGTTTCCTGTAGCATTTATAGGTCAAAATAGTCAAATATCAGTCATTTCCTATTGTAGGACACAATGCACAGTTTGTTTCAACTCCANCAGCCACAACCCTTACACATTCGAAGGACCCCATCTGTGGAGGGGCCAGTCGGAGCTGGGCATCCTGAGATCTTCATCACCTGGGCTTAGTTTCCTGTAGCATTTATAGGTCAAAATAGTCAAATATCAGTCATTTCCTATTGTAGGACACAATGCACAGTTTGTTTCAACTCCACGACAATCCTGTCAGGTAGACACGATCTCTAGTTTATGGAAAACAGAGGCCAGGAGAAGCTAAACAATTTGCCCAAAGTCACACAGGAAGTGGTAGAGTCAGAATCTGAATGCAGAGATTCAGATGCTTAATCTATTAATTAATTACCAATCAATCCTAAAGGAAATCAACCTTGAACAGTCATTGGAAGAACTGATGTTGAAACTGAAGCTCCAATACTTTGGCCACCTGATGCAAAGAGCCGACTCTTTGGAGAAGACCCTGATGCTGGGAAAGACTGAGGGCAGGAGGAGAAGGGGGAAACAGAGGATGAGATGATTGGATGGCATCACGGACTCAGTGGACATGAATTTAAGCAAACTCTGGAAAATGGTGAATGTTAGGGCAACAGTCCATGGGATCGCAAAGAGTCGGACCCTACTTAGCAACTGAATAGCAGCAAATCTATTAATAGGCCTTTTCTGCTGTGCCCGTGATCTCTTCTCCTGTCTTAAATCTGCTCTGTTCCTTGTCTTGTTTCCTAATCTAAACCAGTTTACTCTTGTCTGGTTCCTCTGCTCAGATGTTTCCTCCCTCCTGAACTCCTATGCCACTTCCCTCATTTACTCTACAGATATATATTGACAAACTACTATGTGTCAGGCTTGTGTGGAAAGCCACAAGGAGTTTCACAGTTTAATAATTGAATAAGACACTGAAGAACTGGGCAATCAGTGTAGACAAAGTGTACTTCAGCTACACATGTTTACCAAGACAAGATTCTTTAAAAAGAAATAGTGAATTAAAGAATGAAGGCAATTTCAAGGACTTCCCTAGTGGCATGGTGGAGAAGAAACTGCCTACCAATGCAGGGGACATAGGTTTGATCCCTGGGCCAGAAAGATCCCACATGCCATCGAGCAACTGAGCCCGTGGGCCACAACTACTGACCCCTCACTCTAGAGCCCATGAGCCGCAATTACCAGAGCTCACGTGCTGCAACTGCTGAAGCCCTGGGCTCTAGAGCCCATGCTCCACAACAAGAGAAGCCTCCACAATGAGAAGCCTGCAACAAAAAGTAGCCACCATTCACCATAACTAGAGAAAGCCTGCACAAAGCAAAGAAGACCCAATGCAACCCAAAATAAATAAATATATACATATACATATTTTTAAAAAAGAATGAAGGCAATTTTACCCAACACTCTGCCTACCCCAGTGGTGTCTGTTCACTTCACTGCCTGGACCCATGTGAGATGTGACCCTGAGTACTGGCCAAGTGGGAAGACAGAGGGTGGGTCCAGGGTGCGTGGAGGCAGTCTAGAATAGGAAAAGCAGCATGAGCAAAGACATAGAGGTGCGTAAGGGGACAGTCAAGAGCTCCACAGGCCTGGAGCATCAAGCGGGCGACCTCATGGGCGAGGAGAGTAAAGGGGAGAGCCAATAAATGAGGTCAGGGGTGTGAGACCCGACACGCAGCAAAGGCCCTTGGATACCTGGATAAAGTTTATCTTGGAAGCCAGAGGTGTTTTTTGACATGACTCCCCTGAGACACTATGGAGGGTCAGAGTAAGGGCGAGGAGAGAGGAGATGTAGGAAGCCCCAGGACCCCATGAGAAGCTCTATGGCCATAAGTTGTAAATTTGGGAGTTCTATTTCCAATTCAGTTCTGAAAAAACCTGACTCAGTGATATTGACATATGAGAAATGGATTAGCAGTTGCAGCCCTACAGTGTAAGCTGGTGAGCCTAAGAAAACTCAGGAAGAAGAATACCTGCCATCTAGACTGTAGCCACTCCCTACGGTGAGCTCTGAGAAAAGAAAACTCAGGATGTGAAAACACAGGAAACTGGCCCCAGAAGTTGTTGCTGTTGTTGTTCAGTTGCTAAGTCGTGTCTGACTCTTTGAGACCCTATGGACTGCAGCACACCAGGCCTCCCTGTCCATCACCATCTCCCAGAGTTCACCCAAGTTCACGTCCATTGAGTCAGTGATGCCATCCATCCATCTCATCCTCCGCTGTCCTCTTCTACATTTCCCTTCAATCTTTCTAAGCATCAGTCTTTTCCAGTGCACTGGCTCTTTGCATCAGGTGACCAAAGTATTGGAGCCTCAGATGACTGAGGTGCACATCAAAGCAATGATTTCAGTGATCCCAGACTCTTACCATCCATAGAAAAGTGCTAAATTCCTTAACTTGGGATATCTGGTTTTCTTTAATTAACAACAATCTTTTGATGTTCAGACTACCTGCCCTTTTTTGCAAAACTTCTATATAACCTGGCTCCTCCCCACCCTCCTTGAAGCAGTTCTCTCAGAGTCACCTGAGAGGCTATCTCTCAAGCTCGAAGTCATAAAAATTCCCAACAAATAAAATACAACTCTCAGCTTTTAGGTTGTGAATATTTTTTTTTTAAGTCAACAAGACCTTTCAACATAAGTCCAGACTTTGAGGCCTGTGAGGTACAGACTGGAGGGACATTTGTATCCCCAGTACTTGATGCCCAGTGTGCCTCTCCCCCTAAGGAGCAGACCAGAGGGAATGTCAGTAAGGCAGTTCCTCTAACTGCCATCAATCTTCTGGGTGATACTGGGATAGTCAGTTTTTCCTCCTGTGTGTCAAAGGTCTCACTTAGAAGTTGGAGGCAGCTGGACACTCACAGGGTCGACGTGGTGATCCAGTCCTGCCAGGAAATCATGTGCCCACTCTCCCCCTCCAAGCAGCAAATCTTACTCCTCCCTCTCCTGGAAATTCCCACTGCCTGGGCTCTGGGCTGCAGGACAATGATGGGCTTTGCCATTCCGGACATCCCGCCCAGGAATGCCTGATTCTTATTTGCATATTCCTGGACCCCAGATCCTTTGAGAACACTGCACCCCTGTCACCTCCTTAGCCACGTACCCAGGCAGAGTACCCCAGGACAGAAATACCAAGTAAGTACTGGCTAACTCCTCTCATGCAAATAGAGGCTAACTCACTCAAGGAGGCCAAAGGCCCTTCAGACGGGAGTTCGCACATGATTGGAAATATCTTTAACACCTGTCGATGATGGCTTTCCTAGTGCTCTGTGACAAAATGAAACAGTAAAAGATATCGATCTTTTTTTCTAGCAGGAAAAGGGGGAGGAAGGCTGGGTCTTAAAAGGAAATTATGGTTATTGTTCTCCTGGTAGCATTTCTTGTGTGCCACCATGACAGATGGCTTTTTAAGTAACAGCAGATTTGTATTTCATTAAGACACTTTAGCCAAAAGATCAATGAAGCTCTGGGAACAGTTCTGCTGGTCCGTGGGGGCTGATGAGCCCAGTGAGAAGCCTGCAAAGATCCAGCTAAAATTAGGCAGCTGCCAACAGAGGTTGGATTCACAATCATAGCGCATTGATTTCCAAAGCGATGCTGAAACCAGGGGAGTTTTATTGGCCTGTTCATTCAATCTGTGTGGGGAAGGGCCTTCTCTAATAAGGTGTCTCTTACTCTGGGGAAATGGAGCTCCTTAAAGGCAAGATTAATTTTTGGAAGAGTGGAAGGGAGTAGTCAGGATGTCATAATTGTATGTTCTTCTTAACCTGTAGCATAACTGCCAGGCTGCATTGTTATTATTCTTAGTTACCTTTTGTGAAACAGCTACTTCCCCACCAGCATCCGTGAGCCTGACAACTGAAGAGGGTTTCAGGAGACATCACATCTGATGGACAGACTGCAAGAGGTCAGAGGGAGGGAGGGATAGACAGGTACCCAGGTAGATGTGAGAAGGACCCAGAGGATGGAGGAGCCATGAAAAGATGACCTGGCCTGTGCTTAAACCCCTTCCCAGGGATTGGAGTGTCCACTATCCTGGGAGGAAGCATTCTCACCATAGGCTGGTTCTTCAATTAGCTCATTCATTCATTTATTATGGATATATCTTTAACAATTACTTTTGGGTTAAGGTAGATGTAAAATTATGCTTATAATATGATGTGATAACAATTAAAGCACTAAATACCACTATTATTTTATTGTAAAAGCATACAAATATTTTTGTTGTTGTTGTTCAGTCACTAAATCATGTCCAACATTTTTGTGACCCCAAGATTATAGTTCACCAGGCCCTTCTGTCCACGGGGTTTCCCAGGCAAGAACACTGGAGTGGGTTGCCATTTCCTTCCCCAGGGGATCTTCCCTACCCAGGGATTGAATCCACATCTCCTGCAATGACAGGCAGCTTCTTTACCACTGAGCCAAATATAGATATAGATATAGATATAGATATATATAAAGTATAATAAAAAACCATAATAGTGGTTTATAACAACCCGAGGAGGTACGATTTTCACTTCACAGATAGGAGACTGCAGCCCAAAGAGCTTAAGCAAATGCAGCATCCATGAGAAGTGGCAGAGCTGAGTTCAAGCCCAAGGTCAGCTTGGTGACGGAGTCCCCATGTGTCTTGTCTGGGACCATCCTTCCTGGGTCAGCTCTTCTTCCTCACCCCTCTCCGCTTCCCCATCATCCACCTGTCTTTTCATGGCTTCTCCATCTCACCTTCTCGCTTCTGCCTGGAAGCTGCTGGGCCTCCCCTCCCTCTGGCCTCCCAGAGTCCATCCATCCATCCATCAGGGTGCAGGCCCTTCTCAACCTGCCCCCAGGTTACTAGGCTCATGATGGCCTGTGGCACTTGTCTGCCCCCACCTCAGCATCTTGCCTGGCCTCTCTGCCTTGTTGGTAGGTTTTATTATTGTTTTGAGGGACACCATGGCTCAGGGAGAGGAAGACTAATCTGCTTTAGAACCAGATAGACCTGTGTTCAAGTCCTGCCCTGGAGTCTAAGCTAAATAACTTCAGTGAGTCACTGAGCTGTGCTGAGTGACAAGCTTATGGTGGGAAAGCAGTCTCAAGGGTGATGAACTCCAGGTGAGGTCAAGGTCAGACACAGGTTCTTGAGAGGCAATTCTTTTTTTTTTTTTATTTCTTTTTTTTTTAATTTAACAAATAAAAATAATAAACCGAATATAGACTGATGTTTCATTTCCCACACGATAGCACACATGTTTCAGTGCCATTCTCCCAAACCTTCCCCCCCCTCTCCCTCTCCCTCAAAGTCCAAAAGTCCATTCCTTGCATCTGTGTCTCTTGCTGTCTCGTATACAGGGTTATCANTTTTTTTTTTCTTTTATCACTTTGAATATATCATGCCAGCAGCCTGTAGTTTCTGCTGATAAAGATGCAGAGAGATTTATAGGGATTCCTTTTTACATAACTAGTTTCTCTGTGTGTGTGTGCGTGCATTTGTGTGTGCATGCGTGTGTATTTTTAAGATTCTCTTTAACTTTTAACATTTAAATATACTGTGTCTTTATGGGTTCATATATGTGTGTCTCTTTGGATTCATCTTGTTTGGAACTCTTTCTGTGCTTCCTGGACTTGCATGGCTATTTCCTTTGCCAGATTACAGAAGTTTTCAGCCATTATTTCTTCAAATAGGTTTTCTGTCCCTTCCTCTTTCTCCTTCTTCCAGGAACCCTATAATGCCAATGACAGCATGTTTGAAGTTATCTTGTGCATGCCTGCCCAGTCGTTCAGCTGTGTCCAACTCTTTGCAACCCAATGGACTGTAGCATGCCAGACTTCTCTGTCCATGGGATTGGCCTGGCAAGAATACTAGAGTGGGTTGCCATTTCCTACTCAAGGGGCTCTCCCTGACCCATGGCTCAAACCTGCATCTCCTGCATTGGCAGGTGGATTATTTACTACTGAACCACCTCAGAAGCCCCCACTCAGGAATCCCTTAAACTATCCTCACTTTTTAAAAATCTTTTTTCGTTGTGCTGTTTTGCTGGAGTAATTTCTACTACCCTGTCTTCCAGATTGCCGATCAATTCTTTTACATCCTCTAATCTGCTGTTGATTCCCTCTAGCGCATTTTCATTTCAGTTACTGTATAAATATATACAGTATATATATATTTATTTATATATATATTTATCACTTTGAGTTCTGAGTTCATCCATTCTTATGCCAAGTTTGGAGAATCTCTACTACTTTGAATTCTTTATCTGGTAAATTGCAGTATCTCTGCTTTATATATACATTATTTTTCTTTTTCCTGAAGTTTGGTCTTAGCTTTCATTTGGAAGCTATTTCTTTGTCTCCTCATTTTGCTTAACTCTCACTGATTGTTTCTATATATGAGGTATATTAGCTACATCTCCACCCAAGTGCTCCAGCGGTATCCTCCATGTGGGTATGTGTGCTCTCCTGTTTTTATTGAGCCATGATTACTGCAGGCACATTGGTAGGTGGGACTGGTCCTCAAGACAGTTGGCTGTAAAGCTTGGCTATGACTGCTGCAGGCAGACATCAGTTCAGTTCAGTTCAGTTCAGTTGCTCAGTCGTGTCCGACTCTTTGCAATCCCACGAATCGCAGCACGCCAGGCCTTCCTGTGCATCACCATCTCCCGGAGTTCACTCAGACTCATGTTCATCGAGTCCATGATGCCATCCAGCCATCTCATCCTCTGTCGTCCCCTTCTCCTCCTGCCCACTATTCTTCCCAGCATCAGAGTCTTTTCCAATGAGTCAACTCTTCATATGAGGTGGCCAAAGTACTGGAGTTTCAGCTTTAGCATCATTCCCTCCAAAGAAATCCCAGGGCTGATCTCCTTCAGAATGGACTGGTTGGATCTCCTTGCAGTCCAAGGGACTCTCAAGAGTCTTCTCCTATCTTTAATTGATTCAGTATTTCCATCACATACAAATACAGTTTTTAAGCATAGTGAAAATCTAAATTTTCATTAACCAGAATTAATTAGTCTTAGTGAAAGTCATTCAGTCATGTCCGACTCTTTGTGACTCCATGGACTATGTATATGAACATACATATACATGAATATATATATGTATATGTATATGAATTCTCCAGGCCAGAATATTGAAGTGGGTAGCTATTCCCTTCTCCAGGGGATCTTCCTAATCTAGGAATCAAACCCAGGTCTCCTACATTGCTGGCAGATTTGTTATCAGCTGAGCCATCAGGGAAGCCCAAACCAAAATAAATACACTAGACCAATACAGCAGTCACAGCCATGTGGGGCCACTGAGCACCTGAATTATGTCTAGTCCAAATTGAGATGTACTCAAGCATAATGGATCAAAGATTCATTCTTTTTAAAACTGTGAATGCTATAATAATACTTTCATAAAGTGAGATAATGCACTCAAGATGGCAGAGTAGAAGGATGTATGTTCATCTTCTCCTGTGAGAACATCGAAATTGCAACTAGCTGCTGAACAACCATTGACAGGAAAATGTTGGATTCCACCAAAACAAGGCCATTCAGGTATGACCTAAATGATTATACAGTGGAAATGACAAATAGATTCAAGGGACTAGATCTGATAGACAGTCCCTGAAGAACTATGAATGGAGGTTTGTAACACTTACAGGTGAACATTGAGGCTGAACAGTGATCAAAACCATCACCAAGAAAAAGAAATGCAAAAAGGCAAAATGATTGTCTGAAGAGGCCTTACAAATAGCTGAGAAGAGAAGCTAAAGGCAAAGGAGAAAAGGAAAAATATACCTATCATACCAACTGCAGAGTTCCAAAGAATAGCAAGAAGAGATAAGGCCTTTCTATGTGAGCAGTACAAAGAAACAGAGGAAAACAATAGAATAGGAAAAACTAGAGAACTCTTCAAGAAAATCAGAGATACCAAGGGAACATTTCATGCAAAGATGGGCTCAATAAAGGACAGAAATGGTATAGACCTAACAGAAGCAGAAGATGTTAAGAAGACACGACAAGAATATACAGAACTATACAAAAAAAGATCTTCATGACTCAGATGACCAAAATGGTGTGATCACTCACCTAGAGCCAGACATCTTGGACTGCAAAGTCAAGTGGGTCCTTAGGAAGCATCACTATGAACAAAACTAGTGGAGGTGATGGAAATCCAGGTGAGCTATTTCAAATCCTAAAAGATGATGCTATTATAGTGCTGCACTCAGTAAGCAAATTTGGAAAACAGCAGTGGCCACAGGACTGGTAAAGGTCAGTTTTCATTCCAATCCCAAAGAAGGGCAATGCCAAAGAATGTTCAAACTACCGCCCACTTGCACTCATTTCACATGTTAGCAAAGTGCTACTCAAAATTCTCCAAACAAGACTTTAGCAGTACCTGAACTGTGAACTTCTAGATGGTCAAGCTGGATTTAGAAAAGTCAAAGGAATTGGAGATCAAATTGCCAACATCTGCTGGATCACAGAAAAATCAAAAGAATTCCAGAAAAACATCTACTTCTACTTCATTGACTATACTGTGTGGATCACAACATACTGTGGAAAATTCAAGAGACAGGAATACCAGATCACCTATCTGCCCCCTGTGAAACCTATATGCAGGTCAAGAAGCAACAGTTAGAACTGGACATGGAAAAATGGACTGGTTCAAAATTGAAAAGGAGTACATCAAGGCTGTATATTGTCACCCTGCTTATTTAACTGATATGCAGAGTGCATTATGCAAAATCCTGTTCTGGATGAAGCAAAAGCTGGAATGAAGATTACTAGGAGAAGTATCAATAACCTCAGATAAGCAGATGACACCACCCTTATGGCAGAAAGCAAAGAATAACCAAAGAGCCTCTTGATAAAAGTGAAAGAGGAGAGTGAAAAAGTTGGCTTAAAACTCAACATTCAAAAAACCAAGATCATGGCATCCAGTCCAATAACTTCAATAGATGGGGAAACAATGGAAACAGTGATTTTCTTGCCCTCCAAAGTCACTACAGATGGTAAATGCAATCACGAAATTAAAAGATGCTTGCTCCTTGGAAGAAAAGCTATGACCAACCTAGACAGCATAATAAAAAGCAGAAACGTCAGTTTGCTGACAAAGATCCATATAGTCAAAGCTATGGTTTTTCCAGTAGTTATTCATGATGGATGTAAGAGTTGGATCATAAAGAAGGCTGAGTGATGAAGAACTGATGCTTTTGAACTGTAGTGTTGAAGACTCTTGAGAATTCCTTGGGCTGCAAGGAGATCAAACCAGTCAATCCTAAAGGAAATCAATCCTAAAAATTCACTGGAAGGACTGATGTTGAAGCTGAAACTCCAATCCTTTGGCCACCTGATGCAAAGATCTGACTCTTTAGAAAAGACCCTGATGCCGGGAAAGATTGAAGACAGGAGGAGAAGGGGAGGAGAGAGGATGAGATGGTTGGATGTCATCATCAACCCAATGGACGTGAGTTTGAGCAAGTTATGGGAGATAGTGGGAAGCTGTAGGAGGACAGGGAAGCCTGGTGTGCTACAGTCCATGGGGCCTCAAAGAGTCAGGCACAACTGAGCAAATGAACAACAGAACAGAGATAAATAGAATATATTAATTTTATCTGTTTCTTTTTACTTTATTAATGTGACTTCCAGAAAATTTTACACATAGGTGGTTCATATTGTATTTCTATTGGACAGAGCGACACTAGAATATCTCAAGACTACCTCTTCCAATATGAAAAGTCAAAAAGAAAAATATAAACTTTTATAAAAAGATCACTTCTCTTAAATATCTAGTGTTAGAGGTATCTCAAAGCCAATATATTTTTAAGCCTTTTTTTCTCCCACTAGCCACTGCCACTAATTTTTTTGAAAACCAGAGCTTTCTCTTATTAATATAACATATAGCATTTTAACTATTCTAGTGGAGCATGTGTATGTATTATTTGCTCAGTCATGTCTGACTCTTTGCAACCCACCAGGCTCTTTTATTCATGAAATTCTCCAGGCAAGAACACTGGAATGGGTAGCCATTCCCTTCTCTACGGGAATCTTCTCAACCCAGAGATCAAATATGGGACTCCTGAATTGTAGGCAGATTCTTTACCATTCTAGTAAAGTGGGTGGAATCCCATGGACAGAGGAGCCTGGTAGGCTGCAGTCCACGGGGTCGCTAAGAGTCAGACATGACTGAGTGACTTCCCTTTCACTTTTCACTTTCATGCATTGGAGAAGAAAATGGCAACCTACTCCAGTGTTCTTGCCTGGAGAATCCCAGGGAAGGGGGAGCCTGGTGGGCTGCCGTCTGTAGGGTCATACGGGATTGGACACGACTGAAACAACTGAGCAGCAGCAGCAGCAGCAGAGTGGGTGGAATTACTTCAACAATACAAATCACAACAGAGGTGGTTAAAAATAAAGAAATAATTAAGAAAGTACTTTACGTCGTAGAGATAAAAATAAAAGCCAAGGTGGGCAGCTAATGTGTGAGAATAGGGGAAAGGCTGGGGATTGGGGACTAGACACAAATCCTCCTTTGGCTTTGTGGTATATAATCCTTGGGCTTCAAGAAAATAACTTTTCCATATAGTGAGATTACTGAGAAGGATATGATACAAAGCAACAAGTGTTCTTTTTTTAATTTTCCAAAGAACCCCAAAATGAAGTCATGCCACCGTAGGCATCAATTTGTATCACGCTCTCCATTAGAGGGAACTCCAAACATGTCCGTGCAAACAGCTCTGCAGCATTTACACTAAAGAAACATCCTGAAAGACAGCCCATCAGAGGTATAGCTCCCAGTAAGACCTTATCACTACTGTGTCTCTGTCATCATAAACTTTTAGACAGTAAATCTGAGCCAGTTCAATTCAGTATATGATAATTCTACCAAGACAGTAGATGAACATTTGTGTTAGGATCATCTTTTTTTCATAAGGAAAATGGTACCTTTAAAAATATAATATATATTCAAATCTGAACAATATCATATAGCCCATCTAAAGACTTCAAAAGGAAAACATATACAATGCAGGCTTTACTTTTCTCACATGCCATGTATAAGCTAAATATTTTACATTCTGAGCTGGCTTAAAATTTTATTTTTTTCCAATGTTGTTAATGTTCTCTAAGACTTCCCTGAATGTTTCCTTTTCACTCACTGTATTATTTGGACAGGAAGGAAAGTGGCAAGTGATTATTTGCCCTCTCTAAACAGAAATGATCTTATGTTTCAGTGATTATTCTGATGTTTTCCTATGCTTATACAACCATCACTCTGTCTTTGCATCTAATAAAGTACTTACAACTGTTTAACCACTGTACTTTTAAATTTAATATATTTTAATATTTTATAGAACAAACATCACCCTTATAAAAAATGTTCTCTGGTACCATTCATTTATCTTTCCACAGGAATTTTAGAATCATTCTGCAAAGTTTTCAAAATGTAACAGACAACAAATTATGTGGATAACCATTTGGAAAAAAATATAGATTGCTATCAAATTCCTTGTACCAAAAGAATTTTCAGATCAAATATATTAACAAGAAGTTATAAAGCATTAGAAGAAATCTTGGCTTATGTAAGTCTTTATGGTATGACCGCAAAGATAAAAACCTTAAAGAAAAATTAATAGACTTAAGCCATCCTAAAAATTGTCTGTAAAATAACTGTATTTCCGTAAGAATTACTAGGCAAAATTAAGGTAAACTGGGAAAACAAACACAACTGCAACAAAACAGCAAAGAGTTAATATATTCAATGTATATATTAAGAGCTTTTTCATAGTATAATATAAATATTCTTTAAAAATAAGCAAGGGACAGAAATAATTTACAAAAGAATGGAAAGTCATAGGTAGATAAAAAATGCTCAGCCTCATTCATAATTAAAGATGTAAACTAAAATAATCAGATACCAGTTTTTTCCACCTATCAGATTGGCAAAGACAAGCCTAAAAGTAGGGGAAATTAAAAAGAAATATTTAAATAAATAATAGTGCTCAATAATGAGAAAGTGTGAGGAAACATACATTCTCAAACACTGCTGGTGAAAGTGTGCATCAGTACATCTTTAAAGAGTACTTTGACAATATGCATTAGAATCTTTAAGAATGTATGACTACTCTGATGCAGTAATCTTATTTCTAGGGCCATTTCCTAAGAAAATAAATGGACATAAACGCCTAAATATTTAAATAAGGATGTTCACCCAAGCTCTACTTAAGAGTGAAAAAAATAAAAACCTAAAAATTCTACAACAAAATATTGGTTATATGAATTAAGGCATTTAATGGTAGACTAAGCTTCTATACAATCATTATGACTCATTTGCTGACATGTCTTATTTAAAGAGGAAAATTTTTAACTGGTGAAAATTAAATAAAATATTGTAAAATGCTTAGCATACTGCCTGTCACATTGTAAGCAAATAATTTGCATTTTTATATTATGTTCATGGAAAATTTCAAATGTATATAAATATGGGAAAAATAAGATGATGAACCCTTAAACATTCATCACCTAGCTTCAACAATTATCAACTTTTTGCTATTTTCAGTAATTTAAGTTCGCAACTATTCCTCCATTCCCATACACACGTATAGTTTCTCCTACCAAATGTACTTGAATACAATGTATACTGCATACAAGCACAGAAAAAGTCAGAAGAAATTTATATGCAAATGCTAATTATGGTAAATCTCTAAAGGATGGAATTATGAGTGATTTAATTCTTATTTTCTCAGTTTTCTAAAATGAATATGTTTTATGTCATTTTAACAGCTGACCAAAACAAAAAAATTCAAGCAAATATATGATTCAAAGGGTGAAAAATTATTTGGAACTCCACTTTTCTTTTTCTTTTTTTCACCATGCAGCTTATGGGATCTTAGTTATCGAACCAGGGTTGAACCCAAGCCCACAGCAGTGAAAACACTGAGTGCTAGCCATTGGACTGCCAGGGAATTCCCTGAACTCCACTTTTAGATGTTAACAAATATAAAAGAAAATTTTTTTTTTTTAATTTGGGGCTAAGTGTGGCTGTTAAGGGCTTCCCAGGTGGCGCTAGTGGTAAAGAACCTGCCTGCCAAACACAGGAGACATTAGAAACACGGGTTCAATCCCTAGGTCAGGAAGATCCCTTGGAGAAGGAAGGGCATGGCAATCCACTCCAGTATTCTTGCCTGGAGAATCCCATGAGCAGAGCAGCCTGGTGGGCTACAGTCCATAGAGTCAGAAAGGACTAAAGCCACTTAGCATGCATTTGGCTATTGATATCCATTTATCCAATCTACAAAGTTTTCTACTCTAATTGTTCAATGATGATTCACTTATCAACAAAACACAATGTTTCAACCTTAAGTGGAGTTCAAAACATTATTTCACACAACTTGGGAAATTTGAAAGATTAGATGTTAAATTATTTAAGAAGTGTTTTAGTCTGTTAACATGACAGTGGTATGGTTAATTTTTTTAAGTCCTAACCTGCTGGGAAATAAGATAATATCTATAATTTGCTTTGCAATATTTCAGCCAAAAAAAGGAGAGAAGAATGAAATAAAATTGGCAAAATGAGTTGCTGTTCAATGAATATAGAGTCTTACTCTTGTAAGTTGAAAAGTTTTAGAGATTTGTTACACAAAAATGGACATATAGTTAATACTGTACTGTACTCTTTAAAATGGTTAAAACTATATGTTTTAATATTTTTTACCACCAATTTTTAAGATTGGCAAAATGGTAACTATTAATGCTGGGTAATGGGTATATAGAAATTTCTTTTAAGAACTTTTTTTTTTAATGAGGACCAGCAAGTACTGCTAAGGGAGAAAAACATAAAAGTAACAGTTTTTCCTTAATCAGAGCAGTTTTAGTTTAAACAAAACTATCAGAAGAGTTCAAATATGGAAAACAAATGTTGGCTTTTTAAAGGCTTCTTACTCTAGCTCTAGCTGAATTATGGTAAATAAAAATCTCACTTTTTCTAACAATGAAGCTTTAATTATGTTCAGTAATCACAATAGCAAATTTAAAAAAGGATCCGGTCAACAATAAGCATACGACACAGAAGAATAATTAAGAACTTAAAAACTAGGACTCAATTTTCTTTTTTGCCAATCTGAAGCCTATAATATCTTATAGCTATTTATGTTTGTACAGTGCTTTAGCATTCAGGTAAAAATACAGAAAACTCTGGTCTACACTTTCAGGGTTTTATTGGCCCACGCTGGCTGCATAGCTTGCTGCAGCCTAGTAAATAATTTTGATCCTTTAGATTCCTGTGGGCCCCTTGCGCCATTCTGAGTGGAGTCACTAGCAGCAGAGCCATTCATGGCAGTTTATTAGCCCACTGATATTTCAGGGTAGATAATTAAAAGCCAATATATTACTAAGATTTGGAGCAGCATTTATGCAGATTGTTTTTACCTTTTTTAATTCGTCCCTCTAGCTCTTCTGAATTTCTCTGGTAATTCCCTCTTCTATAAAACTGAGATTTCTGCCAACCTTGACAAATTATCATGACATTAAACAGACAACATATAATTACATATTCTAGATAACTACATTTAGAAGAAGCATTGAGACAGTGTCTAGCACATTGCTGTTGTTGTTCAGTCACCAAGTCATATCTGACTCTCTCTAACCCCACAGTCATAAATATTCATTACCTTCTATGTTCAGTTCCCTTTTGATCTTGGTTTTTAATTGAAAAAGCAAACAGAGTATGTTCCAAGAAGAAAATTCCTAAATTAGGTAGCTAATTTTTTGTTATTTGCTTAAGCCATCAGTTCTTCATTTAAAAAGTTTCTAGTAATGTTGTAAAAAGTGTTTCTGTTCCCACAAAGATATTGCTTTTTGTTAGTGTGAATCTTTCAGCATTTGTGTTCAAACAGGCTGACTGGCCAAAGCTCCCTGGCTGAGGACCTCAGCTAAGGCTCCCCTTGCTATTAGAGATGGAACAAGACACAGACAGAAGTGGGGCCAAGGCAAGAGCCAGAAACAGCCAGAATAAGTCAGAGCCAGAAAGAAATGGAAAAGGAGACAGAGAGCAGAGGTAGAAAGAGAAAGGAAAGGAGAGTGAAATGAAAGTGAGGAGTGAGCAGAATTCAAGTCAGTGACAATCTGAGAAAACAAGAGCAAGCCTGAGTGAGGGAGGAAGGCGCCAGTGAAGGAAAGCAGCAGGCAAAGAGCAGGGGGCATGAGGACAGGGGTGAGCATGGTGAGCACTCGGCGCTGCATTTTTTAAGCTCGTTCAAATTTAATTGAAACCTCTCCGCCTCTCATTATTCCAAAGATGTCTTAAACTTACCTGAATTATCTCTGATTGTTCAGCTAGAGCCTTTCTTTGTGCTTCCAGAGAAGACACCTGTTGCTGATAAATCAAGCGCTGCTTCTCCCAGTCCAGTGATTTCTGACGAAATTCCTGAAGAGGCAATTAAGGTACTTAACTTCTAAGTGCTTCCCCTTGCTGTCACCACCTTCCAGATTCACTTTTACTTTAATTTTTCCCCAGGTCCCTGGGTACACATGCACCTTTCTCCACAGCAGGAGCCCCATTACTCACTTAACTGATAGAACTATAGAGTAATACTAAATTCCTTACATACTGTGCCTCTGGATATCTGTCTTTCTAAATTTAACACACTAATGGTGAAGAGTACGAAACACAGATACTAAACACTGGATTCAAGATGATTTTCAAAGATTTGCTGCCACCTAAGGGTTGTTATAATTTTTTAGTGATTTTTTCAGAAAACTGATGTTAAGATAATGAAAATTTCAAAATATGATTATACTTATCACTCACTACCCAAATTCTTGATATCCAAACCCAGGAACTGAACAGATTCAAACAAATGTTCAGATAAATCCTTGGGGAGCCCAATTCTCATCAGAGTCTAAAACTCAGGAACCAGACAGATTCAGTTAACACAGTATCCTTTGATATCCAAATATTTATTATCTCAACAGAACTATAAAGACATGAATAATAAAAAAAATCTGTATTAAATTTTAACAGATATCTATAACCCAATGCCAAAGAGTTCAAAATTAATGATAGATCAATAATAACTTCAAGTTGCACAATCAAGAAAATGAGCCCAATATTCATGAAAATGGGGCAAATCAAAGGGAAAGGAAACTCAGTCTTTCTATCACTGTCCTCCAAGAGTCTCAACCCCAGAAGCATGCTAGCTTAATCACTTACTCATTGTTTCTACCACATATATTCCAGGTACTGTTCTAGTGCTAGGGATACAATATTTAACAAAACAAAAATTCTAGCCCCACTCAATTGGAGGGAGATAGGCAACACATTATTGTACAGTAATTAGCAATACGGTCATCTGTCAGTACTGGTTCCAGACCTCTGTGGTTACTAAATCCACAGATGATCACGTCCCTTATAAGAAATGGTATGTTATTCACATGTAACTAACGTGCACCCTCCCATGGACTTGAAATCATTGCTAGATTACTTATAATGTCTAATACAATGTAAATGCTGTGTAAATAACTATAAATACAATATAAACGCTTGTACATAACAAATTCAAGGTCTGCTTTTAGGAACTTTCTGGAATTTGCTTTTCCCAGAATATTTTAGATCCACAATTGGTTAAATCCACAAATGCAGAACCCATGGATACAGAGAGCCAACTGTACCCATTCTGGGGGAAATCAAGCATGGAGTACTCAGAGTTGGTGGTTGCAGTGTGCAAAAGGAGAGGTTAGATTTGAGTAACATGAAAGTAAACACCTGGAAGATGGAGATCAAGTTATACTATTCTGAGAAGTACAAGGCCTTGATACAGAAGCATCTTGGCATGTTCAAGGATGAGCAAAAAGACTGGTGTGGCTGGGGGGGGGGGTAAGTAAAAGGGAAAAAAGGAAGAGAAAGGTCGGAGTTAATACGCAGTGAGACTCTGTAGGTCATTATGATAACTCTGTCTTTTAGGAGAAACTACTGTAAATTTATGTATAGGAGAGAACATGATTTAACTTAAATTAAACAGAATCATTCTGGCTGTTTTGCTGAGAAAAGAGAAATCATGGATGACTCCAAGGTTTTTAGGCTTCAGCAATCTGAGGAATGGAGTTACATTAACTAAAACAGAAATGGTGCTGGAAGATGAGGAAGAAAAAAGTCAGGGCCTTTATTTTAGACATGTCAAGTTTGAGACAGCTTTAGATACCGTATGGAGATGTGAAATGGGAAGTTGGAAATTATTCTGTAGCCAAAAGTCAAGACTAGATATAGGAATATAGGAATTATCAACATATACACAGTGCTTAAAACTATGCGACTGAATGGTATCACCAAGGGAGTGGCCTCAACAGAAAAAAGAGGTACAACAACACAGTTGTACGGTGTTCCAATGCTAAAAGGTTGGGGAGAGAAAATAATTGAGAAGCAGTGGCAAACAAGGTAGGAGAAAACCCAGGAAAGTACAATTGTTCTCCAAGCCTAATCCAGAAAGCCAAATCCAGCTGAGTCCAATGCAGCAGACAGGATATGGAAGATGAGGGTGGACACAGGTGACCTCCATGCCAACAGCTTCTGCAGAGGAGAGAAAGGCTTACTGAGTGAGTGTAAGAAAAATGGAAGGAAAGGAACTAGAGACAAATATAGGTACCTAAAGTCATTTAGTTAAATGACTAGTTAAACAACTTCATTTTTTATAAAATGAAGGAGAAAAATGAGACAGTATCCAAAGGACAAAAATATAAGTCAACAAAGGATATTTAAGAGGGGGAAAATTTGCATGTTGGTGGAAAATATCCAGTAGGGAGGAAGAACCTGAGGATGCAGAATGGAGGAGAATTTCTGGAGTGGCATTGTGGAAAGGGAACAGGAAGAGCATGGACAGATCCTTCAGTAGGAAGGCAAAGTATATGGAAACAGTTGCAAATAGGAAGGCAGAAAGGCTGGAAGCTGTGAAAATTATCTTTTCACTGCCTCAGTTTTCTCAATGAAATATAAAGGTCATTACCCAGAAGTGAGGATGTGGGGAAACATGTTAAAAATTCAAGAAAAGAGAAAGTATGAAACAGTCATTATGGAAAAATAAGGGGAGAGTGAAGAGAAATATGATTCTGGACAACATGAGGACCCATCTGAGGCGAGTGAACACAAATTGAAAATGAGGCCAGTCAGCAAGATCATATTTTTCTCCAGCCATGATCTGCCACAAATGACAGGTAGATAGTGGGGAGAAAGCTGGATTTAACGAAAGTTAAAGGAGGAGCCTGGTGGACGATAGTCAGTGCGGTCGCAAAGAGTCAGACACGACTGAAGTGAAGTGACTAACTAAGCTATGACAAACCTAGACAGTGTATTAAAAATCAGAGACATTACTTTGCAAACAGAGGTCCGTACAGTCAAAGCTCTGGTTTTCATAGTAGTCATGTACTGATATGAGAGCTAAACCATAAAGAAAGTTGAGCGCTAAAGAATTGATACTTTTGAACTGTGGTGCTGGAGAAGACTCTTGAGAGCCTCCTGGACAGCAAGGAGATCAAACCAGTCAATCCTAAAGGAAATGAACCCTGAATATGTGTTGGAAGGACTGATGCTGAAGCTGAAGCTCCAACAGTTTGGCCACTTGATGGGACCGATTCACTGGAAAAAACCCTGATGCTGGGAAAGATTGAGGATAGGAAAAGAGGGCAACAGAGGATGAGATGGTTGGATGATATCACTGACTCAGTGGACATGAGTTTGAGCAAACTCAGGGAGATGGTAAAGGACAGGGAAGTCCTGCAGTGCATGGGGTCACAAAGAGTCGGACACAACTGAGCCCCCAAACAGCAACAAAAAAAAAAAAGAGAGAGAGAGAGGGCACAGGAATGGAAGGGGAATATAAGGAGTGTAACCATGGGATAGAAGCAGGGTAAGGAATGGTAAGTGCAGACACGAGGTAGGTATGGAGCAGGGACAAGTGGCCAGATCCAAGCACTTTAAGGAATGGAATCGAGCATTAGGAATAAGAGAGAGCAAGCTGAAAAGATGGGGATGGTAGTCAGAAAGAATGAGATGCTTAAAAATGTGATTCTTGGAGGGTTGCAAGTATTGCTGTGACAACACCTAAGGAATTGCAATGGGCAAAGGGAAAAGAGACAGACAGGAGATCAAAATATCTCTGGAGGAAAGAACATCAATGAAACAAAGACCACAGTATTATAAGGATCATCCTTGTGGATACCAAAATCCTCAGGAATTATGGTAAAAGCAATGCTGGAGAGAATGACAATCAACCAGGGGAGTAAGCAGGGATCAGAAGATGACTAATTTTGCCTGTATGTACACTGCTGTTGTTGTTTAGTCACTGTGTTGTGGCTGACTCTTGAGACCCCAAGGACTGCAGCCTGCCAGTCTCCTCTGTCCACGGGATTTTCCAGGCAAGAATACTGGAATGGATTGCCATTTCCTTTTCCAAGGGATCTTTCCAACCCAGGGATGGAACCTGAGTCTCCTATGTTGACTGGCAGATTCTTTACCACTGAGCCACCAGGGATGGTGGTTTATGTTGATGACATGAAAATCAAAGATGGAGACTCTGAGGTACAAAGAAAACAGAATGGTCTGGAAGTGGTAACGGGGAATAAGAACATGAGGGGTTTTGTGCAAAAGCCCAGGTACCAGTGAAGAAGGCTGGAGAGAAAGCAAAATCTGATTCTAAGCTCTTCAAACACAGAAAAATATTGAGATGTAAAAAAATATTAAAAGTAGAAATTAATTCTAGGTAGTAATAATATAACAGTATTAGTGGGTGACAGGTCACTCTGAGTAGAAACACTGTAAGTAATCATACAAAGATGCTGAACAATGTTTCTCAAATTAACATCAGCTGGGGAATCTAGATGAAATGCAGAGTCCTAGCTCACGTGCCATACTGGATCAGAATCTCTGGGAGACTAAAGAGGACCCTGGTTAACACTTAGGTACACCTAAGAATCAAGAGCAAAGACAGGAGAGGAGTGGTGGATTCAAGGGGGAAAAAGTGACAGCCCCGTGCTGTTCCCGGCAGTGTTGTCTCAACATCCTAACTCCTCTGGGGAATCAAGATATACAATAATCATGGAGTTACTCAAACTTAACAAAAACTTAGTCAGCAAAGAAGGAGGCAAGTAACTTATCATATATCTAAATGGGAACTAAGAATAAATAATCTGCACAAAAAAGCCACAAACCTTTAACACTTACTAAGCCCTTCTGTTAGGTGATAAATAAAACAAAGACAACACCCACAGAGGACAGCCAGTAACTGGTATCAATGTTCCTTAGTATTGGCATTTGGGGTACAATAGGTCTTTCCTGTGTGGAATAGGCCCAGTCAGGTTAGTGTCCCTGGTTCCTGTGCCCTACTCACCAGTTTCACTCCTAGTCATTCTGACAACCAAAACAATGTTTCAAATATTTCCAATGCCCTCAAAGGATTGGCACCACCCTCTTGAGAACTACTGATACCTAATAACCACAGGGAACCAGATGATGACAGGACACCCTCCCACCTTTGAAATAGCTCAGTGGTAGTCTTGCAGGTAAGAGGAAATTGGCTTCATGAAACAGCACTATTAGAAACAGAGTTTTCCTACATGAAGGCTGACAATCACTACAAGCCAATCAGTACTATGAACATACCTCTATTTTTCCAGTTAACCTCTCAATTTCAGACCGATCTTCCCTGTGATTTTTGGCATTTCCTCTGAAGTCTCTTACATGTTTTTTCTGTAGCTTTTCATAGCTTCTCTTCAGTCTGCCTAACTGTAGACACAGTTATTTCTAGACTTAAAATTTAAGAATGTGTAAACAGTGCTGATAAAACAAACTGGCATTATGAAAGCACAAGTAGAGCTAACTAGCATCCCTGAAAACAGAGAGCACGTTAGATAAAACACAAAACTCAAAACTACACGCAAAAAGTAAACACCAGAAAAAAAAAGTCAAAGAAAAAATAAGGAGATAAGTTTAATAAATAAATAAAACAAAAGTCTAATTTTTTATTATAATATACAATAGCCCTGTACTTAGGGGCCCCACAATCCATCCTCACAATAAAAGCAGCAAATAAATACTCTTTCTTTTCTCCAGGCCTCTCGTTCTTGAACCATTCCCCAGTGGAACACTGATATTCACTATGCAGGAGAGGAATGCTTCAGAATTGAATAAAAAGTGTTTTTTTGCCAATCTGAAGAAAACAATTCAGTTAACTGATAGAATTTTCTTACCTTTCTAATCTATCCCAAAATGCTTCTGAAACCTTTGAATCTTCCATTATTTAAAATCTACTGACTCAACTCAAAAATTAAAACATTTAACATAAGCTTTTGGTATCAGCATTTCATGGTATTATACAAAAATAGCTCTATTTCTTTCAGATACTCAACCAAGAAACAGACTTTAGAATCACTGTTGTAGATAATATCAAATATATAAAAGGCAAAATTCTGGGTTTAAGAATAGAGAAAGATTTCTACCCCAATATCTTCCATGCAATATATACATCCACTTTATAAAGCAGAAACCAGCTCATTAACAAAATTCTCAAGGCTGAAGAGACAGAATTATACAATATATAACAGAATTGAAATCTTACTTCTTCATGTAGTTTCTTTAACTCTTGCTTATACTCCATGGCCATCTCCTGCTTGACTTTTTCATGTTTTTCTACCTGCTGACGCAACATTCCAATCTAAAAGCAGAGAGGTGGTAGCATTTTTCATTATTACCATTGAAACAATTACCCTGAAACATAAAAATAGAAAATAACCTTTGTACTTATCTGTAAAGACACATTCTCAACTACACAACTTCTCAGGAAGTCGAATACCTAATTATTTAATAATCTATAACACTTCCAAAAAATAGAAAATAAGCAATTGTTCTAAAATTTCTAGGTTTAGATGAAAATTTGCTCTATCTCATTTATTCTTCCTAACCCTTTTTACCAGAAAAAAAAAAAAAAAACTCACAAAAAGTTAACAAGTTACAAGAACCTTGGAATCTAAAAATATTGAACAAAAATCTATGCGAGTTCAAGAATAAATTCTATAAAGCAAAGCACAGGATACTAACATTAGACGGAAAGACACCAGGAGGCTGAAAGCTCTTGTTATATACAGTCAATATTCATTTAGATTTACCCACAAATTTAGTGTTGTGCTAAGTCCTTCAGTCATGTCTGACTCTCTGCAACTCTAAGGACTGTAGCCCATCAAGCTCCTCTGTGCATGGGATTCTCCAGGCAAGAATACTGGGTTGCCATTTCCTAACCCAGGGGATCTTCCCCACTCAGGGATTAAACCCGTGTCTCCTGCATTAGCAGGTGGATTCTTTACCACTGAGCCACCTGGGAAGCCCTATTAGATAAATAGCTAAGACTAAAACTTAAGAATATGTCATAAAATGTTATTTAGAAATAAGAGGAGAATGCCAAAAGGAAAAAAAAAAAAAAAGGAGTTAAAGATACCAAAAGAACTGTCTCAGAGAAGCAAGAATCCTAGGTTCAGAGGAATAGGGCAGATGATCATTGTTTTTTCTTATGAGACTTACAGAATTATTTTTCTTTTCATTTATTATAAGAGTCAAAACATTAGTATAAAATGTGAAGAAACAACTGTTAAATTTTATTTATTTACCAGGGTCTGGTTCATAATCGTCAAGCAACAGTATTTAAATTTCTTAAAGAAAGTATATTTCTTACTAGTACAAACAACTCCCTCACTCTCAGCAATAGGAATTAGGCAGAGAAAAGGAGGTCAAATTTTGAAAACTGTCAGTATGGATGATATCATTGTAACTACAATTTAGAGCTTTAAAAGTGGTTTCTTAAACTGTAACTCAATCTTCACAGCATGGGAACATAGGAATTATATCCTCATTTTGCACAGGGTGAGACAGGTTCAGAGACGTTAAATTATTTTGTCCACCACCATTCAGGTGAAAAAATACACAGCCAGGACTCCAAATCCCTTACTTGTTTCATTAGGTCTACCTGCTCTGTAGGGCATTAGAAGGTAACAGCAGCAGCAAGGTCCATTAAAACTAATCCAATCCAAACAGTGTAATCAGAAAACATATAAAGCATTCACTTATGAAATGAGCTGTTTATACTAGTAGTCCTCCAAGTATGAGCTGCAGATGGGCTGGACCTGGTCACAACAGCAATCCAACATGAGCTAAGAACCTTGAAGCAGAATGTAAATCTATTATGTTACAAAAACAGTTCGGTGCAACTGACATTTTTACACAGCAAAACTCTCTGTGATGTGAAGGATGCAATGCACTGATTTTTTTTTTTTAATCCTAGTTTAATAAATATTTTGTATTTTGAATGGGTAACTTTTTTAAGTTTATTTATTTTTTTTTCCCACACGATAGCAACCATGTTTCAGTGCCATTCTCCCAAACCTTCCCCCCCTCTCCCTCTCCCTCAAAGTCCAAAAGTCCATTCCATGCATCTGTGTTTCTTTTGCTGTCTCGTATACAGGGTTATCATCACCATGTTTCNACATGTTTCAGTGCCATTCTCCCAAATCTTCCCCCCCTCTCCCTCTCCCTCAAAGTCCAAAAGTCCATTCCATGCATCTGTGTCTCTTTTGCTGTCTCGTATACAGGGTTATCATCACCATGTTTCTAGATTCCATAAATATGAATTAGTATACTGTATTGGTGCTTTTCTTTCTGGCTTACTTCACTCTGTATAATTGGTTCCAATTTCATCCATCTCATTAGAACTGATTCAAATGTATTCTTTTTAATGGCTGAGTAATACTCCACTGTGTATATGTACCACAGCTTTCTTATCCACTCATCTGTTGATGGACATCTAGGTTGTTTCCACGTCCTGGCTATTATAAACAGTGCTGCTATGAACATTGGGGTACATGTGTCTCTTTCAATTCTGGTTTCCTCGGTGTGTATGCCCAGCAGCGGGATTGCTGGGTCATATGGCAGTTCTATTTGCAATTTTTAAAGGAATCTCCACACCTCTGCCAACCACCATCTGTTCTTTGTGTCAATAAGCATGAGTCTTTTTAAAGATCCAATATATAAGTAAGATCATACAGTATTTGCATTTACCTGACTTATTTCACTTAGCATAATGCCCTCAAGGTCAATTATACTGTTACAAATGGCAAGATTTCATTCTTTCTTATGACTGAATACTGTCCTGTCCTGTGTATATATATATACACAACATTGTTTTTCATTTTTTAGTTTTCAGTGAATCAGTACCTTTTTAAAATTAAAAAAAATTTTAACCACCAAAAACGTTTGGTATACCACAATTTCTTCATCCATTTACCGATTGATGGACACTTGGGTTGTTTCTGTATCTTGGATTTTGTGAATAATGCTGGGACAAACATGGGAGTGCACATATCTTTTCAAATTAAATTTTTCTTTTCTTTGGACAAATACCTGGAAGGGGGATTGCTGGTTCATATGGTAGTTCTAGTTTTAATTTTTTGAAGAACCTTCTTACTGTATTCAATACTGGTTCCACCAGTTTACATTCCCTCCAACAGGGGACAAGGGTTGTCTTTTCTCCACATTCTCACCAACATTTGTTATTTCTTGCCTTTATGATAATAGCCATGAGCTGATATCTCATTGTAGATTTGATTTGTATTTCCCTGATGATTATTGCTATTAAGCATTTTTTCATTTACCTATTGGCCATCTGGTCTTCCCTTGTGGCTCAGCTGGTAAAGAATCTGCCTACAAAGCAGGAGACTTGGGTTTGATCCCTGGGTTGGGAAGATCCCCTGGAGAAGGAAAAGGCTACCCACTCCAGTATTCTGGCCTGGAGAAATCCTTGGACTGTATAATCCATAAGGTTGCAAAGAGTCGGACATGACTGAATGACTTTGACTCCCCTTCACTTCACTGGCCATCTAAATGATTTTTTATGTTAATATCTTCTTAAATTGGATGACTAATTCATTCAGTTCAGTTCAGTTCAGTCGCTCAGTCGTGTCTGACTCTTTGCGACCCCATGAACCGCAGCACGCCAGACCTCCCTCTCCATCACCAACTCCCAGGGTCCACCCAAACCCATGTCCATCGAGTCGGTGATGCCATCCAGCCATCTCATCCTGTCATCCCCTTCTCCTCCTGCTGCCGATCCCTCCCAGCATCAAGGTCTTTTCCAATGAGTCAGCTCTTTGCATCAGATGGACAAAGTATTGGAGTTTCAGCTTTAGCATCAATCCTTCCTATGAACATCCAGGACTGATCTCCTTTAGGATAGATTGGTTGGATCTCCTTGCAGTACAAGGGACTTGCAAGAGTCTTCTCAAACACCATAGTTCAAAAGCATCAGTTCNTGCCGATCCCTCCCAGCATCAAGGTCTTTTCCAATGAGTCAGCTCTTTGCATCAGATGGACAAAGTATTGGAGTTTCAGCTTTAGCATCAATCCTTCCTATGAACATCCAGGACTGATCTCCTTTAGGATAGATTGGTTGGATCTCCTTGCAGTACAAGGGACTTGCAAGAGTCTTCTCAAACACCATAGTTCAAAAGCATCAGTTCTTCAGTGCTCAGCTTTCTTTATAGTCCAATTCTCACATCCATACATGACCACTGGAAAAACCGTAGCCTGGACTAGACTGACCTTTGTTGACAAAGTAATGTCTCTGCTTTTTAATATGCTGTCTAGG
>SJYA01000241.1:658689-686784 GCA_006410615.1 Neotragus moschatus
ATCTTGAGAAAAAAGAATGGAACTGGAGGAATCAACCTGCCTGACCTCAGGCTCTACTACAAAGCCACAGTCATCAAAACAGTTTGGTACTGGCACAAAGACAGAAATATAGATCAATGGAACAAAATAGAAAGCCCAGAGATAAATCCACTCACCTATGGACACCTCATCTTTGACAAAGGAGGTAAGAATATACAATGGAGTAAAGACAACCTCTTTAACAAGTGGTGCTGGGAAAACTGGTCCACCACTTGTAAAAGAATGAAACTAGATCACTTTCTAACACCACACACAAAAATAAACTCAAAATGGATTAAAGACCTAAACGTAAGAACAGAAACTATAAAACTCCTAGAGGAGAACATAGGCAAAACACTCTCTGATATATATCAAAGCAAGATCCTCTATGATCCACCTCCCAGAATACTGGAGAGGCAATTCTAGCACCAGATGGAGGCAGGTAAGATGGACAACACTGGGCAGCATGTGGAAACACACAGAGTGTGGACTTGCCAGGCAGTGGAAGCTTAGGCATCTAGAGCGGAGGTTGGGAGACCAGACTTCCTGACTTTGAATGCCGGTAAGTCCATTTACCACTGGGTGACTGGGGGTCAGTTAGTTTCCTTTCTGAGCCTCAGTTTCATCATCTGTGAATGGAGATGACCATTTACCATAGTGAATGCAGGCATTTAGAGCAATAACAGAACTCAAGAGGTGTTAGCAGTCAGAGAGAGTCCCAGGGTCAGACTCTGGCTCTGCCACTTCCTGGCTGTGCGTTGCTGAGTAAGAAACTCAACGCTCCTGAAACCTCACCTCAAAGCGCTGCTGCCGCCAGAGGAATGAGGTCCCCCATGTGAAACAACCCCCACAAGGGCTCAATCCAGGTGCAGAACTGAAACAAGACATTGAGATCTGCCCAGACAGATCCTGCCAGCCTCCCAGGGCCTGAGGAGCCAGCGGGAGGCTAAGCATTTGCCAGAAGAGAGATGGTTGCTTATTCTAGAAAAGACATGGAAGAAAGACAAATAAATCACAGTCACCTTGCCAACTTTGTAAACATCATTGATTTGAGGTGGGAACCACTTCAGGGCTGCAGATACACTGACCACGGGGGTCTCTCGGTGTGATCTGGGCTGCACGTGTCACCGGTTCTGAGTCTGCCCATCCCCGGAAGGTCAGGCATGAGAAGCATGGCTGTGAGTGAGAGGCATTAGGATCAAGCTGCAGCTTAAGACGTCAAGCTAGACCCCGGAAGGGCCATCCTTCCTGCTGCAATTTGTTACTATCACTTGCTATATTTATGCACTCCAGAAATCTAGAAACTGTTCTTGCCCTAATAATAAGTAGGATTTACTGAGAGTTTGTGATGGGCTAGGACTGGATCTAAACACCTTCACTCATTGGCTCCTGGCATTCTCACAATAGCCCTGAGATAGCTGCTTTTATTATCCTTTCCACTTTACAGATGAGGAAACTGAGGCTTAGAGGATAAGACTGGGTCAAGATCACAGCTAACAACTGGCAGAGCTGAGTCAAACCCAGGCCTGGTTCCAGAGGCTCTCCAGGCCTGGCTCTCCTAACCACTACACTGTACTCCCTTTCTCATCCTCCTCTTTCATCCAATCATGCATCAGTTCACCCAGTCATCCATCCATCCATCCGCTCATCCTTCCATGCATTCCTTCTTTTATCCATTCAACGATTCATTCCTTGGCCATTACAGGCCCCTGCTTGGTGCCAGGCATTGTGTCACTCCGGGTGCACAAAGGAGGCCCAGGCCTTGCTATGGGCTGCTGGCAAAGATGTCTATGCTACCTGTGCAGGTGAGCTACAGCCACCATTTGGTACCTGCTGGTTGTTTCTCCTCCTCTCTCTCCTCTTGGTCTGTGCTCCTGAGATGGCTCAGAGAGGCCTCTCATACCTCCCAAATCTTTCCGCCTTCACTAGTTCCGTAACACCCCAAGTCAAGTACATGGGAGACTCTCAACCGGTCCTGTGGAGGCTGGGGTATGCCTAGGGAATGGTGCACATCCATGCTACAGTCATGGAGGTAACTACAGCTACGGCTTCTGGGGAGAACAACATCCACATCTCACTCCCTTCCCGGGGAGGTTTTGAGAATCCAAGGAGGCACCAGCCCAGGCAAGTACTTTGTAAACTGTGCAACGTGAGCATCCACCCCTCTGGTAAAGTCTTGGCTTTTTTTTCTCATCGTTCAGCATTCCGAAGGCTGCTTCCTATGGAAGCCAGAAGCACAGAAAATCTATTTGGTACTTCTACTGCTTAGTTGATCCTTGTGGAGCAGGGAAAAGGAGGATGGCCCACAGAGGGATGGCACAGACAGAGTGACCTCCTCACCCCATCATCCAGTTCTCTGAGCCACAAACCTCCTGGCTCTGCAGGGATCACTGGCTTCAAATACAACAGCAGTCGCAATATCTGTCATCCTTGGCCCATAGGCCAACAGTTCAGTGAGACCTCAACTCCCAGATCTGCGCTATTGAGTCTGAAATCGGGCTGTGGCTCATTGAGCAACTCGGGACTTCCCTGTAGAAAGGGGAGGAGGTACAATAGTCAGCACAGAGTATACTGAGTATATCAGTATGCTATACTGATCATAGGTCTGCATCTTAGCACACACATCTCAACCATCTCCAAGCCTCATGGACTTGACAGTCCATCTCCTAATCTCCAGAACCTGTGACTGTTACTTCACATGGGAAAATGGATTTTGCAGGTATAACTCAGTTTAGGATCTTGAGATGGGAAGATTATCCTGAATTATCCAAGTGGGTCCAGTTTAATGGGTCTTATAAGAGAGAAGCAGAAGGGTCAGAGTCAGAGAACTCAGTGGAAGCAGGGCTAGAGAAGGGCATATGATGGTATAAGCAGAGGACAATGTCAGCAATTTGGAGAGGCTATAATGCTGGCTTTGAGGATCAAGGAAAAGACCATGAATCAAGGAATCTGGGCGGGCTCGAGAAGCACAGAAGGCAAGGAAATGGGTGCTCCCATGGAGCCTCCAGAAAGAATTAGCCCTGCTTACACCTTGACTTTAGCGCAGTTAGACTGAGTCTGAATTTCTGTCTTCCGGACTCTTAAGAGAAGAAATCTGTGCTGCTTTAAAGCACCGGATTTGTGAACATTTGTAACAGCAGCAATAGGAAGCCTGTTACATGGGAGTTAGAACATACACTCTAGAGACTTTGATCTAACTGTGTATAATGGTGTCAAAAGGTGGCTCAGTGGTCAAGAATCTACCTGTCAAGCAGGAGATGCAGTTTCGATTCCTGGGCTGGAAAGATCCCCAGGAGGAGGAAATGACAACCCATTCCAGTATTCTTGCGCGGAGAATCCCACAGACAGAGGAGCCTGGTGGGCTACAGCCGCTGGGTTTGCAAAGAGTCAGACACAACTGAGCACGCAAGCAGTGGTGTCAAAACAGCAGAGCGCAGGTCTGGAGTTTGACTGGCAGGGGTCACCTGGGCTCTATCTTTTACGACACACGGGACCTAGGCAAGTTGCGTCCCCTTCTACTCTGCCATGATGACCCACTTGTCTGTTCTAGGATCTGTAGTGGCTTTCCTAATGGTGGTTCAGAGGTTAAAGCGTCTGCCTACAATGCAGGAGACTTGGGTTAGATCCCTGGGTCGGGAAGATTCCCCTGGAGAAGAAAATGGCAACTCACTCCAGTACTCTTGCCTGGAAAATCCCATGGACGGAGAGGCCTGCTAGGCTACAGTCCATGCGGTTGCAAAGAGTCGGACACGACTGAGCGACTTCACTTTCATTGTCTGTTCTCTCTGAGAGGACGAAACTCTCACTTCTGCCCACGCACATGAAGCAATGCCCTAGGCCCCACCAACCCTGACATACAGGACCTGCGTATGTACCTACAGATACAGTCACTGTGGCTCAATCTCCAGGTCTCACCTCGAATACCACCTCTGCTGGGAAGCCATCTGGACCTTTCAAGACACAGTTGGTTGCCCCTCTCTGCTAGGGAAACTTACATCAGGGGCACCTTCTCATAGCTCTCATTAGCTGCAAAATATATCAGTAATGAATTCACCAGCCCCTGCTCGGGATCAGGCCTGGTGTTGCTGTGAATAAAGCAGGTCCCGACCCTAGGGAACACCCGCTCTAGTTTGCTGTAATCACCTCCCCTCAAGTCTTCCTTCTCTCTAGCCTCATCTCCTTGGGTTACAGCACTGAGGTCATCTCAGAGCAGGAACATTGTTATTGAATGAAGAAAGTTTGGTCTGACCACTTCCTGAGACATTCACTCTATACATTCTAAATATAAACAATGTAAGAGCACCTGAGACCCAGGGAGGGAAAGGGACTTGCCAAGACCAGGCAGCACTGGAGCTCAAGGAGGAATCTGGTGAAGCCTGAATAGTGGCCTCTGAAAGACATATCTACTCAGAACCTCAGAATAAGAGTCTCTGAAGATGTAATTAAGACCGAGATCTCAAATGAGATTGGCCTGGATTAGAGTGGGCCGGAAATCCAATGGCAAGTATCCTTATAAGAGACAGGAAAGGAAACGTGCCGAGATGAAGGCCACGGAAGACAGAGACAGAGAAGAAAGTGATGCAGCCACCAGCCAAGGAGTGACCGGGACGGCCAGCAACCCCCAGAGGCTGGGAGAGAAGCATAGCGCGGACTCTCCCTCAGAGGCTCCAGGAGGACCCAGCACCGCCAACGCCTTGATCTCGGACCTGGAGCCTCAGAGCCACGACCTAGTGGATGCCTGTTGATTTAAGCCACATGGTTTGTGTAAATTTCTTACCCAGCCCAAGGAAATGAATCCAAGCCTCTTCAAACACCCTCTCACTCCCTCCTACTGCATCACATCGGAGCCTTAGAACAATCTCAAGTTTGTCAGATCGTGAACAACTTTTACTCCTCTGAAAGATAATGACTGCAGAAGATATCCCAATGTTTATAAATGTGTTGAATTGGAACCATGTTATCAGCATATACAATGCAGAAGAATGAATAGGGGAAGGAGGCTTCAGCCTGCCAGGGAACAACTGACCCATTCTGGACATGCCCATGATGAGAAAACATTTTGGATTTAAAAATGGAAAAAGAGATACAATTTGTTGAGACTACTGTGTGTCTGATGCAGGGACGGGAAAATTATAAATTCATTTCATTTAATCTACCTACAAACCATATGGAGCAAGAATTACTATTCCTTTTTTTTTTTTTTTAGGAATTACTATTCTTAAATTCAGCTCTGTGCCTGCTCCACAAACACTTGCTGCAGAATGAATGAACCCCCATTTCACAGATGAGGAAACTGAGGCTCCGAGTGGTTAGGTGGCTCAATGGAGGCCTGTTGTCAAAGTGTCTCTGACTTCCACTTCCACGTCAGACAGCCTGGCTCTGCACGTCACTGCAGAGTGGCCCGGGAAGTGAGCACATTGCTCTGTGCCTCAGTCTCCCCATCTGTACATGAAGACAATAGCGTCTGCAGAGTTGTAGGGTTAAATGCAGGGATATAAGTTGAGCCCCCAACACCACTGTTCTGGAGCAAAGAAGGGCTCCATGGGTGACGGGGAGATTGTTAGTTTCCAGATAGAGCCGTGATTTAAACCCAGGACTGTCTGAACCCAAGCTGGGTCTGTCTAGCACAAATTAGACACATGAATCCAGCCCAGGTGCTGGAGACCCGGCTAGCTGGCAGGAGCCTGATGGTTTGCTCTCCCCTCTTGCTTTCTACCTGCCTTAATATCAAGTATCTAATCTTGACACACAGTCCCTGGAGGAAGAAATGGCAACCCACTCCAGTATTCTTGACTGGAAAATTCATCAACTGAGGAGCCCGGAGGGCTGCAGGCCATGAGGTTGCAAAGAGTCAGACACGACCAAGCATGCACACACTAGCACCTGCCCCAGACAGGTCCTTACAGACATTTCCAACCCCATCCCCCAAACCTGGGCTTTAAGATCCAGGTGAAATGTCAGTGGCAAATAAGGATGCTGGAGAGAGCGGAGCCTTTGACAAGTACCAATAGAAGCATCACAGCAGAGACTCGTTAGTCTTTCGGCACAAAAATCTATGCCTCCTTCTGAAGATAACTATTCCTTTTTCGACAAACAGCTTCTTTCTTGTTAGTGAACCTCAGTAGACACTACAGAGAGTCACTGACTTACAACGGTTTGACTTACAACTTTTTGACATTATAATGGTGCAAAAGTGATACGCGTTCAGTGGAAACCATATATCAAATTCTGAATCTTTCCAGGCTAACAATGTTCTCTCTCTCATCTCTCGTGATACTGGGCCATGGCAGCAAGCTGCGGCTCCCAGTCAGCCACACAATCACGAGGGTAAACAATCAACACAGCTATTCTATTATCACTGAACCATTCTGCACTTCACTTTCAGTAGAGTATTCAATAAATTACATGAGATATTCGACACTTCATTCTAATATAGGCTCTGTGTTTGGTGATTTTGCCCAAAAGGCAGGCTAATATGTGTCCTGAGCACATTTTTTTTGAGGTAGGTTAGGCTATTTTGGCTTCCCTGATAGCTCAGTTGGTAAAGAATCTGCCTGCAATGCAGAGACTTCAGTTTGATTCCTAGGTTGGGAAGATCCGCTGGAGAAGTGTTAGGCTACCCACTCAAGTATTCTGGCCTGGAGAATTCCACGACCTGTATAGAACATGGGATCATAAAGCAATGGACACAACTAAGTGACTTTCACTTTCACTTTCAGGCTATGTTCAGTAAGTTGAGTATATTACCTGCATTTGCAACTTATAATATTTTCAACTTGCAATGGAGTCATTGGGGCATATCCCCATTGTAAGTTGAGGACAATCTATAATGTCTAAACATAGTACTTCAGTTAACCCTGTGACCTGAACTTCTCATCATGGATTTGATGTTGCCTGGCCCACCTAGCCAGAACTTCAGGTGTGTGAAACAGCAATTTGGCATAGAAGGGAGGCGGTGTACCATGGACTGGGCAGGTCCAGAGGCACAGATGAGCTGCGTGAATAGATAGCTCAAACTCCTTTGACATTATCTACCTGCCTGTGGCCTCATGGGGTATTTCTTATGACCCATTTACTTAAAAAGAACTCAAGCCTGGTTTATGGATGAATCTGTATGTTTCCACTGAACAATGGATGGCTGTAGACTATACAGCCCTACTCAGGAGGAATCCTGAAAGACAGTGAAGACAAATCTTCCAGTTTGGCAGAACTCTTGAGTGTGACATATCAGAACTCTGAAGTTGTCCACATCATCCAGGCCTGACGTTTGAATCTACACTAACCCATGAGCAATTGCTGATGGTTTGGCTGGGTGATTGGTGAATTAGAAGGAAAAGGATGGAAGACTTGTGACATGGAAATATGTTAACAAGATTCTCAGAATCATCACAGACCACGAAGATACTAAGTCCCATGTCATTTAAAGGACATTCACTGTAGAGAGGGCTGTAAATAGTCATCTGGACAAAATGACATGCTTGGTGGATATTCGTCAGCCCGTTTCTCCCAGTCACCCTAGCACTTGTTCAGTGGGCTGATAAACAGAGTGACCACAGTGGCGGGGAAGGAAGCTATGCATGGGTTTAATACAAAGGACTTCCTCTTATCAAAGATGACCTGACCATCCCTATTACTGAGGCCCTGGTCTGCCAACAGTGAAGACCAACACTGAGCTACTTCTATGGTCACATTACCAGGGGAAACAGCCAAATACTTGGTGGCAAGTACATTGATTCAGCTCAGTTCAGTTCAGTTCAGTCGCTCAGTTGTGTCTGACTCTTTGTGACCCCATGGACTGCAGCACGCCAGGCTTTCCTGTCCATCACCAGCTCCTGGAGCTTACTCAAACTCATGTCCATTGAGTCAGTGATGCTATCCAACCATCTCATCCTCTGTTGTCCCCTTCTCCTCCTGCCTTCAGTCTTTCCCAGCATAAGTACATTGGACCACTTCATAATGCAGGGGGCAGGATTCATCCTCCCCAACCAGGCACACATTCTTGATATGAACTTGCCTTTGCTGTCCATAACACAGCTGTAAGTACTACCATCCTTAGAACTCGTAGAATGTCTCATCCACCATGATGTTCTGGAGAGCCTTGCTTCTGGTCAAGGAACTCATCCCCCAGGATGGAAAGTGCAATGGTGGGCTTGTGCCCAATGGAATCAACTGGTGTTTCCACCTAACCTATTGCCAAGAACCAACTGGCTTGTAAGAGAAAGATCAAAGGGCTTGGTGAAGACTTAGTTATGATGTCACTTGAGAGAGAACACTTGAGTTCTAGATCAAGCATTCTAAATCTTCAGAAGCTCTTCCTTCTTGGCCTCTTTAGATGCCCTGCCCCTCAGACTGTCCTGGCTCAGGTGGAAGGAGGGGCTGACTTAGACTTGACCCCACCAGGACCTGGGTCAGGCTGAGCTGTTTCCTGAGTGTGACCATAGCTGGGGGGTCGGGGATGCAGAACCTGTGGTTCCAGATGCCACTGGAAGCTTGTTACAGGCACTAACTGGGCATGGGGCCCACTTGTCTCCGGGTTGCCTGGCCAGGCGTGAAGGATAGGTGCAATTCATCTCAGAGCCTCTGAGAATACCACGCATTTGGAGAGTTTGGGAACTGGCTCCAGGCGCTCCCTCTTGCTCCCCTACTTGCTGTCCCTCCCTTCCCCTCTTCCCCTCCCGCCCCTCTCCTGTGGCTCTCACTATCACTCCAGCTTATTTCTCCGCCTGCTTCCTCTTTGTTTAACCTCCCTGCCTCTTCCTTCTTCTTCGCTCCCCTTGGCCCTCTACTCCCTCTTCCCTCCTCCCGTCCCTCCATCCTCCTCGATTCTATCCAGGACATCCTCCCCCTCTTCTGCATTCCCCTCCCCACTTCCAGCCTTTCCCTTCTGTTTCCACCTCCTCTTGTCCCTCTTCTCTCTTCCGTCCCTTCCCACTCACCCCTTCTCTCCCACTCACTTCTTATTTTCCTCTCCTACTTCCACCTCAGTTAACTCTCCTGCTCTCGTGGCCTCTTCTCTTCCTTCACTCCTTCATCTTCCCTTTCCCCGTTCCATCCTCTACATGGATTCCCTATGGCCACCATGGGGAGGGCCAGCCTCCTCTCTAGGCTTCCAGGACTCTGGTATTGCACTGAAGGCTCACTGCCACCGATGAAAATAAGGCTCCCTCTCTCCCTTGAACTGTGGTTCTGGAGAAGACTCGAGAGTCCCTTGGACTGCAAGGAGATCCAACCAGTCCGTCCTAGAGGAAATCAGTCCTGAGTGTTCATTGCAAGGACTGATTCTGAAGCTGAAACTCCAATACCTTGGCCATCTGATGCAAAGAACTGACTCATTGGAAAAGACCCTGACGCTGGGAAAGATTGAAAGTGGAAGGAGAAGGGGGTGACAGAGGATGAGATGGTTGTATGGCATCACCGACTCAATGGACATGAGTTTGAGTAAACTCCGGGAGTTGGCAATGGACAGGGAGGCCTGGTGTGCTGCAGTCCATGGAGTTGCAGATTCAGACATGACTAAGCAACTGAACTGAACTCTCCCGTCTATTCAGCCACTGCCTGTGGCTGTTTTGACTGGCCTGCATGAATCACTTTGTCTGAACAGAACAACCCTACCTAATGACATCCATCAGTCAAACAGTGTGTGCCCCAGTAGCTATATGCATCCTTGGACCCACATCCCAGCATCTGTTGTATCCTCAGAAAAAGGGAGCCAGGCACGGGGCAGATGGCAGATGTGTCCTAGACCCACAGGGTGTTTAAAGAAAGGGCATCCTGTGCCTCTCATGGCTGACCCAGCTCATCTTCCCCACATCATAGGAGACCATGCTGAGGTTCATGGAGAGGGCATGGGCTTCGAGTCTGCAGATCTAGGTTCGAATTCTTCCTCCACCCTATTTACCATGCATCTTTCACTAGTCTCTCCAAACCCTCCTCATCTAAAATGAGGAAAACCCTGCCTGACTTGTGGAGTCGTGTGAGGGCAAAGTGAGTTGCTACAGAGAAAATCAACTTGATTGGTCCCTGCCACTTGGCAGATGCTCAACAAATGTTGGTTTTGTTTTACTCCCCTTCCTCATTGCCAGATCCTCAATGCAACCTATTTTCAACCCTAACATTTGGCAGAACATGCTCACCATCATGCATTTTCTGAATTGTATGCTGTGTTCTTCCTCCTATACCTGGAGAAATCTTAGTCTTCAAACCCTGCCCTCAAATGTCACAGCTCCCATGAAGACTTCTCTATCCATCCCATCCTAGCTGGTAGAATTAGTGTTTCTCATGGCTACCATCCTCGTGAAGACTTCGGTGTCAACAGTCTGCTCCGGTGAAGGAGTATTTAATATTGATTGCTGCTGCATCGCTGGACCTCACAGGCACCCAGCCTGGGAAGCCAGAGGAGTCAAGACATCATCTCCCTCCTTTTCCCCTTCTCTCCAACAGTTCATATATGCCCTTCCTCTACTTCTCCCAACAGATTTCCTATGATGACTTTTCAATTTGCAAGCAGGTGAAAAATCCAACCTAATCACATGTGACCTTTTGGGGTAACTAAGATGACGTATAGCTGTGAAGATGACATGGGTGCACCCCTGAGCCAGTCAGTTACAATGAAAGGGGAGGCATCATATAAGCAGTTAGCAATGCCACACCTTCAGCAAAAGAGTGGGGAGAGTGCTAAGACGTCCGGTATGCACACACCATGCCACATCCACCATACTCTCCACCGACCTCTGATCATGCTGCTCTCAGAGCTCTCAGCACATCGCACGAAGCATTCTTTGTCTGCCTTCCCACCAGAGAACGAGCTCCTTCTTAAAGCTCTAGTTTGCAAAACAAGCTGGGACAGAGCAGATGTCAAATAAGTTCCATGGAACATCAGCAGGAACAGAGATGATGAAAAACAGCAAAAGTTATTGTTGTGATGTTGCTCCTGGTTAGAACTTGCCACAAGCCCCTTATTCCTATAACTTGTGCTATTTGGAGAGAACTAGTACTCTTGCCTGGAAACTCCCATAGACGGAGGAGCCTGGTAGGCTGCAGTCCACGGGGTCGCGAAGAGTCAGACACGACTGAGCGACCTCACTTTCACTGTTCACTTTCATCCATTGGAGAAGGAAATGGCAACCCACTCCAGCGTTCTTGCCTGGAGAATCCCAAGAACGGAGTAGCCTGGTAGATTGCCGTCTACAGGGTTGCACAGAGTCGGACACAACTGAAGCGACTTAGCAGTAGCAGCAGCAGTAATCTGAGCAGCATCAGGGACAGAGGTGGCAGCCTCATTATCCCTCCCTCCCATCTAAGACTGGCTTCATCTATGTCTCTACTCACTCAGCTCATCATCCATATATCCCCCATCTGTTCATCCATTCATCCATTCCCTTTCCATTGTCCACCTCACCCATCTTCACAGTTTTTCTTGTATCCATCCGTCTTACCAGCCATTCATCCATCCACCCACCCACCCATCCATCCATTTCATTTCCTTTTGTCTTGTCCCTAACAACGTGCTTATGCCTGACAGAATCCAATTCCCTCAAGGATCCAGATCCCCCAAGGCATCCACAGCCTCCCTGGAGAACATCTTACATGCTCCCTGACAGGGCCAGTCAGCTTTCCAACAGTCCGTCCAGTAGAATTCACCATTTCCTTCTGATTTTCTTACCTTTGACTACACATGTGCACACGTGCGAGCACACACATGCACACACACACCTCTGAAGGGATCGCTGCTTCTACTGGGTACCACAAGCTTGTCAAGCTCCCACTGGGTACCATGACTGCCTCTTCTTCATCCCACCATATCCAGCCAGGCCTCGACCTACACTGGAGCCCCTGAAGAGCCAAAGACACACAGCATTCCATGGCAATGCAGGGGCCCAAAGCAGTTATGTTTGTGGTTGCAGCTGTTTTGTGCACGCCTTTGGCAGGTGACGAGTATTAGAACAAAATGCACAGATGAGGCGGGATGAGGAGCAAGGGCATCCTGAGGGTCTGGGGGCAAAATAAAAGGGAAAATGAAGTCGCTCAGTCGTGTCTGACTCTTTGTAGCCCCATGGACTGTCACCTGCTAGGCTCCTCCATCCATAATAGACACTCAATAAACATCAGCTAAATGGAAGTATGAGTGAGTGGGGAGCTTGGGTCCTATGACATCCAGAGATAGATGTATGTGGATGCTTCAGGCTGATTCTTCCACAGTGATATTTTCTGAAGAGCATTTTCTAGGCAACTGTCCTGCCTTTGCTTTTCTCTGACCTGGGGAAAGATAGGGAGGTGGGGGTTTCTATTTCATACCTCAAAGAGCTGCAAGGGAACATGAAACCCAGCTGCAGGCTGCCAGCACCTCTGGTAACAGGCAGCCTGACTGGGGTTGGGGACAATGAGAACTGCCACCTCTTTTCCTGACATGACCCAGAAAATGCCAGTGAGCAGCACCATGGGCAGCATCCTCGGCTATAATCACTCAACCCCACATAAGGGAATCCAAAGAGGGAACAGCACAGGTGAGCCAATCTCAGTCCCACTGTTACACATATGCCATTGTTGTCTGTCAGTCACTCAGTTGTGCCTGACTCTTTGCAACCTCATGGACCGCAGTACGCCACGCTTCCCCATCCTTTACCATCTCCTGGAGCTTGGTCAACTCATGTCCATTGAGTTGGTGATGCCATCCAGCCATCTCACCCTCCGTCATCCCCTCTCCTCCTGCCTTCAATCTATATGCCTGTGTGCATGTACACACATACATACACAGACACATATACATACATGGAGAGATATATACTTACACTCAATACATACACTTAATACATATATGCCACATGTGTGCATATATACATACATGCAGACATAGAAACACGCTTACACACAGATACATACACATACTCATATACATATACATACTCAGATACATATATATATATATATATACGTGCTGCTGTGTTTTTTTTTGTTCAGTCACTAAGTCGTGTCCAACTCTTTGTGACCCCATGGACTGTAGCCCATCAGGTTCCTCTGTCCTCCACTGTCTCCTGAAGCTTATACACACACATATACGTATACATGGGCTTTCCAGGTGGCACGAGTGGTAAAGAATCTGCCTGCCAATGCAGGAGGACCAAAAGATGCAAGTTCAATCCCTGGGTCAAGAAGACCTCCTGAAATAGGAAATGACAACCTGTTCAAGTATTCTTGCCTAGAAAATTCCATGGACAGAAGACCCTGGCAGGCTACAGTCCATGGGGCCACAAAGAGTCAGACACACACAGGTGCATATTCATACACACATATACACATCTGTTACTATATACACATTCCATGGAAACATATACATACACACAAATATAAATATTTGACCTTGGTCAGTTACCTAGCAACAGAAATCCCCAACATGATCCCCATTGTAGAGAGGAGAAAACTGAGGCTCAGGGAGATAACTAACTGACCCAGAGTCATGTATCCAGTTGGTACCAGTGCCAAGTCACAAGCCTCTGACTTGTAACCACCTCACTTCAGTGCCTCTGTAACACAGACCCATCTCACCCCTCATTGCACAGATCCATCTGCCCTTCGCTTGTCCTCTTAGGACTTGCCTTCCCCATCTTACTGGGAGCCCCTGAGGTTGGACCTCCTATTTCTGTTTCCATACTCCCCCGGCTCAGGGTGTGAGGACATCCCGGTCCAACAATGAATAAAGGAGAAGAGAAGGGGGCAGCCCTGAATCTTGGCGCATCGGTGCTTGTCTGTTGATTCAGCAGTTCCCGGAGACGTTGTCGCAAGAAGGGCTGTAGGAGAAGTGGAGGCAGGTGAGGAGCTCCCATGTGCCCAGTGTCCATGGCTCTAGTGGATTCACTGAGGCCACCTCCTGCAGAGCTGGGCTGTGTGCAACTGGCTATTCCCACAAGACTGCCCAGAGGTCTCCATTCTCCCACGTGGAGCACAGCGGCGCCCACGTGCCTGCATCTAAATGCCTCTAAAGACCCAGCAAAGGGCACAGTTGACATATCAGCTCTTGTGTCAAACATCACACTTAGCTCTTTAATGAGGAGCCTGGGGAGCATCCTGGGAACATGGGCCTGGGACACAAATCACAGTGATTATGAATCGCTGATCCCCTTCAAAGGCTCCTGAGTTCTCCCAGATGTCGCTACAACCAATCAGAGCCTCTTCCTGAGTCTTTCCAGATCAATGGATTCATGTCGTTTGGGAGGAAAACAAGTCAGGGTGAGCTGAAGCTCCAGGGGTCCTGGCGCATGGAAACACATTCATCAGGAGCATTTGCATGGATGAGGTTGTGATTCCTTCTGGTCAATAAACACCTCAGGCTGGTCAGTATTTTACCTGCCCCCTGATCTCCAAACCCAAATATGGCTAAAAATAGCCTTTGCCAGCTGTGACAAGGACCACGGGGGTGGGGAGGTGCACACGCCGCTCAGAGACGGCACTTCTGGGTGGCCTGTGGACCTGGTTTGAATCCCGCACTGCAGTCTCCAGGTGGGGGTAGACTTGGGGAGTCTCATCGTCTCTCTGAGCTTCAGTTTCCACATCCAGGACCGTGTGGGTGGGAGCTGGAGGGGTTGGGGCAGGAACTGGCCTTTCAGGACCTTGAAAACCAAGCTCAAGGTCGGGGCCTTTGCTTTAGGAGCAGCAGGGCCTCTGCTGTTAACCAGCTGGGGGAGAGAGGGTTTGCATTTCAAACTGACCATCCAGGATGTTTATCTCAGGCCCTCTGGCAGTTGTGAGGGCAAAATGGTAAAATGCGGCTGAAAAGGGTAGACCAGTGATGACTCAGCAGTTCCCCCAGGAAATGGCAGCAAATGTCCTGGGGGGGAGGTGGGAGGACGGACACCCTGCCCACCCTGCTTGTCAGGGCAGCAGCCACCACCTCACCCACATCTCTTCTCTGTGTCCTCACAGACCCGGAGAGGTGGGTGGGAGGATGTTACCACCTCATCTCACAGAAGGAGAGACTGAAGTTTGGGGAAGAATCAGTCCTCGAGTGGGAGGGACCATAGGGAACCAGCCTCCAGGCCCACGTCCATTTCACAGAGGGGAAAACGGAGGTCTGGAGAAGGGCAGTTGCTAACTCACAGGGAACTCTCCATTACATTTAAAGAGAGCCAAGCCTCCCTCAAGGGCTAGAGACATAGAAATGAATTGGATCCAGCTCCTGCCCTGTGGAAGCTCCTAAGAGAGCGGCTCTAGTACTTATATGAAGCAAGCAAGAAGGGAAGAGTGTGGAGGGTGTATAGAAAACGCAGAGGAGGGAGGCGTAAACTCCGTGTAGGGCGAGGTGATCAGGGAAGGCTTCTGAAAGGAGGTGCCAGTGATAGGGAGGAGGTGGGATTCCCTCCTCGCCCAGGCAGGGTTCTTTCTGCTTCTCTCCAACCACCTCTTAAGGGGATCAGGGGCAGGGGTATAAGAACATTTTCTGTGATGAGTTACCAAAATCCAGTTTGAAAGCCACCTGGGCGCAGGGTCCAGAATGGGCCACTGCAGCCCTGTTTATAATTTTGAAAATTAAAAACAACTTAAAAATCCACAGACCGGAGATGGTTAAAGACATCGTGGAGCATCTGTGCAATGCCATCTGGGCACCTGTTTGAAAGAAGAAAAAAAAAAAAAAAAAGATGTGGCAAGAGGATGTGATAAACTCAGCGGTGCTGCTTCCTGGTGAAGGGCCAGGTTTGCTGGGCTGAGCTGCAGGAGGGGAGCTGTGCTGTCCTTGTCCCTGTCCTCTGCTATGCCCCCTCCTCCCACTCCACTGTCCCCTCCTTCCCATAGGTCCTGTTTGCCAAATGGATACTAGAGGGACAGAGCTCTTAGCCTTCCCCCTGCCCAGCCAGAGGCAGTGGCATTTGTTCGTTCATCTGTTCACTCTCTCATCCGCTCATTTATTGAGCAACTATGACGGCACCGTAGAAGGAAGTGTGCTCTTCTTCTCCTTCGAGAACTCCAAAATTACAACTCGCTGTTGCACGACCATCGACAGGAGAATGTTGGATCCCACCGTAAAAGGATACCCCATGTCCCAGGGCAAAGGAGAAGCCTCAGCAAGGCAGTAGGAGGGGCAAAATTGCATTTAGAATCAAACCCCCTGTCCACCAGAGATGCTCAGAGGGCTCAAAGAAAACCTTGTACAGACCAGGGACCCAGAGACTCCACAGAGACTGAGCCCAATCGGCCTTTCAGTGTTTGAGTGTCTGCTGTGGAGGTAAAGGTCAGCAGTGGCCCGCTGCAGGGGCAGGGGCTCTGGGTGCAGCAGACCTGGGTCACACAGCCTGTGGCATAAGCCCTCATGGGGGAGGTCGCCATTAACCCCACCATAGAGCCACCGAGCAGATGACCCGCAAACTGCAGAACAACTATACCAAAGAAACTCTCACACTGTTAAGAGAGTTCTAGGACTCACAACAGATTTCCCAACCTGGGGATCTGGCAAAGGGATTCAGAATTCCCAGGGAATTTGACTTTGGAGGCCAATGGGATTTGATTACAGAAGTTACACAGGACTGGGGAAACAGACTCTCGGAAGGCACCAAAAAAAAAAAAAAAAAAAAAAGCTTGTGTGCACCAGGACCCAGGAGAAAGGAGCAGTGACCCACAAGAGACTGACTCAGACTTGCCCGTGAGTGTCCAGGAGTCTCCGGTGGAGGCGTGGGTCGGCAGTGGCTGCTGCAGGGTTGGGGGCACTGAGTGCAGCAGTGTGTGCATGGGGCCTTTTGAAGGAGTCGCCATCATCTTCGTTACCTCCACCATAGTTTGGCCTCAGGTCAAACAACAGGGAGGGAACAAAGCCCTGCCCATCAACAGATTAAATTAAAGATTTATTGAGCATGGCCTCGCCCATTAGAACAAGACCCAGTTTACCCAACAGTCAGTCTCCCCCAACAGGAAACTTCCATAAGCCTCTTATCCTTATCCATCAGAGGGCAGACAGAATGAAAACCACAGCCACAGAAAACTAATCAAACTGATCGCATGGACCACAGCCTTGTCTAACTCAATGAAACTATGAGCCGTGCCTTGTAGAGCCACCCAAGATGGATGGGTCATGGNCCAACAGGAAACTTCCATAAGCCTCTTATCCTTATCCATCAGAGGGCAGACAGAATGAAAACCACAGCCACAGAAAACTAATCAAACTGATCGCATGGACCACAGCCTTGTCTAACTCAATGAAACTATGAGCCGTGCCTTGTAGAGCCACCCAAGATGGATGGGTCATGGTGGAGAGTTCTCACAAAACGTGGCCCCCTGGAGAAGGACCGATGGACCAGTGTCATCGCTCTCTTCCAAGAACACAAGACAAGACTCTACACGTGGACATCGTCAGATGGTTAATACCAAAATTAAATTGATTATATTCTATAATCAGTACTGGAGAAGTTCTATATAGTCAGCAAAAACAAGACCAGGAACTGACTGTGGCTCAGATCATGAACTCCTTATTGCAAAATTCAGACTTAAATTGAAGAAAGTAGGGAAAACCACCAGACCATTCAGGTATGACCAAAATCAAATCCCTTACAGTCATACAGTGGAAGTGAGAAATAGGTTCAAGGGTTTAGATCTGATAGACAGCATGCCTGCAGAACTACAGATGGAGGTTCATAGGAGGTTCACAGGAGGTTTCTGTGACATAGTACAGGAGGCAGTGATCAAGACCGTCCCCAAGAAAAAGAAACACAGAAAGGCAAAGTGGTTGTCTGGGGAGGCCTTTTCAATAGCTGAGAAAAGAAGAGAAGCTAAAGGCAAAGGAGAAAAAGAAAGATATACCCATTTGAATGCAGAGTTCCAAAGATAAGCAAGGAGAGATAAGAAAGCCTTCCTCAGCGATCGGTGCAAAAAAATAGAGGAAAACAATAGAATGGGGAAGACTAGAGATCTCTTCAAGAAAACTAGAGATAGCAAGGGAACATTTCATGCAAAACTGAGCACAATAAAGGACAGAAATGGTAGGGACCTAACAGAGGCAGATGATGTTAAGAAGTGGTGGCAAGAATATACAGAACTATACAAAAAAGATCTTCATGACCCAGATAATCACGATGGTGTGATCACTCACCTAGTGCCAGATATCCTGGAGTGTGAAGTCAAGTGGGCCTTAGGGAGCATCACTACAAACAAAGCTAGTGGAGGTGATGGAATTCCAGTTGAATTATTTCAAATCCTAAAAGATGATGCTATTAAAGTACTGCACTCAATATGCCAGCAAAACTGGAAAACTCTGCAGTGGCCACAGGACTGGAAAAGGTCAGCTTTCATTCCAATCCCAAAAAAAGGCAATGCCAAAGAGTGTTCAAACTATTGCACAATTGCACTAATTTCACATGCTAGCAAAATAATGCTCAAAATTCTCCAAGCCAGGCTTCAACAGTACGTGAAATGTGAACTTCCAGATGTTCAAGCTGGATTTAGAAAAGGCAGAGGAACAAGAGACCAAATTGCCAACATCCATTGGATCATAGAGAAAGCAAGAGAGTTCCAGAAAAACATCTATTTCTGCTTTATTGACTGTGCCAAAGTCTTTGACTGTGTGGATCCCAATAAACTGTGGAAAATTCTTAAAGAGTTAGGTATACCAGACCACCTTACCTGCCTCCTGAGAAATCTGTATGCAGGTCAAGAAGCAACAGTTAGAACTGGACATGGAACAACAGACTGGTTCCAAATAGGAAAAGGAGTACGTCGAGGCTGTATATTGTCACCCTGCTTATTTAACTTACATGCAGAGTACATCATGCAAAATGCCAAACTGGATGAAGCACAAGCTGGAATCAAGATTGCCGGGAGAAATATCAATAACCTCAGATATGCAGATAACTCCATCCTTATGGCAGAAAGTGAAGAACTAAAGAGCCTCCTGATGAAAGTGAAAGAGGAAAATTAAAAGCTGGTTTAAAACTCAACATTCAAAAAACGAAGACCATGGAATCCAGTCCCATCACTTCATGGCTAATAGATGGGGAAACAATGGAAAGAGTGAGAGACTTTATTTTAGGAGGGGTTCCAAAATCACTGCAGATGGTGACTGCAGCCATGAAATTAAAAGACGCTTGCTCCTTAGAAGATCTGACCAACCTAGACAGCATATTAAAAAGCAGAGACATTACTTTGCCAACAAAGTTCCATCTATTCAAGGCTATGGTTTTTCCAGTAGTCACGTATAGATGTAAGAGTTGGACCATAAGGAAAGCTGAATGCCAAAAAATCAGTGCTTTTGAACTGTGGTGTTGGAGAAGACTCTTGAAAGTCCCTTGGACTGCAAGGAGATCAAACCAGTCAATCCTAAGGAAATCAGTCCGGAATATTCATTGGAAGGACTGATGCTGAGGCTGAAACTCCAATACTTTGGCCACCTAATAAGAACTGACTCATTGGAAAAGACCCTGATGCTGAGAAAGATTGAAGGAAGGAGGACAAGGGGACGACAAAGGATGAGATGCTTGGATGGCATCACCGACTCGCCGGATATGAGTTTGAGCCAGCTCTGGGAGTTAGTGATGGAAAGGGAATCCTGGCATGTTGCAGTCCATGGGGTCACAAAGAGTCGGACATGACTGGGTGACTGAACTGACTGGTATGCCCTGGACATGAACTTGGGCAAACTTTGGGAGATGGTGATGGACAGAGGGGCCTGGTGTGCTGCAGTCCATAGGGTTGCAAAGAGTCAGACACAACTTGGCGACCGAACAACAACTCTGATGTGCCAGACATTGTGCTGGGCACAGGGCAGGGCAGTCAGGAAGCGCACAGCCCCTGCCCTCGTGTGACTGTGCAGCTTAGTGGGGGAGTTTTGCTGTCTTTTGTTTAGTCACTAAGTCAACCCCGCGTACTGTGGCCTGCCAGACTCCTCTGTCCATGGAGTTCTCTAGGCAAGAATACTGGAGTGGGTTGCCACTTCCTTCTCCAGGAGATCTTCCCAACCAGGAATTGAACCCATGTCTCCTGCAGGCAGATTCCTTACTGCTGAGCCACCAGGGAAGCCCCTGGTGGGGGATACCAGCTTCAAACAAAGTTGCGTGCATAAATGTGAAATTAACAGCACCTCAGACAGCAATGGCAACCCACTCCAGTGTTCTTGCCTGGAGAATCCCAGGGACGGGGGAGCCTGGTGGGCTGCTGTCTATGGGGTCGCACAGAGTTGGACACGACTGAAGCGACTTAGCAGCAGCAGCAGCAGACAGCAAGGGAGCATGTGCAAAAGTCCTGGGGAAGCTGAAGCAAGGTGAGGACAGACAGCTGGACAACTAGAACGCGGCTGGAGCAGAGAGAGCAAGTTGATGAGGCTGTGGCTGGGGCGGGGTGGGAGCTGCAGTCTTTCTCTAGGATCGCAGCCCTTGTCTCAGGAGTGATCAGCAACCAAGGGGCGTACTAACTGGGCCTTATGGTGGTCAGATGTGCACCTCAAACAGACCACATGTGAACTGGTTCCCCTAATCCCAGTTGTCTGCTCCTAGGCTCAGTCTTGCCCCAAAGCACCTGAGGACACAGCAGGGCTCATAAACCAAGGCTGCCGAGAGGCACACATTCTGGGATGCCTGCAGGGTGACAGACGAAGGATGAATATGCCAACTAAATATGCACTCCATCAGGTGAAAAGTGTCGGGAAGATCAGTTAAGCAGAGTAAGAGGAACAGAAGGCTCAGGAAGCCCCCTTCCTCACCTGCAAAATAGTGTCTGAGCAGAAACCTCAGAGGAGTGAGCCCAGTGGATGGGCAAGCGAACATTCCAGGTGGAGGAAGACGCAGGTGCAAAGGCCCCAAGGAGGGACTGTGCTCGACTGTGTGAGAACCGTCAGGACTCCGAGGCTGGCGCAGCAGAGGACGTGAGTGAGAGCGGGTGGGCGGGTAGAGCCTGAGGGGTCTTGGAGGACTTCCACTTCCACTCTGAGTGCTGTGAGGAGCCCTTGGAGGCTTTGAGAAGAGGACTTCAGTTTTAAAGAGACTTTTCTAGCTGTTGAGTGGAGAACAGTNGGACTCCGAGGCTGGCGCAGCAGAGGACGTGAGTGAGAGCGGGTGGGCGGGTAGAGCCTGAGGGGTCTTGGAGGACTTCCACTTCCACTCTGAGTGCTGTGAGGAGCCCTTGGAGGCTTTGAGAAGAGGACTTCAGTTTTAAAGAGACTTTTCTAGCTGTTGAGTGGAGAACAGTTTGCAGCAGTCAGGGGAAACCGGGAACAGCCAGGAAGCTCTCCCCACAGTACAGGCAAGAGCTAAGGCTGCCCTTGGTTCATCCAGTTCTCCCTGTTTTATAACCTGCTTTTTCCACTCGACCCTGCATCAGGGTCCTCTTCTAGGTCAACACACAAAACCCTTCCCCATCCTTTTCAGTGGCTACCCACAGTGCACGGTACAAAAGTGCCATGACTTCCTCATTCTCTCTTGTCTGTAAGTACTTAAATCGTTTCTGGTTTTCACAGTTATAAACAGGGCTGCACTGGCTGATCCTGGGTATCTGCGCCTGCATGGTTTTCGACCTGGATTTTGGCAACTTCTCACAGAATATGTCTTGATCCACATGGAGAACGCTTTTGTTCATCCATGGAGAAGACTTTGCATACCTTCCTTGCTGTTTCTGGCACTACCCCAGGTCTCAAGGGCAGGTGCCAGCTTTTGTTCAGTCCTGTGCTGTATCTTGGGGATGCAGAACAGTGCCTGGCAGAGAATAATGCCCTGCCATGAAATACTAGTCCTGGTGCCCCACAAGTAGCCACATGCTGGCAACGTGCTGGCAAAGGCAAACACGGCCAAGTGATATCCACCTGGGGCAGTCTCCAACCTCTGCCACACTTGCTGTGAAGCCTTGGACAGGTTGGTTTTACTTCTCTGAGCCTTACATTCTCAATATTAAATAAGGATTAAAATCCTCACTTTGGCTACCTGATGCAAATAGCCGACTCACTGGAAAAGACCCCGATGCTGGGAAAGATTGGAAGCAAAAGGAGAGGAGAGTGGCAGAGGATGAGATGGCTGGATGACATCACTGATTCAATGGACATGAACTTGGGCGAACTCCAGGAGATGGTGAGGGACAGGGAAGCCTGGCATGCTGCAGTCCACGGGGGTCTCAAAGAGTCAGATAGCAACTTAGCAACTGAAAAACAACAAAAATCCCCACAAATGGAAACTGAATGAAATGGAATGAGTTAGACAGAAGCCCAAGTGTGGTACTCGGCACGTATCTGAGGGTCTGTGAATGGGTTTTGCCTCTGCTTCTCAAGTCCCTCCAAGGTCACTGTCACTAGTTCCAGCTGGTGAGCGCCCTTGGGCACTATCAGGGCATCACTGAAACATGGGTGGATGATGCAGGTAGTCAGCCTTCCCAGTTCTGTGTGACCCCATCCCTCTGAGCTCATTGTCCAACCAGGCTGTGATCCAACCTTCTGGCTGATGCACATCCAGGCCACCCTCTGCTGGCTTCCAACACTTAGATGTCTCCCAAGGTCNGCCCTTGGGCACTATCAGGGCATCACTGAAACATGGGTGGATGATGCAGGTAGTCAGCCTTCCCAGTTCTGTGTGACCCCATCCCTCTGAGCTCATTGTCCAACCAGGCTGTGATCCAACCTTCTGGCTGATGCACATCCAGGCCACCCTCTGCTGGCTTCCAACACTTAGATGTCTCCCAAGGTCTCTAGGCGTAGAATCTGGCTCTGGGGCCAGATCTCAGAGAAGGACAAGTGTCAACCTCAGCTGAGGGGCTGGGGGACCAGACCAGAAGCAAAGATGGCTTCTACTCTCAGGCTACACAGGGAACTGGGGATTCCCACAATCACCAGGGATCCAGAGAAGGGAACAAGGTGGTAAAGGGCCTGGGAGCCAGGTCACCAGAGTCACTTTGGAGGAAGAGTGAGAAGCAGGGATGCTGAGGAAGGATTTCTAGGAGCTGCTCAGCTGAGCTCTGGGGACTGGCTGCGAGGCATAGAGGACTTGGAGATGTTTGCAGCATCGAGATTCCCTGGAGCTTTGTAGGTGTCTCCCAGCCCACACTCTGCTCAGCAGGCCCATATCCCAGAGTAGGAAGATCCTCTGCTCCCCAAGAATGCTCAGAGGGTGTCTGAATTTCTTATCCCAAGAAGAAGAGGGATCCTGCAGTCTCACAGAGCCTGCCATTCCCTCAATATCCCTCTGGCACATTGCCAGCATGTGGCTACTTGTGGGGCACCAGGACTAGTATTTCACAGCGGGGCATTATTCTCTGCCAGGCACTGTTCTGCATCCCCAGGATACAGCACAGGACTGAACAAAACCTGTCTCTGTCTCTCCCTTTCTGTCTCTGTCTTTCTCTCTCTGTCTGTCTTGGCACCTCATCTCTGCCTCAACCTGGCCCACCACCCCACCCCTTCCTTCTCCACCCCCTCATTTTTTTCCCCATGCCAGGTATTTATTTTCAGAACATCAGACTCCTTCCCAAGCCTCTGACATTTACTTTCTGGAATTAGAAAATTTTCCATTTCTCTTTCCTGGACTGAGGCAGGTGGATGAGACTTCCCCAGGAACGTTGCCTGCCTTTCTGGAAGCAGAGCTGGCTTATGTCAGCCCAGCACCGATTGTGCCAATGAGCAATAATTAGGCACTCACTCTGCACCAAGCCCTTCTCATGAACCATTGCATTTAATCTACGCAAGAAGCTTGGGGCGTTGACGTTACCATCTGCACATGCAAGATGAATGAACAAAAGCTTAGAGCAGTTAAATAACAAGTCTAAGGTCACAAGGCAAGTGGGGCGGGGTGGTGATGAAACCACACCTGTACATCCCCAGAGTTCATTTCTGTCCTCTGGGCTCTGCCTGCAAGGCCCACGGGTACTGGTGCACTGGAGGGAGGGCAGCAAAATTTGGGCAAACCAAGAGTCTAGAGGATGCAGCATCTGGGCAGAGGGAAGCCAGTCAAGAGTCGAGCAGGCCCAGGTCAGGGGAGAGCCTGATCCCAGAAGGAAAATGTGCTGCTCAAATCCTCCACCCCAAAAATTAACCTAAGCGATCACAAGAATGTGCACATTTCTGACAACTGTCCCTGNGGTGGGGGATACCAGCTTCAAACAAAGTTGCGTGCATAAATGTGAAATTAACAGCACCTCAGACAGCAATGGCAACCCACTCCAGTGTTCTTGCCTGGAGAATCCCAGGGACGGGGGAGCCTGGTGGGCTGCTGTCTATGGGGTCGCACAGAGTTGGACACGACTGAAGCGACTTAGCAGCAGCAGCAGCAGACAGCAAGGGAGCATGTGCAAAAGTCCTGGGGAAGCTGAAGCAAGGTGAGGACAGACAGCTGGACAACTAGAACGCGGCTGGAGCAGAGAGAGCAAGTTGATGAGGCTGTGGCTGGGGCGGGGTGGGAGCTGCAGTCTTTCTCTAGGATCGCAGCCCTTGTCTCAGGAGTGATCAGCAACCAAGGGGCGTACTAACTGGGCCTTATGGTGGTCAGATGTGCACCTCAAACAGACCACATGTGAACTGGTTCCCCTAATCCCAGTTGTCTGCTCCTAGGCTCAGTCTTGCCCCAAAGCACCTGAGGACACAGCAGGGCTCATAAACCAAGGCTGCCGAGAGGCACACATTCTGGGATGCCTGCAGGGTGACAGACGAAGGATGAATATGCCAACTAAATATGCACTCCATCAGGTGAAAAGTGTCGGGAAGATCAGTTAAGCAGAGTAAGAGGAACAGAAGGCTCAGGAAGCCCCCTTCCTCACCTGCAAAATAGTGTCTGAGCAGAAACCTCAGAGGAGTGAGCCCAGTGGATGGGCAAGCGAACATTCCAGGTGGAGGAAGCCGCAGGTGCAAAGGCCCCAAGGAGGGACTGTGCTCGACTGTGTGAGAACCGTCAGGACTCCGAGGCTGGCGCAGCAGAGGACGTGAGTGAGAGCGGGTGGGCGGGTAGAGCCTGAGGGGTCTTGGAGGACTTCCATTTCCACTCTGAGTGCTGTGAGGAGCCCTTGGAGGCTTTGAGAAGAGGATTTCAGTTTTAAAGAGACTTTTCTAGCTGTTGAGTGGAGAACAGTCTGCAGCAGTCAGGGGAAACTGGGAACAGCCAGGAAGCTCTCCCCACAGTACAGGCAAGAGCTAAGGCTGCCCTTGGTTCATCCAGTTCTCCCTGTTTTATAACCTGCTTTTTCCACTCGACCCTGCATCAGGGTCCTCTTCTAGGTCAACACACAAAACCCTTCCCCATCCTTTTCAGTGGCTACCCACAGTGCACGGTACAAAAGTGCCATGACTTCCTCATTCTCTCTTGTCTGTAAGTACTTAAATCGTTTCTGGTTTTCACAGTTATAAACAGGGCTGCACTGGCTGATCCTGGGTATCTGTGCCTGCATGGTTTTCGACCTGGATTTTGGCAACTTCTCACAGAATATGTCTTGATCCACATGGAGAACGCTTTTGTTCATCCATGGAGAAGACTTTGCATACCTTCCTTGCTGTTTCTGGCACTACCCCAGGTCTCAAGGGCAGGTGCCAGCTTTTGTTCAGTCCTGTGCTGTATCTTGGGGATGCAGAACAGTGCCTGGCAGAGAATAATGCCCTGCCGTGAAATACTAGCCCTGGTGCCCCGCAAGTAGCCACATGCTGGCAACGTGCCGGCAAAGGCAAACACGGCCAAGTGAGGCAGTGTCCAACTTCTGCCACACTTGCTGTGAAGCCTTGGACAGGTTGGTTTTACTTCTCTGAGCCTTACATTCCCAATATTAAATAAGGATTAAAATCCTCACTTCGGCTACCTGATGCAAATAGCCGACTCACTGGAAAAGACCCCGATGCTGGAAAAGATTGGAAGCAAAAGGAGAGGAGAGTGGCAGAGGATGAGATGGCTGGATGACATCACTGATTCAATGGACATGAACTTGGGCGAACTCCAGGAGATGGTGAGGGACAGGGAAGCCTGGCATGCTGCAGTCCACGGGGGTCTCAAAGAGTCAGATAGCAACTTAGCAACTGAAANGACCCCGATGCTGGAAAAGATTGGAAGCAAAAGGAGAGGAGAGTGGCAGAGGATGAGATGGCTGGATGACATCACTGATTCAATGGACATGAACTTGGGCGAACTCCAGGAGATGGTGAGGGACAGGGAAGCCTGGCATGCTGCAGTCCACGGGGGTCTCAAAGAGTCAGATAGCAACTTAGCAACTGAAAAACAACAAAAATCCCCACAAATGGAAACTGAATGAAATGGAATGAGTTAGACAGAAGCCCAAGTGTGGTACTCGGCACGTATCTGAGGGTCTGTGAATGGGTTTTGCCTCTGCTTCTCAAGTCCCTCCAAGGTCACTGTCACTAGTTCCAGCTGGTGAGCACCCTTGGGCACTATCAGGGCATCACTGATACATGGGTGGATGATGCAGGTAGTCAGCCTTCCCAGTTCTGTGTGACCCCATCCCTCTGAGCTCACTGTCCAACCAGGCTGTGATCCAACCTTCTGGCTGATGTACATCCAGGCCACCCTCTGCTGGCTTCCAACACTTAGATGTCTCCCAAGGTCTCTAGGCGTAGAATTTGGCTCTGGGGCCAGATCCCAGAGAAGGACAAGTGTCAACCTCAGCTGAGGGGCTGGGGGACCAGACCAGGAGCAAAGACAGCTTCTACTCGCAGGCTACACAGGGAACTGGGGATTCCCACAATCACCAGGGATCCAGAGAAGGGAACAAAGTGGTAAAGGGCCTGGGAACTAGGTCACCAGAGTCACTTTGGAGGAAGAATGAGAAGCAGGGATGCTGAGGAAGGATTTCTAGGAGCTGCTCAGCTGAGCCCTGGGGACTGGCTGCGAGGCATAGAGGACTTGGAGATGTTTGCAGCATCGAGATTCCCTGGAGCTTTGTAGGTGTCTCCCAGCCCACACTCTGCTCAGCAGGCCCATATCCCAGAGTAGGAAGATCCTCTGCTCCCCAAGAATGCTCAGAGGGTGTCTGAATTTCTTATCCCAAGAAGAAGAGGGATCCTGCAGTCTCACAGAGCCTGCCACTCCCTCAATATCCCTCTGGCACATTGCCAGCATGTGGCTACTTGTGGGGCACCAGGACTAGTATTTCACAGCAGGGCATTATTCTCTGCCAGGCACTGTTCTGCATCCCCAGGATACAGCACAGGACTGAACAAAACCTGTCTCTGTCTCTCCCTTTCTGTCTCTGTCTTTCTCTCTCTGTCTGTCTTGGCACCTCATCTCTGCCTCAACCTGGCCCACCACCCCACCCCTTCCTTCTCCACCCCCTCATTTTTTTTCCCATGCCAGGTATTTATTTTCAGAACATCAGACTCCTTCCCAAGCCTCTGACATTTACTTTCTGGAATTAGAAAATTTTCCATTTCTCTTTCCTGGACTGAGGCAGGTGGATGAGACTTCCCCAGGAACGTTGCCTGCCTTTCTGGAAGCAGAGCTGGCTTATGTCAGCCCAGCACCGATTGTGCCAATGAGCAATAATTAGGCACTCACTCTGCACCAAGCCCTTCTCATGAACCATTGCATTTAATCTACGCAAGAAGCTTGGGGCGTTGACGTTACCATCTGCACATGCAAGATGAATGAACAAAAGCTTAGAGCAGTTAAATAACAAGTCTAAGGTCACAAGGCAAGTGGGGCGGGGTGGTGATGAAACCACACCTGTACATCCCCAGAGTTCATTTCTGTCCTCTGGGCTCTGCCTGCAAGGCCCATGGGTACTGGTGCACTGGAGGGAGGGCAGCAAAATTTGGGCAAACCAAGAGTCTAGAGGATGCAGCATCTGGGCAGAGGGAAGCCAGTCAAGAGTCGAGCAGGCCCAGGTCAGGGGAGAGCCTGATCCCAGAAGGAAAATGTGCTGCTCAAATCCTCCACCCCAAAAATTAACCTAAGCGATCACAAGAATGTGCACATTTCTGACAACTGTCCCTGCACCAGGCATGCGTATGTTCTCCGTTATTTCAGACACACTAGCTTTTTCATCTCTACAACAACTCTATGAGGTAGACACCGCTATAATCCTCATTTTATAGAAAAGGAAGCTGAGGTTCAGAGAGGTTAGGTAACCAAACCAGTAAGTGACAGAACCAAGATGCAGGTGGCTTCAGAGTTTGCTGCACCCCCCTCCCCCCCAACTCTCCCC
>SJYA01000241.1:686809-700886 GCA_006410615.1 Neotragus moschatus
AAAAAAAAATTCTAATTTAAAAACTTACTTTATTTCCATTTACAGCACATGGTTGAGAGTTTCCTCAAATTTTACTTTTATTTTTTAGAAAAAATTTTAGATTGTACCCTAAACGTAAGATTATTAACCTTACCCATATACACCGATAGTTGAAAATTTATGTGCATGAAGACTTTGTAGGACATTTACCCAAAAGTAAATATTCTCTCTTGAATCGCCACTATCTTTTATATTAACACTTACTACAGATAAAGAACTCGGCACATTTGTTTCTTCCAAGCATCTTTAAAATGGAGCATCTTTATCTTGAATGTGGCATTGCTTTTCCAGGCTGCATCCTGGAAAGGTCATGCTTTTCATGTCCTCTGGTTCTCCCTTCCTGCTGGAGGGACTATGAACACGGAATTGTGCTCAATTTCAAAACATTAATATGGCCAAGAAATTAGGGATGATAACAAAAGATGGAAGAAATTTGAGCCCCTAAGACTGTGGAGCTACCTCATGAGGCCTCAGTAGCCAATGCTGGAACTGTCGTGTAAGTGAAAGTGAAGGTTGCTCAGTTGTATCCGACTCTTTGTGACCCCATGGACTGTAGTCCTTGGAATTCACCAGACCAGGGGATCTTCCCAACCCAGGGATCGAACCCAGGTCTCCTGCATTGCAGGCAGATTCTTTACCCGCTGAGCCACAAGGGAAGCCCAAGAACACTGGAGTGGGTAGTCTATCCCTTCTCCAGGGGATCTTCCCAACCTAGGAATCAAACTGGGATCTCCTGCATTACAGGTGGATTCTTTACCCCTGAGCTATCAGGGAACTGTTCTATAAGGGAGTAATATAATTCTGTCTTGTGTAAGCCACTATGATGTTGGGTCTTACTATGTGATTCTCAATAATACCCAGAATCAGACACTTGTCTGTTTTCCAGAGAAGTTGAAGTGACTCAGAGAAGCCAATGCCTGGAAGAAAAGCTATACAATTTTTTTTAATGTATTCATTTATTTTGATATGCAACCCTAGAGTGCCAGAGGATCTGTGGACACCCTGGGATCTGTGGCTTTGATGATTAAAGTCAATTCCTCTCGGAGTTCTGGCTGCAATAGAACATTCAGTGAGGAGGAAGTTTAAGCTGGACATAAGAAACTAGCCCTGCTGGCCAGCTGCCCCTTTTCCTCCCCATCCTGTGTAGGCAGGAAAACCCCTCCCAAAATCCTCTCTCATTCCTTGCTATTGTTGTTTACTCTGTCCTGAATGACACCTTGTGACCCCCTGGGCTGCAGCACGCCAGGCTTCCCTGTCTTCCATTAGCTGCCTGAGTTTGCTCAAAAAGTCATGTCCATCGAGTCAATGATGCCGTCCAACCATCTCATCCTCTGTCGCCCCCTTCTTCTGCCTAGCCTCAGCTTATTCTCAATGCCTTGCATTAGACACATCTGTCCACAGAGCAGGGGAAAGGGAGGAAGGCAAACTTACGGCACCACTGATGGGGATGGCAGTTATGAAGAGCTGGCTGGCTGTGACCCACCCATCACGCCCACAAGAGAACCCTCTGTACAGGTGGGCTGAGAGACTGAGTTGTCTTACTGCAGGGCACCTTCTGGCCCTCGCCAAATAAATATATTTAGGTAAGGAAGTGGAGGGAGGATTTAGTAAACACTTTCCTGAAATTCAGTAGTAATGAATGAGAAAAATGGACCAGCTCACTTCAGATAACCACCATGAGAGAAGTAATTACACCACTCCTGTCCTGAGCCAGGACACTGGTGGCAGAGGCACCTGCCCAGGTGATTCATCAGCCTCAGATTTATGGGCGTCTCAGGAACCACGTGCACGTCTCCTCCCCTCTGGTTTGCTTGAGACACTGTTATTTAGATCGTGTCATGATCATTGATCTTCCCCTCCACTTCCTGAGGAGGGAAGGTGAGCACTGGCTGAGGGGCACAATCGAATACTGATTTTCTGACAATGATTGAGAAAACAAAATCAACCCATTCAAGTGAGTCCGTTGTTTCCAACTTCCCAAGACCATAGAATCCTGATCTCCCAGGCAAATCCTTGAGTTCTTGATATCACAGTCAAAGCAGAGAGCCCCCTGCCAGCACAGAGCGGGATTAAAGCTGCAAATTTAACAAGGGTTGCAACCCTCAGTCTCCTTATCATAAGAATGGGGATAAGAAGGCTGCATAAATGCTTCCCAAATGCATGAACAAATGAAGGTACTGAACCTGAAAAAACTGAGTGGGACACGCCAAACCATCCTCCTGCCCTCTCGTACAGTTAACATCACAGGTCGCCAGCCCAGCAGAGCTGCAACAGAGATCATGGGAAGGGGGAGTGACTGACATTAAGAGGTCATCCTGCTTGCAGGCTGGGAAAAGCTTGTTATTCTGCTTTTACCAACGATTCAGCCCAGGTATGGGGGTCATATGACAAAAACCCGACCAAGACCCTGATATCCAACAGCCACAACCGCACAGCCACAAACGTAATCAGGCTACAGCAGCCCCATTGCCTGACCAGTTGTCATGTGCCAGGCGCCATGCCAAGGATGTCGCGTTATTTTAATTAATCATCACAACAACCCAAACAGGTGGGTGCTGTTTTCTCTGTTGTTCTTATGCTTTTTTCATGCCTTGATTCTGAGTTCAAACAATATATAGTCTTCTTAAAAAAGGTTTTATCACCAGAGAACATCATTTCAGGTAGGAACAACAAAATAAAAATTCAGTATAAGTGCAATCCTGCCCAAGGGTTTCAGATGGTCCTTTGCTCAACGTTAGGGGCAGAGGCAGCTTATATATCACGGAGGTATGAAGGGGACCTAACAGTGAAGTCAGCTACAGGGCTGGCTGGGTGGATGGAGAACTCAAAAGCCCTTCCCCACCTACTTTAGGTCTAACTGGGATGTGTTTTTGCAAGCCGCCTTTAGCTTCTTTTTTTGTTTCAAAAACCTACACTTATTACATTGCAGGGCTCCTTTTATGGCTCTGCACAGTGATGGTGGCAACAGGAAAGCAGAGCAGCTGTTCACCACTCTTCACCATAACCCTCACCCCCTCTGACTACAGTAGAGCCTTCTGGCTGCCCCATCACCCTGGGAGGCCAGAGATGCCTCTTCATGTCTGAGCTCCTGGCTGGATTCATGGACAATGCAGAGGGTCTTGCTAAATCACCCCAGCCATCAACTTCTGAGAAGTTCTTCTTTCAAAGCCTGCTCTGTGAGAGTTGACAATGCCAGCTTCCTTTTGAAGGTGGGTCTCCATCTTTCTTCCCCCACTGTGCCAAGCACAGTGCCCAGCACATAGCTGCAACTTGGAGAACTGCTGGTTAAATTGGAGAAAACTTGAAACAGAAATTGGACACGTATTTAAGGATTGCATCAAAGCATGAAAGGAAAGTGTTTATAAATCAAAATTGTTTCCTGTAGGTCTCTGGAGAGCAGAGCACTTCAAAGATGCCTTCAGCAAATCCTTTTGTAAACCACAGAATTCCTTTCTCTTGTAAATAGCACTCACTCCTGGAGCTGGGACACACACACACACACACACACATTAATACGTACATATATAAATAACACACACATTATGAAGGTAATATATCCTTGCTGGAGAAAAACAAGTCAAACAGCACAGAAAAAAAAATGTAGAAGGTTAAACCTTTCCCTTAATCTCTCCAGTTCCTTTCATCTAAGACCCTCACTGTTATAATGCAGTGGTATCTTAGGAATTGCAGATAAGGGATATCTCCCAGCTCAGCCTCAGATATGACTTTGATCGATTTTTTTAATCACAGTGAGTAGGAAATTTCAGGACCACAGAGACAGTCTGCCCAAAGGGTTTCTCTATCCCCCATTCTGTGGGAAATACGCTGCTGGTATCTTCCTCCAGAAAGGTAGGGCCTGTCACTGTACTGACTGGTCTGGGCCCCACACTGACTTAGGGCAATCAAGTAGCTTGTGGTTACCTATGGGGAGAATAAGCTCCTCATCACTGGAGGCTCTGTCTGTAAGATGAAGACCTTGCTGGGGTCATGGGGTTCTAATCCTTCTCCCGACATCTTCAGGGCAGAACTTGTGGCCATTGGTGATGTCCAGCCCCAGCTTTCTTATTTCACTCAAGACATCACTAAAAACTTTTCATTTTGTAATAAAAACATTAAAAGTGGGAAAGTGTGATTTCTAGAAACAGTAAACTCTAGAAAGGACCTGGCCACCACTCATCTTCTCTTTGTCCTGGGCAGGTATGTAACCTTTCCTCTGAGGACCCTCGGGAGCTGCAGAACTGTTACAAGAACCGTTCATGTTGCCCATGACTTGGTCATAATGAGCACAGAGCAGGTCGGGAGGAGAAGCCCAGGCAGAAGAGCAGCAAACACAAGGACCCTTGAACACGGGCAGACCTGCCATGTTCGAGAAGTGGTGGGAGGGCCAGTGTGGCTGGAGTGGAGGGGGCAGTGGGGTAAAGATCAGCGAGGTAGGTGGTGTGGGAGTCTCAGTAAATGTAGGGTTGGGCCTACATTCTGTAAATGTAGGGTCACTAAAAAGGATCTGGGTTTTTCTCTGACCAATGAGAACTTTGAAAGGTTCTGAACAGTGGAGAAGTACGATCTAACAAATTTAATAAGATCACATGAGATCACTCTGCTGCCCTCTGAAGCAAAGACTCCTAGACAGAAGGAAGCAGGGAGAGTGGTTAGGAGGCTGTTGCAATAATCCAGGAGAGGGTGGATAGTGACTGGGATGGGAAACCAGAAGGGTGACCGTGGAGGTGAGAAGTGGTCCAGATCTGGAAACGCTTCGAAGGGGAGCCAGTAGGTTCACTGCTGGCTGTGACTTGGGGTGTGAGAGGATGAGAGGGGTCTAGCATCTCTGTCCTGAGACCTGGAAGGATGGAGCTGCCTTAGCTGAAATGAGGGAGACTCTCAGAGTAGTAGGTTAGAAAGGGAGAGGAAATGGAAGAATGGGATTTCAGGTGGGGACTCGTGAATTTTGAGACGCCTGTTGGTCCTCCAGGTGGAGATTCTGAATAGGGGTGGATACTTGAGGAGAAACTGTGTTGAAAGTAACTGTATGAGCATATGAAATGCATGTAAAGATGATGGGAGTCTGGGGAGACTGCCAAGGGAATATGGGAGGATAGGGCGAAGAGAGCAAAGAAGAGAACCTGGGGACAGTGTAAGATTTACAGGTGGGAGAACCAGAGCAGGAGCAGCCAGAGTGTCAGGAGGAAAGCCAGGGAGGCCTTCAGAGAGAAGTGAGCAACTAGGCTCAGTTCAGTTCAGTTCAGTTCAGTCGCTCAGTCGTGTCCGACTCTTTGCAACCCCATGAGTTGCAGCATGTCAGGCCTCCCTGTCCATCACCAACTCCCAGAGTTCACTCGGACTCACGCCCATCGAGTCAGTGATGCCATCCAGCCATCTCATCCTCGGTCTTCCCCNTAAAAGGGAGAAAGAGAAAAACCAAAGGGAGAAATACACCAGCCAATGACTGATGTTGAGAGTTGCAACAGTGACTTCTCTCCTCGCTGTCTGCACCTCCATAGATAGAAGCAGCAATTAGTGATCAGAACGCAGGCCCCCATAATTGCAGAACAGAGTTCTGTTGCCGACGCTGGCTCCCTAAAGTTGTGTCCAAGCTGCTTCAAGAACATGTGCACTGCTGCTTGATACCGGGCCAGAGAAGGGAGCAAGGATGACTGCTACCAAGCTGAGCCAAGGTTAACCATAATTAACAACAATTTACCAGCCAAGACTTCTCCTAGGGGAAGGTACAAGCCTCCTAAAATTCTCCAGACTTCCAAAATAAATTAGGCAGATTCTGCTAGTACAGTTTTTGTCTAGGTGGGGAGATGCGTCCCTGGGTATTCCTGCTCTGACATCTTCCCCTGAATTGTGAGACACTGAGATGGTCATTTAAGCCCTCTAGGTCTCTGTTGCATTACCTGTGAAAGTAAGGGGGTTGGACCAAGAAGTCCAAAGATTCGTCCAACTCTGAAAGCTTAAGATTCTACATGTAGGATGATAGTAGTTCCAGTGTTATTGGACCACTGGGAGAAACAGAAGAGATCAGCCACAATGCAATGTCAACTGAAAAAAATAGTCACAGCCTAAAAGTTGAGAGTTATGTTTTATTTGGTGGGAATTTTTAGGACTTTAAGCCTGGGAGACATCTCAAGTGACCCAGAGAGAACTGATCCAAGGAGGTGATGGGAGGAGCCAGACTATATAGAAGTCTTACCACAAAGGGCAGGTAGTCTGAACATCAAAAGATTATTGCTAATTAAAGAAAACCAGATACCCCAAGTTAAGGAATTTAGCGCTTTTCTATGCATGGGAAAGTGCAGGAGTCTGGGCTCACTGAAGCCACTCCTTTCATATGCATCTCAGCTATCTGGGTTCAGCGTCCTGTGTTTTTCTCATCNAAGATTATTGCTAATTAAAGAAAACCAGATACCCCAAGTTAAGGAATTTAGCGCTTTTCTATGCATGGGAAAGTGCAGGAGTCTGGGCTCACTGAAGCCACTCCTTTCATATGCATCTCAGCTATCTGGGTTCAGCGTCCTGTGTTTTTCTCATCCTGAGTTCCTCGGTGCTCACCATGGGGAGCGGCTGCAGCCTGGTGCCCGCCAGGCCACAGGCACTCTTCTCCTTCCTGGGCGCACTTAGGGCTCAGAAATTCACACTTGGAGGGCCAGGTCGCTGATGGCTGTGACAGCCTCGTTTACTGATACAGCGAGAGGTACTCCATTTCTCAGCTTTTTATCCTCTATTTTGTTTCTGTTAATATGTTTTATTTCCCTCCACCCAAACTCATTAGAGGATATCTGTGGGTCTTTGTGACCTATGACACAGCTGTGCCCTTTCTCACTTTTAGCCTCTGTAGCTCGGATGAACCCTGATTGGCCTAAACCAGTCAACACATTCTGACCTGCTACGCAGTCTGATGGTACAGGGGTTGGGATTTGTCCTCTAAAGTCAATGACTCGGGATTTTTGATCAGCTGGGAGGAAGACAGTGTCTCTCTCTATTGGACCTCAGTCAGGTTGGGAAGCATCGTGCCACCGTGAAGAAGGACCTGAGAGTGGTCTTGTGTGAGAGAGGGATGCTAAAAGATGAAGAAAGAAGAAACAGGTCCCGGTGGTATCACCTAAGCCCTCGAGTCAAGGGGCTGCTGAATGCTGCCCCATCGCTGAGCTTCTTGTGTTCGAATAGCCATTCTGAGCTCAAGTCAGGGCGCACTGAGGTTCCTGCCACCGGAAATGAAAGATCCTGATGGCTGTTCCACCCCTAGCATCTCAGTGTCCAAGCTGAGACCAGCGCAAAGCTCTGCGGAGTCAGTGTCTCCCCCCAGGGGTGTGAGTCAGGTTCATCTCCTGCTGCCCCTTCTCCCACTTCCTTCTCTCCCAAGGAGTAAGCTACAGAAACCGCCCCGTAATGGCCTCTCCAGGAGTGAGGGCACATTACCCCCAGACTCTAATGGCTGAGCAGCCGTGTCACTGCCAGGCCCGTATCATGCAGCGATCATGAAGACTGCTGTGTGACGTGAAAGTCGCTCAGTCGTGTCTGACTCTCTGCAGCCCCGTGCACTGTGCAGTCCATGGAATTCTCCCGGCCAGAATACTGAGTGGGCAGCCTTTCCCTTCTCCAGGGGGTCTTCCCAACCCAGGGATTGAACCCCGGTCTCCCGCACTGTAGGTGGATTCTTTACCAGCTGAGCCACAGGAGAAGCTGGCTCAGTGCCATTCACTTAAGGTTCTTTGATGGTGCCAACTTGTCTTCCTCAGACAAAAGGCAGATTCGAGCTGGGGAGCCACTGGTCAGACTTGAAGCAGAGGATTGGGATGGGGGTAGGTTGAGGGTATCACACAGAACCCAAAACAGTCAAGGTCTGACCCCCTGAACTGAGAGGACTCAGAGATCTCCCAGCTAATGCCCCTCACTCTGTTCAGATCCTCACTGCTCCACGTCCACTCCACCTCTATGTGAACCCACCCTTCTGCTGCCCAGCGGTGCTGCCCAGAGCCTCCTCAGATGATTAGCGATGGGATAGATGAGGGCTGGAAGCCAGGGCTCCCCATCACCACCCCGACCCAGCTCAGCAAGTCACCTGGGCACCCAACTCAATGGTCACTTTTTATCTGAGCACCCACTGTGTGCCAGGCACCATGGTAAGAGCTTCCCTCGGCCCCTGCCCCTGTGACCCTCACAACTGCCTGTGAAGGCTTCATCAGCTCTACCTTCTGCGTAGGGATACTGAGGATCTGAGAGCTTAAGTCACCACCCCAAGGTCACCTGCCTCCTCAAAAGACACCCTGAAGGGGACGCACATACTTCCTTTCCCTCCCTGTCTGCAGATGTGGTTTTCAATAACCTCCAGGTACAACCGGCCCTACAGTTCCCCTTCTTAAATCCTTTTCAGCCATTGTTTACCAGGAATCATCCCATGGATCTTGCCGAGTAAATGTCAGAGACCAGAGACTGTCTCCTGGAACCTGAGGCCAGGACTGTGTGGCCAGCAGATGCCCAGCCCCACCCCCTAGAGGGCCTTGTTTAACCACAGCTACCAGGACACTTCATCTACAGGAGGCCTGTCCCACTTTGGACTTCGCCTCAATCACAAGAGGGTTTGTTATCAAAACTGATTTGTGGAAGTTTAAAGGCTTCCAATGGAGATCTCAGCGGTGGAAATGCAGGACTTGGGCAAATATGTTCACAGTCAGATAGTTATTTGGGTAAAAAGTGATGTCATCATGAAATGTTAATTCAGCTCTTGTTTGTGTTGAGGAACTGTGGGATTGGAGCCTGTGGACCGCCAGGTCTGTCTCGGGGAAGTAAGCTGTGCTTACTTCTGGTGGGAAACTACAGATGCCTCAGTGCCAAGGGGATCAAGATGACCTCCATCCCTCTTTGTAGCCCTGGGAGTGTTACCTCTTATCTCAGGGAAGCCTGCTTTCCTACTTCCTGCCCTGGTCATCCAGCCAGAAGCGGGCTCATGGCAGGGGGCAAATGAAAGAAAGCCAAAGAAAAACTTACAGGGCTGGGAATGTGGAAATATCATGAAATTTGGAGTCCAGCAGAGCAAGATAAGGCTTCCTTGGTAGTTCAGACTGTAAATAATCTGCCTGCAATGCAGGAAACCTGGGTTTGATCTCTGGGTGGGAAAGATCCCTTGGAGAAGGGAACGGCTACCCAGTCCAGTGTTCTTGCTTGGAGAATTCCATGGACAGAGGAACCTGGTGGGCTATCCAGCCCATGGGGTCACAAAAAGTCGGACGTGACTGAGTGACTAACAACTAACATTTTCACTTCCCCAGAAGAACACAATATGAATCTGGATTTTGTAATTTACCAGCTATATGATCTTGGGCAAGTCACTTTACTTTGGGCATTAGTTTCATCATTTGGAAAACAAAGACTGTGATTCACTTCCACTTGCTGCTGCTGTTGCTAAGTCGCTTCAGTCTTGTCCGACTCTGTGCGACCCCATAGATGGCAGCCCACCGGGCTCCCACCATCCCTGGGATTCTCCAGGCAAGAACACTGGAGTGGGTTGCCACTGCCTTTTCCAATGCATGAAAGTGAAAGGTGAAAGTGAAGTCTCTCAGACATATCTGACTCCTAGCGACCCCATGGACTGCAGCCCACCAGGCTCCTCTGTCCATGGGATTTCCCAGGCAAGAGGATTGGAGCGGGGCGCCACTGCCTTCTCCATCACTTCCACTTAGAAATGTAAAATATTTTTTTCCTGTATATCTCACTTTGCTCAGCCTAGAAGCCTGTTAAGCCCCTCTTCCACAGCCCTGACGACTTATTAACACAACAAGACTAGGCATCTCACCCAGACTGGGCAAATGTGATTCTCTTCTTTGAGAATCCTCAGTTTAGGATGAGATTAAAAAAGAAAAAAAGATCAATTAACTGAAAATCATCCTGGAAGATCTTGCAGCCCAGAGGTAGAAGCCACTGCTTTGGTGGGGTGTGGTGGGTCACAGAAGTCAGTCTGCAGAGAGAGGGAAGAAGGAGGGCAAAGTAATACTGTGTCTCCTTATTATAACCATTCTTTCTACTTGAGCTGCCTGTATGGATTTATATAGCACTTATGATTCTTTTCTATTGCACATGTCAGGAAACTCAATGCAGACTGCATTAAGGAAAAAAAGAATGTGTTGCTCATAAGAAAACTTTCAGGGCTAAGTTTGGTTTCAGTCGTGGCTTAATGGGGTCCCCAGTGATGTCACCAAAACCTGGTTTTTCTCATTCTCAATCTACATCTGACGTATTCACAACAACCTAAGACTACAAATTTCCAAGTTCAAGTTCAGAGGAAGAGAACTGCAAGAGCTCCTTCTCAGAACCCTCAGTGAAGTTCTAATTCTATCTCATTGCCTCTGATTGGGTCGTATCACTGTGCCACTTACTGGGGCCGGGGGGATGTGCCACATGGATTGCATTAAGCCTGGATTCCAGGGCCCACCCCTGAGCTGTGGGTGCAGCCTCATACACGGATTGAGAGTGTAGAAGGGGGTGCCCCCAGAACCAAAGTTTGCCCCATTGCAGAAAGGAAGAGAAATACAACAAGCCAACCCTGAGGGCCTTCAGGAGAACCTGGAGGGTGAGATGGCTAGTTGGGGACACACACATGCAACAACAAAGGCGCTCAGTAAATGCTGGTTAAGTTGGTAGCTTTTTTAAACGGTTCATTGAGGCTGGACTCACTTCCACCCCCAGACCATCCCACAGCTTGGCCTTTTGAAACCAGTCTCCTTTTGCACAAATCTTGCACTTGACACACGCTTGTCTGGGACACCTTTCCCACACCCTAAACTTCCCCAAGCCTGAAGTCAAGTGTGGACTCAACGCTCACCTCTTCCCCAAGACCTTCCAGCCAATATGTACGAGAGGGCTTCACTCTTTCATTGTAGTAAAATTTCATACAAAACACCTTCTTGAAATCCTGCTCACCAGGAGACAGTGCTTGTCAGTGGGCTTCAGGCTGGTGCCACTGCGGTTATCGGAATGCAAAACAACCAGGACATGGGGAGACCAGGGAGTGGTGACCTGCAAGCCAGGTGGCCCTTGCAGTGCAGCCAGCTTCAGCACCGTCTGGGTACCACCAGGCCCACAGAGGTGAGCGCTGGGGAACACGGCGGGGCTGTGGGGCATCTCTGGGGAGGCCCTTCTGGGATGTTGTCTGGAGCTGCCAGGCCCAACCGAGGTCCATTTTCCTTTGAATTGTTCTTCTCCAACCCCTCTGCTTTGATCAAGGAATTGGTCTCCCCAGGGCTCAAGGGTTCAAAACTTAGTTTCCTTCTAGACTTTACCAGAAGAGAAGGCAATGACATCCCACTCCAGTATTCTTGCCTGGAAAATCCCATGGACAGAGGAGCCTGGTAGGCTGCAGTCCATGGGGTCCCGAAGAGTCGGACATGACTGAGTGACTTCACTTGCACACATTGGAGAAGGAAATGGCAACCCACTCCAGTGTTCTTGCCTGGAGAATCCCAGGGAGAGCCTGGTGGGCTGCCAACTATGGGGTCACACAGAGTTGGACACAACTAAAGTGACTTAGCAGCAGCAGCAGCAGACTCTACTAGGGAACAGTCCTCCAGCCCAAGCACCATGCCCTGCTCTGAATCTCTAGATAGAATATTCCTCTGGTCCCGGCTTTGTGGCACCCAAACCTAAGGCCAGTCCCAGAACTGGGCCCATCCTGGGCTGTCCCTAGTCTACCCCTAGGGAAGAGGCCAGGGAACAAGGACAGGGAGAACCTCCTTTTACCTAAATCCTCCCCTTAGGGTAGAGAACGGGTGAGCAGTGGGGTGGGCAGCTGCCCAGGTGACAAAATATATTATGTTAGCAACAGAAGTCATGATCTCATTTGGATGAAATCATTTATTTGAAAAAAAAAAAAAAGTGGCCCAAGACAGACCATTCCACTTTGCATCTCACTTTGCCACTTACTAGNCAGCCAGCAAGTCAGCCCCATGCAGCAGACAGAGGAGACTCTGAAATCTCAACCTGGAAAGGGTGTCTGCTCCCCAAAGGCTATGAACACATTTGTGAACAAACTGCTTGTTCCATGACCCCCTTCAAAATGAACATAAGTCATTCCCCTCACGCTTGGGTAGTAGGGAGGGAAGAAACCAGAAGGCCATCTCAGCTCTCCACTTGTCTGTGGATGAGGATGTAGGGCAGGACTTGCTGATCCATCAGAGACCTTTCTGGAGGCAGGGAACCTGTGAGGGAGAACAGGAAAGCAGGGAAGAGAGTGAGTCCCCGTGTCTCCCCCTTGCCACCACATCCTCCCCAGAGGCTATAAGAAGGCACAGGGGTCAGTGCGGACTGAAGTGCTCACTGAAGTGAAGAGTTGACTGCGATGCTCAAATAAAGCTCCTGAGAATGCTCCGCACCTGCCCACTCTGTCATTAATTCCATTTGGTAAAGCAGTATTTATACTGGAAATTTAATCAACATTTCNCAGCCAGCAAGTCAGCCCCATGCAGCAGACAGAGGAGACTCTGAAATCTCAACCTGGAAAGGGTGTCTGTTCCCCAAAGGCCATGAACACATTTGTGAACAACCTGCTTGTTCCACGACCCCCTTCAAAATGAACATAAATCATTCCCCTCACGCTTGGGTAGTAGGGAGGGAAGAAACCAGAAGGCTATCTCAGCTCTCCACTTGTCTGTGGATGAGGATGTAGGGCAGGAGTTTCTGATCCATCAGAGACCTTTCTGGAGGCAGGGAACCTGTGAGGGAGAACAGGAAACCAGGGAAGAGAGTGAGTCCCCGTGTCTCCCTCTTGCCACCACACCCTCCCCAGAGGCTATAAGAAGGCACAGGGGTCAGTGTGGACTGAAGTGCTCACTGATGTGAAGCGTTCACTGCCATGCTCAAATAAAGCTCCTGAGGATGCTCCCCACCTGCCCACTCTGTCATTAATTCCATTTGGTAAAGCAGTATTTATACTGGAAATTTAATCAACATTTCTGATGATAATGTAGCTGAAAAAGAAATTGAAAGTGTCCAGGACTACATTAAGAGGGGTGAGCAAGTGAGGCAGGGGCCGAATGCCTGGCCTCCCAGTGAGCGACNCACCTGCCCACTCTGTCATTAATTCCATTTGGTAAAGCAGTATTTATACTGGAAATTTAATCAACATTTCTGATGATAATGTAGCTGAAAAAGAAATTGAAAGTGTCCAGGACTACATTAAGAGGGGTGAGCAAGTGAGGCAGGGGCCGAATGCCTGGCCTCCCAGTGAGCGACTTTACAATTCTGAGAAACTAGATGAGTTTCCTTCTCCATAATTTGCAGGATCAAGAATCAGGGATGATGAGGCAAGAGGAGCAGAGTCAGTGTTGTTTCAGAGCCGGTTCAAACCAGCTCACAGAGCTGACGGTTAGATTTTCAGGAATTTTGTCACCCAGTTGTTAAACACAGCTGCAATTAACAGCTAAATGATACAGCGTTAAACAACCTGCAACTTAAAGGTAATAAACATTCAAATTCATCAAATCCTAATTGCTTTATAATATTTTACTATTGGGTATGCTTTTGAAATTATTTACTCATTTGTATCTAAATGGGAGAAATACTAAATAATTGTGTATTGCTCTGAGTCTCTTTCCAATTTTGTGTTTAAGGACATGGCATTCCTGGTATGAAACTGACCACGGTGAGAGCATTCACATTGCAGAGACTGGCACATATTACAAACTTGGGTCAGATCAGAAGACAGAAACCACAGAAGTAATTTGAGCCAGGAAAAATTATTAACTAGTAAAAGATCATTGAATACTAAAAGGGGTAAAATAGAACTGTAAAGAATACAGAAATGTAAAATGTAGAGAGTAGCTACTACTATCTTCAGGGCTCAGGTATTTGTTGCTCAGTCCCTCAGTTGTGTCTGACTCTTTGAGACCCCATGGACTGCAGCGCACCAGGCTTCCCTGTCCATCACCAATTCCTGGAGCTTGCTCAAACTCCCGTCCATTGAGTCAGTGGCTATGCCATCCAACCATCTCATCTTCTGTCATCCCCTTCTCCTGCCTTCAGTCTTTCCCAGCATCAGGGTCTTTTC
>SJYA01000241.1:700976-714950 GCA_006410615.1 Neotragus moschatus
GTCCATTGAGTCAGTGGCTATGCCATCCAACCATCTCATCTTCGGTCATCCCCTTCTCCTGCCTTCAGTCTTTCCCAACATCAGGGTCTTTTCCACTGAGTCGGTTCTTCACATCAGGTGACCAAAGTATTGGAGTTTCAGCTTCAGCATCAGTCCTTCCAGTGTATATTCAGGGTTGATTTCCTTTAGGATGGACTGGTTGGATCTCCTTGCAGCCCAAGGGACTCTCAAGAGTCTTCTCCATCACCACAGTTCAAAAGCATCAGTTCTTTGGTGCTGAGCCTTCTTTATGGTCCAACTCTCACATCCATACATGACCTCTGGGAAAACCATGAGTATATGGACCTTTGTTGCCAAAGAAATGTCACTGTTTTTAATATGCTGTCTAGGTTTTACAGGGCTCAGGAAGAGAGTTTAAAGAAGGAACTATCTTGGAAAGGGGCCACACTGTACAAGGCCAAGATTCAGACATTGCTGGAAACAATCTGACTATGGCCCAACTGGTGAAGGAGAAGTTCACTGGGGCACGTGGGTCAGAAATGGTCCACAGTCGATGGACCAAAGCTGCTGAATAGGAAGCTACCCACAGGGAGGTTAAGAGTCCTTCTTGCTTTGTGGTAGTCATGCTATAGACTGAAAGAAAACCAGAAACTGGAGGAGAAATCTCATCCTTTTTTTCTGCATCCTTCTTTATTTTTGTACTAAAATATACACTAAAATTTAACAGGTTAACCTTTTTAACTGTACAGTTCAGTGGTATTAAATATACTCGTAATGTTGTACAACCGTTACCACCATCCATCTCCGTAACTCTTTCCATTTTGTAAAGCTGATACCCATTAAATAGTAACTCCTCTTTCCCCACCTCTTCCCATTCTAGTTTCTGGCTCTATGATTTTGACTGTTACAAGTATCTCGTTTAAGTATAGCCATGTTTGCATTTTTGTGGCTGACACTGCAGTTAGCGTAAGGCCCTTAAAGTCCAGCCGTCTTGTAGCACATGCCATAGACTGCTTGCTCTTCAAGGCAATACCATTGCATGTAGAGACCACAGTTTGCTTATCTGCTCACTCGGTGATGGACACTTGAGCTGCTTCCACCTTTGGGCAATTGTCAACACTGCTGTGCTAAACACGAGTGTATAAATATCCCCTTGAGGCCCTGCTTTCAAATTCTGTTGGGTGTATATCCAGAGATGTANTGTAGCACATGCCATAGACTGCTTGCTCTTCAAGGCAATACCATTGCATGTAGAGACCACAGTTTGCTTATCTGCTCACTCGGTGATGGACACTTGAGCTGCTTCCACCTTTGGGCAATTGTCAACACTGCTGTGCTAAACACGAGTGTATAAATATCCCCTTGAGGCCCTGCTTTCAAATTCTGTTGGGTGTATATCCAGAGATGTATATACCATATGATCCTGCAATTGCTGGACCATGTGATAATTCTATGTTTAAGTTTCTGAAGAGTCATCATATTGCTTTCTGCAGCAGCTGCTCTGTTTTACATACCCATAAGATCCTGCTACTCTGCTTCATCTATCAGCTCGAACATTTGTGTGTGTGAAATTTTTAGGATTTTCTATATGTAACCTATAACCTATGCAATCATGTGACCTACAGCGATTATTCTCCTTCTTCCTTTCCAACTTGGGTGTTTTTTTAATTTCTTTTTTTTTCCCTAACTTCTCTGGCTGGAACTTCCAGTCCCATGTTTAAAAGAAGTGGCAAAAGTAAGGTGCGCTTGTCTTCTTCCTGATCTTAGAGTGAAAACTCTGTCTTCCACTACTGAGTGATATTTACTGTGAGTTTTTCAAAAGTGGATTTTATTATGTTGAGGTAGCTTCTTTGTGTTCATTGTTTGTCAGATTTTTTTTTTTTTTTTCATGAGAGAACGTGAAGTCGCTCAGTCATGTCCAACTCTTTGAGACTCCGTGGACTGTAGCCAGCCAGGCTCCTCCATCCATGGGATTTTCCAGGCAAGAATACTGGAGTGGGTTGTCATTTCCTTCTCCAGCGGATCTTCCTGACCCAGGGATCGAACCTGGGTCTCCTTGCAGGCAGACTCTTTACCATCTGAGCCACCAGGGAATCTCCAATTTTTGTGTGTGTTTTTTTATGAGAATGTGTTAAATGTTGTCAAATGCCTTTTCTACATCAGTTTAGATAATCATTTTTTCCTTCATTCTTTTAATGTGGTATACTTTAATCAATTTTCATATTCATTGCATTCCATGAATAAATCCCACTTGGTCATGGTTTATAAGCCTTTTAGTATGATTCTGAATTTGGTTTGTTAGTATTTTGTTGAGGATTTTTGCATCAATGTTCATTAGGGAGGTTGGTCTGTTGTTTTCTTTTCTTGAAGGGTCTGTCTGGTTTGGGTATCAAAGTGCTACCGGCCTCACAGAATGATNTCATATTCATTGCATTCCATGAATAAATCCCACTTGGTCATGGTTTATAAGCCTTTTACTATGATTCTGAATTTGGTTTGTTAGTATTTTGTTGAGGATTTTTGCATCAATGTTCATTAGGGAGGTTGGTCTGTTGTTTTCTTTTCTTGAAGGGTCTGTCTGGTTTTGGTATCAAAGTGCTACTGGCCTCACAGAATGATTTAGGAAGTGTTCCATCCTCTTCAATTTTCTTGAAAAGTTTGAGTAGATTGGTATAGGTTTTCTTTCAGTGTTCAGTGGAAATTACCAGTGAAGTCATAAGGTGCAGGTCACTTCTTTTTAAGAATTTTTATTACTGTTTTAATAGTAAAATATTAAAAATACACTGGCTATAGGCCTCTTCACATGTTCTATTTCTTCATTATTTATTCTTAATAGGTTTTGTACTTCTAGATATCTGTTTATTTCATGTAGATTATCCAATCTGTTGGCATAACCTGAGTCTCAGTACTGTCTTTTTTACCTCTGAAGAACCAGGGGTATGATGTCCCCATTTCATCTTTTATTTTAGCAATCCGAGTACTCTTTCTTCTTTCCTCGGTCTATCTGGCTGAAAGTTTGTCAGCTGCTCCTTTCAAAGAGCCAGCTTTTGCTCTCACTGATGCTCCCCACTCTTGCTCCAGTCTCTATTTCATTATCTCTGATCTTTGCTACTTCCTTCTGCTAGCTTTGGGTTGAGTTCATTCTTGCTTTCCTAGTTCCTTAAGTTGTTAAGTAAGGTTTTTGATTTGAGATCTTTCTGATTTTTTAATTCAAACGTTCATAGCCATAAATTTCCCCCTTAGCCCTACTTTCACTACATCCTATAAGCTTTAGTGGGCTGTTTTTTTATTTTCTTTCAACTCCAACTTCCCCTGTGATTTCTTTTTTGATCCACTGACTGTTTAAGAGTACAGGGTTTAATTTCCACGTATTTGTGAATGCTCCAGGTTTACTTATACTACTGATTTCTAACTTCATCCAGTTGAGTTCAGAGAAGATGCTTTCTGTGATATCTGTCTTTTTTACTCTCTTAAGACTTAATCTGTGGCCTAATGTATGGCCTGGAAGACGTCACATGTGCACCTGAGAAGAACGTGTGCGCTGTTGTTGGGTAGGATACTCTGTGTCAGCTAGATCTCGCTGGTCTACTGCGCCAAGTCCTCTGTTTTCTTCACTGATCTTCTGGATGTTCTATCCACTATTGAGACTGGGGTATTAAAGTCTCCAAGTAGTTTAGTAGAACTGTCTATTTCTCCCTTTAATTCTGTCGGGTTTTGTTTTGTATATTTCAATAGTCTGTCCTTAGATGCATAAATGTGTTAACTGCTACACATTCCTGCTGTATTGAACCTTTATTAATATATCTTTGCCTCTTGTCACCATTTTTTATCTAAGTCCATTTTGTCTAAAGATAGCCACCCTTGCTCTCCTTTGGTTACTGTTTGCATGGAATTTCCTTTTCCGTCCTTTCACTCTCACTCTCGATCCAGCCTCTTTTATAGCCTTCAGTGTCTCCCCAGCACCCCCTACTGACAAGGTCTAGAATTGCGCCATCTGGCAAAGGAGAAAGGTTTAGAGGTCCGGCTTCAGTACCAAGTATGTGTGCAATGTGCTAAGTTGCTTCAGTCGTGTCCGACTCTTTGTGACCCTCTGGACTGTAGCCTTCCAGGCTCCTCTTTGTTACCCAATGAATTGTAGCCTTCCAGGCTCTTCGGTCCATGGGATTCTCCAGACAAGAATACCAGAAGGGTTGCCATTCCCTCCTCTCGGGGATCTTCCTGAACCAGGGATCGAACCTGTGTCTCTTATGTCTCCTGCATTAGCAGGTAGTTTCTTTACCACCAGCACCATCTGTTCAGCACCACAATGCAGGGCGAAAAGAGAGTGAAATTTGAGCTAAGAGGCAATCAACTGCCAGTCGGCGCAGTCCCCTAATTTTCACAGAATTAACAGAGCATCTTTAACAGGGCATTTTTTCCTAAGGATTCTGAGTTCTGGAAGTGGGCAAAGTTCCAGGGCCTCATCTGATGCCAGAATTCACTCAGTAAAAATAAAATATTTATAGTAAAGAAAAATCAGCTCTCAGGCATGTGTAGTGTTTGTAATGTATAATGTATATGTATAACATATACTGTTTTAATCCTCACAATAACCTGATGAGGTAGGTAGCATTGTTTTTTTTTTTTCCATTTTGCAAATGAGGAGACTGTGGATGAGAGACATAAAAGAGTTTGTCCTTAAAATACACAAGTGCTGTCATTCACATTCAGGTCGTCCTGAGAATACGACAGTTCAGTTCAGTTCAGTCGCTCGGTCGTTTCTGACTCTTTGCGACCCAGCCTTCTTCACAGTCCAACTCTCACATCCATACATGACTACTGGAAAAACCATAGCCTTGAATAGGCAGGCAGTATCTAATTACTACTTGCACACCTGTAAGGATGGGGAGCTCATCGCCTCAGTGTAGCCCATACCATCTCTGGATGGCTCTGACTGTTGGAAATCTCTTCCTTCACTGAGGGCGTTTAGTCCCTCTCTCATGTGGCAGCCCTTTGTATATTTGTAGATATTTCTTTTGTCTGTGTAGGGTTTTCCCTCCCCACGTGCAACAGCCCTGCTTCCTTCAGCATTCTGCACCATGCTGCTCCAACCAAACTCAGGTATTCACTCTCCCTTCTACATTGTCTTGCAAAAATGGATGCATGTCCCCAGTAATGGTCTCCCCTGGGCAGGGCCCCATTGCCTGTCTCTGCCTCTCCCAAAGATCTAGCAAAGCAAGTCAGATTACTTCTACGAGTTTTGGTTTTTCTATTCTATAATTCTGGGGGAAAACACATATATTTAATTGAGTTTCCATGGGGATTCCATAAAATTACATATGAGAAAGTACCTTGCATAGTGTTTAACTTAATAAAGATTTAAAGAAACTAGGCCACTGATGCCCTTCCCTGGTGGCTCAGCTTCAGGAATCCGCCTGCAATGTGGGAGACCTGGGTTTGATTTCTGGGTTGGGAACATCCCCTGGAGAAGGGAAAGGCTACCCACTCCAGTATTCTTGCTTGGAGAATTCCATGGACAGAAGAGACTGGCAGGCACTCCAGTATTCTTGCCTGGAGAATTCCATGGACAGAGGAGACTAGCAGGCTATACTCCATGGGGTCGCATAAGACTTAGACATGATCTAGCGACTTTTTACACTTTGAAGTTACTGACATATGGAGGAAAATCTGATAATTATTCCTAGTCCTACTGTGGCAGAACAGGAGCTAGAATCCTGGTTTTCAGATATTTATGCCTGGCCTCTTGTCACATTTTAGAGGCAAAAGCCAGCTTCTCTCCTCTTAAAATCAACAGTGGATCACATCACACGAAAATGGCCACTTGCCCTCTCTCAAGTGTCAAAGATACCTGGAAATTAACGAGGGCAATAATCGCAGAGACAGCCGTGGTGCCAGGATCAGCCCCTTTCCCTCTCTTTTGTCCTCCTCTCCCACCCTCTCTCTGTGATGGTTCCATCCTACAATAACTGAGTGCATTTTCGGAGAGTTCCTAACGGCTGGTGGGGTCCCTCTGAGAACTATTGTGCATTCCCTGTAATGACATTCATTAGTCCAGCTGACTTCAGTACTGTTCTCAGGCTAATATGTTTAATGCAATGAGGCATTTATTTTCAGTTAGAAAACTCCTGAAGAAGCGTGTTTTCTCCTGATGAGTTCAGCTGATGAATCGATTAATGCTGGCCTTGAAATAGTTGATTAAGAAAATGAATCTAACCCGCTTCTTCTTCATCAGACAGAGGCTGTGCTTAAATTAGGTCATGTTAAGCTGCCCATTTCTGAGAGAAAGAAACAGGGGAAATCCTCACTTGGCTCTGTGACTGGCTCTCCATTTGCCTCTTTGCTTCCCTCCCCACTATACCTCCCCAGCACTCCAAGATCCAAAGATATGAAGAGATGGAGGACANTGGGGATTCCATAAAATTACATATGAGAAAGTACCTTGCAGAGTGTTTAACTTAATAAAGATTTAAAGAAACTAGGCCACTGATGCCCTTCCCTGGTGGCTCAGCTTCAGGAATCCGCCTGCAATGTGGGAGACCTGGGTTTGATTTCTGGGTTGGGAACATCCCCTGGAGAAGGGAAAGGCTACCCACTCCAGTATTCTTGCTTGGAGAATTCCATGGACAGAAGAGACTGGCAGGCACTCCAGTATTCTTGCCTGGAGAATTCCATGGACAGAGGAGACTAGCAGGCTATACTCCATGGGGTCGCATAAGACTTAGACATGATCTAGCGACTTTTTACATTTTGAAGTTACTGACATATGGAGGAAAATCTGATAATTATTCCTAGTCCTACTGTGGCAGAACAGGAACTAGAATCTTGGTTTTCAGATACTTATGCCTGGCCTCTTGTCACATTTTAGAGGCAAAAGCCAGCTTCTCTCCTCTTAAGATCAACAGTGGACCACATCACACGAAAATGGCCACTTGCCCTCTCTCAAGTGTCAAAGATACCTGGAAATTAACGAGGGCAATAATCGCAGAGACAGCCGGGGTGCCAGGATCAGCCCCTTTCCCTCTCTTTTGTCCTCCTCTCCCACCCTCTCTCTGTGATGGTTCCATCCTACAATAACTGAGTGCATTTTCGGAGAGTTCCTAACGGCTGGTGGGGTCCCTCTGAGAACTATTGTGCATTCCCTGTAATGACATTCATTAGTCCAGCTGACTTCAGTACTGTTCTCAGGCTAATATGTTTAATGCAATGAGGCATTTATTTTCAGTTAGAAAACTCCTGAAGAAGCGTGTTTTCTCCTGATGAGTTCAGCTGATGAATCGATTAATGCTGGCCTTGAAATAGTTGATTAAGAAAATGAATCTAACCCGCTTCTTCTTCATCAGAAAGAGGCTGTGCTTAAATTAGGTCATGTTAAGCTGCCCATTTCTGAGAGAAAGAAACAGGGGAAATCCTCACTTGGCTCTGTGACTGGCTCTCCATTTGCCTCTTTGCTTCCCTCCCCACGATACCTCCCCAGCACTCCAAGATCCAAAGATATGAAGAGATGGAGGACACGTGTGTGACGAGGGATTGCAATTGAGAAGCCTGAGTACCCAGAACAGGAAAAGAAGCATTCGTGTGGCGCAGAGGCCACAAAGAGGAGTTCACACCGCCGGGAGTCAAACTGGCCAGCCTCTGTCGCTTAGCAGCTGTCTAGGGTTTACTCTTAACCAGCCTCCTGTACCTGTGGGCACTCGTGCGTATTTGTTGAATGAGTGAAGGAGATGCTCAGCAGATGGTGGCTCTTACTATAATTCACAGAATCACATGATCTCAAAAGGGAAAGATGTCAGATGTCCCAGACACGTCTACCCAGTGAACAGGCTGCGTAATAGGTTCATGATCCCTGGCTCTAGGGCCAAAGATGACCCGAGGGCCAGTTTTCTTCGATGATGTAACCAGTAGCTTTTCCCGCATCACTCTCTCGATGGGCACTTAGAGCGACTGCCAGCTAAGAGCCGCTAGACAGCGTGCACTTTCTTCCTTCGCTGGAATGAGCCTCCAGGCCATGCCACTGTAGCGCCCGTCTCTGCCTGAAAGTCAGGGAAAATGGAGGCACTTGCCACTCCTTAACTCCAAGCCTACCTACTCATGATCAGAATCCCCTCTGAGGGCAAGTCCAGCCTTGAAAGGGAACAATGGAGCTAGTGGGGCGGTCGGCAATCGATTGCGCGCTTTACGGGAAGGCAGGCTGATGCCATATTCTACCGCTTTACAACCGCGCTAGTTATCTACTGCCGCATAACAAATTACCACAACCTTAGGGGCTCTAAACGATCCCCATTCATCACCTCTCAGTTTCTGAGGTCAAAAGTCTGGGTACAGCTGAGCCAAGTCTTCTGCTCAGGGTCTCACAAAACTAAAGTCAGTTTGCCCTCCAGACTTTGTTCTCATTTGCAGGCTCAACCAGAGAATGATCTGTTCCCAAGTTCCTTTTGGTTATTGGAAAATTTAATTTCCTTGTTGCTGTAAAATGCATGGCCACGTGCTTCTTTGAAACTAGCAATGAGTAAAGGGAAAGTGGAGTCGCTCAGTCGTGTCCCACTCTGTGCGACCCGTGGACTGAAGCCCACCAGGCTCCTCTGTCCATGGGATTCTCCTGGCAAGAATACTGGAGTGGGGTGCCATTTCCTTTCCTTCTCCAGGGGATCTTCCCGACCCAGGGATTGAACCCAGGTCTCCCACATGGCAGGCAGACGCTTTAACCTCTGACCCACCAGGGAAGCCCAAAGGGGACCTCTATTGCACCAGTGTCTGACCTATATACCTCTTTTAAAAGGGCTCACTTGGTCAGGCCCGGCCCATACAGTTGAACCTTCCATTTAATGAACTTAAAGTCATCTGATTATGGGCTTTTACTCTATCTGCAAAATCCCTTAACCTTTATTATATTCTATAGGTAAAGGAAGTCACACAACCTTTCACACACAAGGAGTGAGAATCATACAAGAGTATGGGTCACTGGGAGTCATCCTAGATTTCTGCCTGTTACACCACCCGAGAGGTAATGGGCAAGTCTCTTTACCCCTGAGGTTTCATATCCTTAGTTATAAGTGGCAGCAACATTGCTGTATTTAGGATTACTAAAATAATTAAATGGCATCACATATAAAAGCAAGTAGCACAGAGAGCTCTCAGGAACAGTGTGAAACTGAACTGAAAGATGGAAGAAGGGGCATCACTAGGAACATCTGGAAGTTTGCCTTCTACATTCCTCAGATCGATCCTCTCTGATTGATTCTGATCTGTTATCTGACCATCTGATTTCAAGCTGGATCTTAACTCTGGAATTCTCCTGCCTTCCTGTCCCAAGTATCCCCCCCACACCTGGTGGTTTCTACGCTGGCTATGTCTGTTGTACCAGTGTCCTGACATGCAACCTGTATGGGGTCTTGTGCAATAACCCCATCCTGGCTCCAGAGTACTTCTTTTTATCGAATTTATCCAGCACCTATTAAGTGGGTACCTCTGCCAGTTCTCTCTACCACTCTGGAAAACCAACTTGATTATTTATTCCCCCATTCTTCAAATGGAGACATCATAGCTACAGGAGGGCAATTAGCTTTGGTATGTTTGTTTCTGCATTACCTCTGACCTAGAGTGGATGTGGCCTGAGACCCGCAGCTAGAAGGGTCACACTCAGCAGACCCCCGGCTTCACTTAGAGGGGCCTGCGGATCTGTGTGCTACTGTCCTGTCTCCCAGTGTGCCTTCCACCTGTGGTTTCCCAGACCGGGAGGAACAACAGGATAGGGCACTGAAAGAGGTGTCAGAAAGACTGATTCTAGCAGGGAGGGAGGCATTTACCAAGGCCAGGTGTGTCCTCTTCGTCTTGAATTAAAATACACTGGGGTTGGGCCTGCACCTGGGTCTTCAGCACCTTGGACAGGAATCACCCCACCCTTGGCTCTGCACTCACTTTGTGTCTTGGGTTTCATGACTCAAGAACTAGTAAACTCATACAGGGCAGGGAAACTTCCAAGATCCTTTTGTTTTTGTTTAGCAATTCCACCCCACCTTTATAGGTTAAGAAATCCCAGGAGAGTTAAAGTGAGTCGTGACTAGAAGTGAATCTGCTATGTGACCTTGAGTCACTTCCCTTCTCTGGGCTGCGACTCTAAGCAGCCTAGTTTAATTCTGGAAGGTTTGAGGGGAAAGATGTGGCAATATCTATGAACTTCACGGCCCAAAATGTGACCCCTAAAGGGAGGACAGCCAAATGGGTCACGAGTCTGATGACCTCTTAATGTATTATTGCCTTCTCAGGATTTTACCCGTGTGTCCTAGTGTGCGTGCTCAGTCGCTCAGTCATGTCCGACTCTGTGACCCTATGGCCGATAACCCGCCAGGTTCCTTTGGCCACGGAACTTTCCAGGCAAGAATCCCGGAGTGGGTTGCCGTCTCCTACTCTAGAGGATCTTTCCAACCAGGAACTGAACCCACGTCTCTTGCATCTCCTGCATCAGCTGGCAGATAATTTTCCACTCTGCCACTTGGGAAGCCCTCTGTTCTAGTAACAGCAATTTAATAAAAGACAAATCCATGTGTGGTTATTTGATAAACACCAATCTAATGAAAGAGATTTTATTAAGAGTTTCTATACCGAGGGCTTCATGAAACATTGGAAAGTCGTCCAAGTAAAGGAAGCAGCTCCCAGATTCAGAGAATGTTTCAAACGGAAAGACTTTCACAGTTATCCCATTCTGCTTTTTTCATTCACCAGATGAGTGTTACGTTTGTTCAATCTGTTGCTTATTTTTTTTACATTCTCTTGAGCTAATTTATCACTTATTACTCCATTTAATCTCATCCATTAATTTGTTTTAGATATATATATAATATATATACTATATAAAATATATATACTATATTTTCTGTGGTTTCATTAGGATTTTCAATATATATCCTTAGTCTACCTTCAAATAATAGTATACTTATTCATGTGCAGTATAAGGAGCTTAAACATTATTGTTTTAATGCCCCCCGATCTTTTGTCTTATTTTCATCAGACACTTTTACATATCCTGTAAATACTTTTTCTGCTTTAAACAGTCACTTAACTTTTTAAAAGCAATTAAAAATAAGAAAAAAGTTGGATTTTATTTTATTATTACCTATTACATTGTGAGTACTCTTTATCAGTTTGATATCGGATTTTTTCTGTTTGAAGAACTTCCATTAAATTCCTACTGGCAATTAATTTGTTCAATTTTTGTTTGAGAGTTTTTTTATTTCTCCTTCAGTTTTGAAATATATTTCTTCTGGCATAGAATCCTAGATTGCCAGAGTTTTTTTGTGTATGTGCTTGCTTGTTTGTTTGTTTTGCTGGGGCGGGGGCAGCATTGCCCTTCAGTTCAGTCCAGTTCAGTCACTCAATCGTGTCCAACTCTTTGCTACCCTATGAATCACAGCACACCAGGCCTCCCTGTCCATCACCAACTCCCGGAGTTCACTCAGACTCATGTTCATCAACTCGGTGATGCCATCCAACCATCTCATCCTCTTTTGTCCCCTTCTCCTCCTGCCCCCAATCCCTCCAAGCATCAGAGTCTTTNGGAGGAAGAATTGAGCAGGTGGGCTGGAATTGGGGAGGGGGTAACCTGAAATAGACCAAAGTCCTGGAGAGGGCCAGTATCTCAGGGGCAAGTCTGGGGGAAAGGCACCCCATATTATCAAAACAGTCACTTTGGAAAACTCAGTATCATGAAGTTGAACTTCTGCATAACTGTTTACCCTACAGCTCCACTCCTGGACCCATGCCCCACAGAGAGGCAGGAGTGTGGTCTTTGGAAAACTTTAGTAACATCCCTATCCACAAGAGCACAAAATGGGAAAGCACCGAAACCCTGTCTAGAGTTGATGGAGACATAAACGGTTGTTGCATATTCATACAGGAGAACCCTAGCCATCAAAAGGAGCAAAGTACACAAATTAATGGAACCAGGCAGATAAACCTCACCAACACAGTAGCACACAAAGGAAGTCACACACAGGGAGAGGGGAGGGCAAAGCACAGCAGAGGTAAATACACTCTTAGAAGTCAGAGGGGTGGACCCACAGGGCACAGAGGATTTCTGGAGGCTAGTACAGCTGTTTGCAAAAATTCTTCAGTTATCCAGCTATGATCTGTGAGCTTTTCTTGTCATATACCATGTTACACTGTAATAAAAAGTGTCCTTAAGAGGCCCTAGGGACTTTGCTGTGCTGGATGGAGAGGTGTGTTGAACCATCATATTGAATCAAACCTGCCAGTACACACCATCTGCCAGCAAATGGCCTGCGCATGTTGAACGAATGAATGAATAAGTGCACAAACTCAGGAACAAGTGAACAAGGAAATAATGAGCAAATACATGCCTGAAGCGATGCACGGATGAGTCAGGAGTGAATGAACATAGGAGCCGACAAAATAAAGGACGAAAGACTGAAGAAATCATCGAGGACTGAGCGAGGGGCCAGGTGCACAGAAGGACAAAGGAAGGGAATTGGAATGAATGAAAGGCCACACCACAGAAACAGGAACGAATGAAACCAAGGCTGAAAGGTAGAGTAAACCAACAGCTAAATGTGTGCGAAGAGTGCCTGCAAGCAATCAGAAGTGAATGAGCAAAAACCAAAGAGGTGGACGAGTGAGTGGAGGGACTAATGCCTCAGTGGAGTCCTGAAACATGTATGTCCCCCAGGGAACCAAACCCCAAAGGCCAAGAGCAGCATGTGCTCCCAGACAGGAGGCCAAGGCCTTGGTGGATCAGCAGTGGAAGTCCCTTAGGTGCCCTCATTTTAGATTTAATAAGAATATTATTGAGCAAACATCAGCTGAAGTTGAAGAGCGCACTGCTCGGCGGGATTAACTCTGGTTCAGAGGGAAGAGCTAAATGGAAATTGACTACATTGTTTTCACAATTAGGTCACAGATAATTACCTATTATGTAGCAAACCCCCAGCATGATTTTAGTAATTGCTATTTAAATAACACATTTTCACTGTCTCCTTATAAATTAACCTCTGGGAGGTGTAATTACTGTCTGTGTGGGAAAGTTTGTTGAGCGGACTGGGAATGAGGAAGGGGTTGGCTCGTCACCGTAATCATCCCAGGAGCCCCCAAGGCCAGGAGATGCTGAGGACAGAGCTCAAGTTTGGGAAAGCCTGGGTCCAGAACATCAGGGCCTGGTCAGCGCCCCCTGTGAAGTGAAGATGGTCTTCAAATGCCCAAACTCCCCAGGCTATCCAGGAGCTCTCACTCTAGACCCAGGTCAGGCTCAGAGTTAGTCAACCCCCAACTGTGTCCCCGCGCCTCATCACAGGGTAATAGGGTTTCCTTTTTTCTCCCACGAGACTGAGGACAGGATCCATCTCTTCCTCAGCACACGCTCAGCTCCCAGCCCAGGGTCTGCACACAGTAGGTGCTCAGTGAATGCTGGGGGAGGAAAGCCTGGGTCTTGCTGGGCAGGGTGGGTTTGGGAAGCTGCTTCAGTTCCTTTGAGAGCCACAAGGTTTGGCGAGCAGGTGGCCACTCACCATTTTTTCAAGGAGCGTGTCACGTGGCCCCATCGCTGACGCTCTCCCAGCGTCACTTGTTCCCTGGACTCCGCCTGCGTCTGCCCGTCTCGGCCCCTCCCCACTCCCTGTGCACTGCCTCCAGGACCTGATGGGCCCGAATGTATGGGAACAAGCTGGTGCGATTGTGCACAAAATGAATGTCCACAGACTCTTTTACGGGGCGGGGCTCTGCTCTGAGCAAAGTGCATGAGGGTTAACGCGTCTCCGGGTCCCCACACTGACCCTGACCCAGCGCCAGCACTGACCAGAGGTCAGCGTGCGGTCTAGCCCCACACAGGGATGGAGGAGGACCTGCTCAGTCCTCTGTGAGCACCTGGAGGAGCTGGATGGAGGGTCCAGGTCCCTAAAAATGACCTGCATGGTGCCCCTGCTGTCCATCCTGTGGACTGAGTGCTGTGTATTTGCACCTGTGACTCCG
>SJYA01000241.1:717518-781075 GCA_006410615.1 Neotragus moschatus
GGATTAACTCTGGTTCAGAGGGAAGAGCTAAATGGAAATTGACTACATTGTTTTCACAATTAGGTCACAGATAATTACCTATTATGTAGCAAACCCCCAGCATGATTTTAGTAATTGCTATTTAAATAACACATTTTCACTGTCTCCTTATAAATTAACCTCTGGGAGGTGTAATTACTGTCTGTGTGGGAAAGTTTGTTGAGCGGACTGGGAATGAGGAAGGGGTTGGCTCGTCACCGTAATCATCCCAGGAGCCCCCAAGGCCAGGAGATGCTGAGGACAGAGCTCAAGTTTGGGAAAGCCTGGGTCCAGAACATCAGGGCCTGGTCAGCGCCCCCTGTGAAGTGAAGATGGTCTTCAAATGCCCAAACTCCCCAGGCTATCCAGGAGCTCTCACTCTAGACCCAGGTCAGGCTCAGAGTTAGTCAACCCCCAACTGTGTCCCCGCGCCTCATCACAGGGTAATAGGGTTTCCTTTTTTCTCCCACGAGACTGAGGACAGGATCCATCTCTTCCTCAGCACACGCTCAGCTCCCAGCCCAGGGTCTGCACACAGTAGGTGCTCAGTGAATGCTGGGGGAGGAAAGCCTGGGTCTTGCTGGGCAGGGTGGGTTTGGGAAGCTGCTTCAGTTCCTTTGAGAGCCACAAGGTTTGGCGAGCAGGTGGCCACTCACCATTTTTTCAAGGAGCGTGTCACGTGGCCCCATCGCTGACGCTCTCCCAGCGTCACTTGTTCCCTGGACTCTGCCTGCGTCTGCCCGTCTCGGCCCCTCCCCACTGCCTGTGCACTGCCTCCAGGACCTGAGGGCCCGAATGTATGGGAACAAGCTGGTGCGATTGTGCACAAAATGAATATCCACAGACTCTTTTACGGGGCGGGGCTCTGCTCTGAGCAAAGTGCATGAGGGTTAACGCGTCTCCGGGTCCCCACACTGACCCTGACCCAGCGCCAGCACTGACCAGAGGTCAGCGTGCGGTCTAACCCCACACAGGGATGGAGGAGGACCTGCTCAGTCCTCTGTGAGCACCTGGAGGAGCTGGATGGAGGGTCCAGGTCCCTAAAAATGACCTGCATGGTGCCCCTGCTGTCCATCCTGTGGACTGAGTGCTGTGTATTTGCACCTGTGACTCCGGAATTTCTTCCTACTTCCAAAAGTCTACTTTCCTGAATAGTTCAGCTCACGCTAACGGTTTCTCTTTCTCTAAGGCCTTGGAAACCATACCTGATGAGGTCTCACCTGCAAATATGACAGACAGTCCATCACCTCCTTGTCTGTGTCTGACCCTCCTGACCATTTGGATGACAACTAACTCCTCCCCCAGTCAGCCCTGATGGAACTGACCACAGCGTGGGGACAGAGCAGCCTAAGAGGGAGGCCGAGCTGATCGCAAGGGCCTGAACTCCACGGGGAGAAGTGAGGACTCTTCCCATCAGCAAGAGGAGCAGGTTGGGGGAGCACAGCAGTGAGTGTCCTGCAGCCGAGCTGAGTGGAGCCCTCATCCAGGGAGTCAGGAACCTGGAGGCCATCCCTGGTGGGCCCTGGGGATCCGTGACCTTGGTGGTACCTTGGTGTCTGTCACCTGTAGAACTTCCATCAGTTCCAGGACCTACCTGTCTCCCAACTCTCCATGGTGTCGGACAAAGAGACCAAATGACCGTCTGGCTGGTCACCGCCATGGGCCATGCCTGGTGGGGCTGTCCTGACTAGACAAGTCCAGCTTCGAAGGGGCAGCCCTAGCAGGTGTCCCGGGATACTAACAATAGGCCACCTCTGGCTGGGGAAACCACGGGTCGTCAGACAGGCAGCTGAGAATCCTCTTATATTTTCTTCATTCTTCAGTTTGTTCTTGGCCATCACAAACTGACCTTGGAGATGGAGGAAGAAGCTATAAAAATTAAAGGAGAAATAGGCAGCAGTGACTCCCACGAAATGATATCATTTCCTTCTACACAATTAAACATGGACGTTTAGAACATTCTGGTCACACGCTGCACTGACTCCGATTAGGGAAGATCATTTGATAATAAAAGGACTGGAGGTTTCTGACTGTCTTGGTCAGTTCAGGCTGCCACAACAAAATGCCACAGGTTGGGTGGGTTTAAACCACAGACATTTCTTCTCACAGTTCTGGAAGTTGGAAGTCCAAGATCAAGGTGTCAGCAGGGTGGTTTTCTGGAGGGGGCTCTCTTCCTGGTTTGCAGACGGCCACCTTCTCACCGTGTCACCACATGGCCTTTCCTCGGTGCTCTTCCTCTTCTAAAGATGCTAATCCTCCAGACTAGAGCCTCATTCTGATAGCTTCGTTTAAACTTACCTGCATCCTTACAGGCCCCGTCTCCTCATACAGCCACACTGGGGGTTAGGGCTTCAGAGCATAAGTTTGAACTGTACACAAATATTCAGCCCATAAATCCATAACACCGGCAGNCCACCTCTAGGGGAGAGAGCTCTGATACCTCTTCCTCTCCTAAAGATGCTAATCCTCCAGACTAGAGCCTCATTCTGATAGTTTCGTTTAAACTTACCTGCATCCTTACAGGCCCTGTCTTCTCATACAGCCACACTGGGGGTTAAGGCTTCAGAGCATAAGTTTGAACTGTACACAAATATTCAGCCCATAGATCCATAACACCGGCAGTTAAAGAGCAAAAGAATCACAGTCTTCAGAGTCAGACAGCCCCAGATTTAAGTCTCAGCTCAGCCACTCCTTGTATGAGTTTCATTCACTTTTCAAACCGCCGTCTTTTTATTTCTAAAGTGGGAGATGACCTACTCTCACAAGGTTGCTGGGTGGGTTTTTAAATAGATTTCTCAGCCTCGGCCCTTTTGACATGTGGGGCCAGGTGATTCTTTTTCTGGGGGCCTTTCCTGCACATTGTGGGTTTTTAGCAACAGACATGGCCTCTGCCTGTTAGATGTCAGGAATACACTCCCCAACCCACCCCCACTGAGCTATCACAACCAAATTCATCTCCAGACATTGCCAGATGTTCCCAGAGGGGCAGAAAGCAACCCTCATTGAGAACTACTGCTTCAAATAGAGCAATGTGAGTAAATGCAGCTTCTGGGATATCTCAAGTATCAAAAAAAAAAAAAAAAAAAAAAAAGCGGTAGTAGCTGTTATCGACTAAGTGAAGAATAAAGATAAAGGCGAGGTTGTCTTGGGAGAGATGCTTCCTGCCTCTTTGCCTCTTTGGAAATTCCCTTGATGGGCTGCTAAGCTAGTTTGATAATCTCTTATCCTTCTGATAAAATAAAGCTCGACTGCAGAAAGCTTTATCATCAAAGAAAAAAAGGAAAGAGAAAGTGCTCACACTGCAATGTCCATAAAATCAATTTCTTACGCAAGGTCCCTGGTTGCAAAGAGGCGGAGGGCAGCCCCTCGCCCCTGCCTGTGTCCCCCGCACTGAGGACAAGATGGCAGAGTCTCGCCACATCCCCACAATAGCTGCAAAAGGGGCATCATCCTCCCGTCCAGCAGATGAGGAAACCAAGGCTAAGAGAGGTGATGTAACTTCAAGGTCATGTGATGCCACCTTCCTAAGCACCTATCAGGTGAGACCTAGCTATAGGGTAAGGGAGTTAGAGAAGGCGAGGTTCAGAAAAAGGAGACCAGCACTTTACAGGAAAGATCACCTTTAATGAGGCAAGAAGGGGCAGAGATCAGATTAGTGAGTTGCTGCATTTATCCAAGAAGAGAGTAGGTATATATAGGCCTGTATGTGGAAAGCTACTGTCTTAAGGGGGCCTGTTCTTCTCCAAGGCTGTTCGGAGTAGTTATCTCTTAAACGGCTGGGGCAAGGAATTTTGGAGATCAGCCAGAGGCTGGACCGGCTGGGAGCTGGGCGTAATCAACCTAATGTCCATTTTTTTCTTCAGGTGAGAGAGTTCTTTGTTTTGCGTAGAATGGTGGAGAGGACCTGGAGGGGAGTTTTAACTCCAGGCTATTTTGAGCCCTGTAACTTTCCCTCACTAGCAATGACCAAATGCTAGCAATGCTCCATGGATTTGCCATTGTGCTGAGGAGCACCAGCCATAGGGGTGAAGACAGTACATGTCAGGTGGCAGTCAGTGCAAAGGAGAAAAATTGAGCTGGACCTTAGGCAGCCTCATTTGCCCTAAAGAAGCACCTGCCCACTTCCTACCGCCCCAAGGCTTCCCAGAGCTGCTTTCTGCTGGAGAGCCTCCTGGACACAAAGAACACTCAAAAATGGAAAAATGGCTGCATGGAGTAGGACCAAGGGCCCTTACTCCCTTCATTCACTTCCTCACTCACTCATCACCCAGGCCAGCCTCAGTGGAAGTCCTTGGAACCAGGCACACCAGGGCCCTCCTGGGACTCACACTCCAGCTGGGGCCCTGATCCTACAAGTCAGCACACATCCCGTGGTCCTGCCAGCTCCAGGCCTGTCTCAGCCCCGAGTCCCTTGTCTGTATGGTGCAAGTGATAACGACCCTTGCTGGCCCATCCCCAGTGCTGGGAACATGCTGAGGGTTCACGTGCTTCCTCTCTGCCCAGCCTCATGATGCCTGGCGTAACCACAAAGCACAGATTAGGAAACTGAGGCCAGGAGAAGTGACAGCAGCTGCCTGATCTGAGAGTCAACAAGTGGCTTCAGGGTCAGAGGACCCCAGTGTGCGTCCAGGCTTGGTCGTTCCCCAGCTGGGTGACCTCAGCAAGCCTTTCACCACCCAACCTGTGTCCTCATCAGCAAAGTGGTTGATGGTGGCACCTGCCCTGCGGGGCTGTTCAAAAGGAGAGGGAGATGGTGCTCAGAACTCCTAGGACATGCCTGGTACAGAGTGACTGTGGTCACAGTGATAGCGACTCCTTGTCCTACGGTGGTCACTGCATGGGTCCTCCTGGCAGCCCTTAGATAGACATGCTCTTATAACCCTTATCCAAACGTGCTATGGCCTCCAGTTTGTAGGTGAGCAAACTGAGGCTTGGCAGAGGAGAGTCGCCAAGCCATTTGCCCAGATTACGCACAGATGTGAAAAGCAGAATCAGGATTCTACCTTAGAGAATTCTCCCTGTGCTTTTAACTGTAAGGATTTTTTTCTGTTTCCACTTGTATTATTATTCCTTCTCTCTCTCTAGCTTGTTTCCTGCCACCCATTCATACTGATTAGGTTTTGTTTCCTCTTTCCCCTTTACTGGTTTGGAAATTCCATATTCTAGTCTCTCTCTTAATTGTTTGGCCTTAAAAATCATAATAAGCACACGTGACTGAACACAGTCTAAAGCAGATCAGCATCCCTGATCTCCCCCCCAACAGCACAAAGGCTCAGAATGTGCTTCCTCTGTGTTCTTTCCACCTCAGTGTTGTGCATNTTTCCTCTTTCCCCTTTACTGGTTTGGAAATTCCATATTCTAGTCTCTCTCTTAATTGTTTGGCCTTAAAAATCATAATAAGCACACGTGACTGAACACAGTCTAAAGCAGATCCGCATCCCTGATCTCCCCCCCAACAGCACAAAGGCTCAGAATGTGCTTCCTCTGTGTTCTTTCCACCTCAGTGTTGTGCATTGCAGATCTGTGGTCCCAGCCACTTGACGTCTCCGCATGGGCTGTAATTAATACAGCCGGTTGTGCTACACCTATCTACTACTATCGGCTCCAGATTTACTCATATTTTTGCTTTCTGTTGCTGGTTTGATCCTCTCTTTCTTTCTAGGCTCAATGGCCTTCTTTCTGAGTGATTTTTTTTTTTAATCAGTTTTTGAAAAGGTCTTGCAAGTGTCTCGTTTTCTTAAAATGTATTTCTCAAAAATATACAAGCAACTCCTGCAGCTCAATTCCAGAAAAATAAATGACCCGATCAAAAAATGGGCCAAAGAACTAAATAGACATTTCTCCAAAGAAGACATACAGATGGCTAANAGTTAATTATCACTTATCAAACAAGTGTGTGCCCAGATTGTGGGTTTAATTTTCATATAGGTTTGCAAAAGCCTTGTTCCTCTGGTTTGATGAGGTCTTTGAGAGAGAAAGAGAGGCATTCATTGTTGGAAAGAATCCTTTTTTTAAAATCAGATTTTTAAATAAACAGGTTTCCTTGGTGTCTGAGTCAGGGTTTTTTGCAAGTAACAAAAAAACATTCAGTGTGGTTTAAACAGAGAGAAAGAAGCTAAAGTGGTGAGGTGGGGGTGGGGGGGAGCATGCATTCCAGGGCCAGGAAAGTGTATGGGCCTCGTCCTGGTCAGGGCCTGACTCTGAGAAAGTAGGAGGACCTTTGGACTGAGTGGGGCTATGAAAACAGAGAAAGACAAGGCAGCCATTCACTCACCAGGGGCTCAGAGCCACCAGGTAGAGGGCTGTGTGTCTGGTGAGAAGGAAAGGCAGAAAGGGATAACTTGAGGGCTGGTGATTCTTGCAGGTTTGGGTGCATTAAACTCGGGCAAGGAGCTAGGAGCAGATGGCTGGCCCATTGCGGAACTGGGCAAGAGGTGTATCTCTTTTTCTTAAGTCTTTAAAAAAATTAATTTATTTATTTTAATTCGCATGAATTGGCCATGGGTGTACATGTCTTAAAGACAAAGTTGTTGTAAATTCAGCCCACACCCAACTCACATCAGTCAAGAGAAAGGACTTGTGCCCTACCAGGGGGCACCTCTCCCCAGCTCACAGGAAGGCTCACCTGGTGGAGCTCCCCAATGCCAGCACCATCCCTCCAGCTACCAGGGCACCTGCTCGAACAGGAATTCTGCTGAGGGTTTCCCCAGCTGCGATGCTTGCATCCTGGGATAAGAATTCAGATGTCTGAGTGGCTGGTGGCATCAGTGATGTGATGGCTGGCTGGTGATGAGGAAGCCGTAGGGGTGGATGAGCCAACCTGGGAGGGAAGGACTGGGGCAGAGGGCTGTCAGTGTGTGTCCTGGTCTCCTGGGGTCCAGGCAACCCCAATACAGAGCTGCTCAGAGCTCAGAACAGGAAGGAGAAATGCAGGTGGAATCAATGAGGGCCCATTGACTCCAGTGCTGGCAGAGGCCTGGGGAGGTCACCTCACTACTCAGCATCCAGGTGGCGCTAGTGGGAAAGAACCTGCCTACCAATGCAGGAGACATAGGAGATCCCTGGGTTGGGAAGATCCCTTGGAGTAGGAAATAGCAACCAGCTCCAGTATTCCTGCCTGAGAAATCCTTTGGATGGAGGAGCTGGCAGGCTATATACAGTCCCTGAGGTCCAAAGAGTTGGACACAATTGAAGTGACTTAGCACACGCTGTCTAGAATGTCCCAGAACAGTAACACCTGCATGAGAACCAAGTGGGGAGTGTTCAGAGCCCTGCCCTGGGTCCCGATGAGCCAGCTGGGAGCCCCAGCCCAGCGCCCAGCTTCTGTGTGAAGCTGGGTGGTTCCTGAGCCAGGCCTGTGACCTCCTTGTGAGAACAGAGGTGTCCCTAGAAGCTGCTCCAACAAAGGTCCATCTAGTCAAGGCTATGGTTTTTCCAGTAGTCATGTATGGATGTGAGAGTTGGACTATAAAGAAAGCTGAGTGCCAAAGAATTGATGCTTTTGAACTGTGGTGTTGGAGAAGACTCTGAGAGTCCCTAGCACTCCAAAGAGATCCAACCAGTCCATCCTAAAGGAGATCAGTCCTGAGTATTCATTGGAAGGACTGATGTTGAAGCTGAAGCTCCAATACTTTGGCCACCTGATGTGAAGAGCTGACTCATTTGAAGAGACCCTGATGCTTGGAAAGATTGAAGGCGGGACGAGAAGGGGACAACAGAGGATGAGATGATTGGATGGCGTCACCAACTCAATGGACGTGAGTTTGAGTAAAGTCTGGGAGTTGGTGATGGACAGGGAGGTTTGGCATGCTGCAGTCCATGGGGTCCCAAAGAGTCAAACACAACTGAGCGACTGAACTGAACTGAACTGAGAAGCTGCTCCATGGGACTGCTGTGACCAGTAAGGGACAGCATCTCATTGAGGACAGCGTCTCACACGGGAAGCCGAGTCAATGTGCAAGGAGCTCACTGCCTCAGCAAATGTCCACCAGAGCCCACCTGGGGGGCCCTGTCTCAGCAACAGGGAAAAGCTCAGGTTCTAGAAAGAGGAGACACCCCCAAATTAATGGTGGGCTGTGGTGTGGACGCACATAGGAAGAGTCAGGAGTAAAACGCCACAGGGAGAGGGGAGAGGGTGTTGAGGTTCACTGTTGACAGGGGTCAGGAAAGGTCAGAGCAGGTGACACTGGGGCAGAGACCCAAAGGAGGGGAGGGAGGGAGCAGGTAGACACAGGAAGTGGCTTCAGGCAGAGGGAGGGCCCAGGGCCAGGCCTTGAGGAGGAGCAGGCGCTGGGCTCCTGGTCCAGGAAGGATGGANGAGACCCTGATGCTTGGAAAGATTGAAGGCGGGACGAGAAGGGGACAACAGAGGATGAGATGATTGGATGGCGTCACCAACTCAATGGACGTGAGTTTGAGTAAAGTCTGGGAGTTGGTGATGGACAGGGAGGTTTGGCATGCTGCAGTCCATGGGGTCCCAAAGAGTCAAACACAACTGAGCGACTGAACTGAACTGAACTGAGAAGCTGCTCCATGGGACTGCTGTGACCAGTAAGGGACAGCATCTCATTGAGGACAGCGTCTCACACGGGAAGCCGAGTCAATGTGCAAGGAGCTCACTGCCTCAGCAAATGTCCACCAGAGCCCACCTGGGGGGCCCTGTCTCAGCAACAGGGAAAAGCTCAGGTTCTAGAAAGAGGAGACACCCCCAAATTAATGGTGGGCTGTGGTGTGGACGCACATAGGAAGAGTCAGGAGTAAAACGCCACAGGGAGAGGGGAGAGGGTGTTGAGGTTCACTGTTGACAGGGGTCAGGAAAGGTCAGAGCAGGTGACACTGGGGCAGAGACCCAAAGGAGGGGAGGGAGGGAGCAGGTAGACACAGGAAGTGGCTTCAGGCAGAGGGAGGGCCCAGGGCCAGGCCTTGAGGAGGAGCAGGCGCTGGGCTCCTGGTCCAGGAAGGATGGAGGGCTGGGCGCAGGGAGGGAGTGAGGGGGACGAGCTCGGGATGGGGGAGACGCAGGGCCCCGGGCCACCCTCAGTGTGGACTGTGTCCTCGTGCGGCAGAAACCCTGGTGTGTGGAGCAGAGCAGGGCTGGCCCCTCTCTGAGTCTCACAGGGTCACCCAGGTCCTGCGGACAGAGTGCCAGGAGCAGGTACAGGGCAGAGGCAGGGGCCAGGCAGGAGCCCACTGCCCCGGTCCAGGCGAGATGGTGAGCCAGGGTGAGGGAGAAGGTCAGGAGAAGATCCCAAGCGTGGAGTCACGTGAAGGTCGAGCTAAGAGGCCCCAGGGATTATTCACTCCATCAATTGTAATAATTATTTGTTCTTAAAACTTCATACTATTTCACCCAACATCCTCTTATAGGAGGCTACTTTAACCTTTGTTATTTTGAAGGGTTGCTTGTTTTTATATTATATCCTAATATACCCTGACAGTGATACCAATTCTAAATTAATCATAAAGTAATACTTGCATGGGGTATGTGTTCAGCCATTCAGTCGTGCCCCACTCTTTGGGAACCTGTGGACTGTGGCCTGCCAGGCTCCTCTGTCCATGGGATCTTCCAGGCAAGAATCCTGGAGTGGGTTGCCACTTCCCACTCCAAGGGACCTTCCCAACCCAGGGACTCAACCCGAGTCTCGTGGCTCCTGCACTGGCAGGTGATTTCTTTACCACGGCGCCACCCGGGAAGCCCCATAGTTGTATATAAGCAGGAAAAAGAGTGAAGAAAGTAAAAACAACTGTCTTTGGGAAGAGAGCTATCAGCGATTTATAACCTCTTTTATATTAATGTTTGCACTTTCCGAACGTTAAGTAGGCATCGTTCACATGGAGGGGAAAGGTCAGTGTTATTAAGGAGAGTGCTGGGCCCTGGCCAGGCCGCCCTGTCCCAGGCTGTATCTCGGGCTCCAGACCCGCTGAGCGTCTGTCTCGCCCAATTAGCCCTTTATTACTGATTGCTTTGTTCTCTAATTGTCCGCCCTGCATAATTTAGCACGCTCATATACTGTCTTGTTCTCACACATTTAATTTAGTGTCTCTTGGCCTCAGTTTCTTATCGCCAAGTGCAAATGGGGCGGAAAGGAAGATCTCTAGTGGCCTCTCAACCCCAGACCTGCCTCAGAGCCTGAAGCAGTGAAGCTGACTCTGTGCTAGGCCCTGTGCTCAGCCCTTTGCAAGCACTGGCTCATTTAATCAACAATCTATAAAGGAGGCATCAAGATGAAGCTACAGAAGCACAGAGAGGTTCAGAAGCTTATCCAAGGTCACACAGCTCAGAAGTCAGCCTTGAGCCCTGGCAGTCTGCTCCCTAGTCCCTGTTCTTCCTGCTCTACTGAATGTGCCTGGACCCTGTGCCAGAGGCTAGAGAAACTATCAGAGCAATAATAATGGAACCCATCACTGAGTGTCACAGGTGTTACCACATCCAGGTCTGGCCCCCACCCCTTAAGGCAGACGTTTGTATCTTCAGCTCACACATGAGGGCCCTGAGCTCAGAGATGTTAAGTGACTTCCCCAAGGTCCCATAGGGAGGACACAGCAGAACCTGGACTGGAAAACAGGCCAAAGGCTGCAGTGTAAGGAGGGGGTGGGGCTTGGGGCCGTTGACAGGGGCTGAGCCTCCTCCATCAGGGTTTGCAATCAGATGCAGCCACATCCCAGGAGATGCCCCAGAGGTTAAAGGTGAGATGCTGTCCTAAGCACAGGCTGGGAAAGAACAGGAGGCGCAGAGTAGGGATGAAGGGAGCCTGGAAACCAAAGGGCCCATGTATCTGGACCTAGATGGGCTCCCTGCAGGGGCCCAGGTGCTGAGAAGGGCAGCATCACTTTATGGCCAAATCATCTACCTGGTGGAGACTGTTAGGCACAGTTATGTGGCTGGCTGCCACCTAGGCTCTGGGGGGAATGACAATGGGTCCTAAATCTAGCAGGAGTTTCTTTCTCAACACAGTTGTTCTAGTTGTCATTGTCATGGCTGATAACATTTTGACAGCCATCAACTCAGAAAGTCTGGACGGGGCCCTGGAGAATGGAGACCCCTGGGATGGCTTGGATAGGATTTACAAGGGAAGAAGGGGTGACTCAAAACCTTGGGGAGACTCAGGTTGGGAGGCTGCCAGCCTGACCCACAGGTGGGGCATTTCATAGTCCCAGAAGCTATACTCACTGAATGTTAGAATCAGAGGATGTTAATGCCAAGTGGAAGAATAAATGTTATAATCTTTGAAGATAAAAAATGTTCTCTCGCCTGCCCTCTTGGGTCTCTTCCTGTTGCCCATCACCAGGTAAGCCCCCGGTGCCTAGATCATAGGCTGGCACAGAGCAGGTGTTCAGCAAACTGTTGGGTGAGAGATTGGTTGCCTGAGTGGGCCTCAGTTTCCCCATCTGTAAATGAGGAAGTCAACTCCAGGGTCTCTCTCCCATCCCCCTTCCTCTCCCCACCCCCAAGGCCATCTCTTGGGAACCCAGAAGGGCCAAGAAGACTGGAAATAGTGGGCATTCTCACAGACCTGAGGAAGGGCCTGCAGAGGTGGCAGCCGAGCCCTCATCCCGCAGGGCCGGGCTGCAAGTTTCATTTCACACTTGGTGCCCAAGCTGACATCGTGGTGCTGGGCAGGAGCCTCGTGTGCAGTTATTAAATGTGAGGTGCTGCAGGTGTGTAATTGCTGGAAGAGGTTTTGCATACTTCATTAAAACTATGAATATAGAGTGTATTATCATTGCTATGTTCTGTGTTTAGGAGGTAATGTGTCTATTATTTTCCCTCAAGACGGAGATTGCCAATTCATGATCAGTAATTGATAGTATTGACTACACTGTTTATTCATCAACTTGGAAAAGAAATGGCAGCCTCGATGGTGGCTAAAACTCCGTACACTCCAAATGGGTCCTGGGGTCCTGGAGTTCCAGGAGGGACAGAGAAGGGTCAGGAAAGAGATCAGCTGCAGCCATCAGCCCAGACCGGGTGACAGTCAGGGCAGGAGGGGTTACCCGAGCACCAGCCTGTGGCTCCAACCAGGGCTCTGCAGGGGATAAGAGCTGGATCCTTGTCTATTCTCACTCACCTGCAGTCACCCCTCAGCCTCAGTTTCCTTGGCTGTAAAATGGGGATGAAAGCAGCTCCCTCCGCACAGGGTGGCTATGAGGATTAAGGGAGTGTATGCAGTGAAGTGTGCCCAGGGCACACAGGAAGTGCTCACCAGTGTGAACTGACATTCTTGCTGTTGTCACCAGGACTGAGACAGAGGAAGTACATGGGTCCATTTCTCAAATGGGACTAATCACTATGATGGCTCCTGGCTGCCGACATACCCTCCAGCCAGACACCTGTACATCTGACCCCACAGCCCCTTTACAAGTGCCCTATATATCAGGTGCTGTTCCAGCCCTCTCTCTACTGGGGGAGGCTGTGCTTTGGGTGGGTCGAGTATTTCCCAGGTCACACAGCCCACAGGGGGCAGAGGCTCAGAGTAGAGCTTTGAGGCTAGGCCACCACTCCATACCCCATGTGTCCTGTGACACTCAATCACAAATGCTGATGAGGAGTGGGTAGACACTCATGACTGCCCACCCAGTAGCCCACCCCTACTTCCTTCCTCTGCAGAGCACTGTGTTTGTCCGGCAGCAACAGGCTCAGACCTGGTGGACCTCCCCAGCCCAGGGGTGAACCCAAGCCTAGCACCCCAACCCCCTTCTCCAGAGACTGTTTTAGGGATGACAGTATGACCCAGAGCTGGTAATTGAGATGTGAGGAAAAATCTGCTGGAAGGGGGACTGCCTCTGGGAATCATTTTTTCTGGCTTCACTCCACTCCCTTCTTAACTTGAATGCTATTGTAGGAGGCATGCTGTTTGGAGCTGTGGCAGCCATCCTGCAACCATGAGGCAAAAAGCTGGGCAAAGAGTGAACACAGTCAAGGATAGTATAGAGGAGAGAGGAAAGAGCCAGGACTTTGTGGACATCTCCGAGCATCTGACCAAGCAGTAACCACCTCTTTTAAAATATCTGGATATGTGAGAATATTTCATGTCTTAATCGCCTGAACCACTGTTTTCGAGTTTTCTCTTACACACTCCCCAAGGCATCTTAACTAATAGAAGTGATTTCTACATGCCCATCCCTCACATACCGTAACCCCCACCACACAAGGTCATAGTCACTCGTCCACACCTGTTGCCCTGATAGACCCTAGAGCCCTGGAGTTGGAGGCTGTGTTTCGTCAATCTTGTAGCTCCCAAGTGTCTCTATCCGTGGTGATTCCCAGTTACTATTACCGTAGCATAAATGACGTGAAGGGTGGAATTAATGAATGAAAGAACAATTCATGAACAAGTAAGTATAGCAAATGTGTGTTTTGTAAACTGCAAAGCACTGAGCCCAAGTGTGGGGTTCGGTTCCAGCGTGTGGCTAAGATGCAGAAGGGAAGAGGCTGCTGGATGGAGAGCAGGGGTTAGAGAAAAAGATTCTGCGAGAGGGACTGAGGCTGTGCCTTCTTCTCAGACACTCTCCCGCCTCTGCGTGCTGCTGGCCCGGGGGTCAGGTCCTGCCGTTCCCCGGGACTGCTGGAGTGTTCCACAACCATTACTTCTCTCTCTTCCCAGATAGACCCTGAGAGGCAGGCTTTGTGCTCTGTCATTTTCTGTCTAAAAAATTGCCACGAGGAACCAAATGATGATCATTACTCCAGCTGCTGCAATTCTTTGCTGTTATTTTTAAAGGTGAAAGAGGAGTGGACCCTGGGAGAGGAGGCGGTAAGGAGGAGTGGAAAGAAACTGCTCAGGGCAAAGGGCTTTCCGAATTTCAGCTCCCAGCTTTGCAGGGAGACTGGATTAAGGGATCAAATCAAATGAGTTTTGCCATCAGAGTGAGAGATCTGTCTCCCCCCGCCACCACCCCTCCCCGCCAAATGCCTTACTTTGACAGTTGGCTTCGAGAGATTTGACAGAATTCATTTTTCTAGCAGACAAGAAAGATCAAGGTATTAAACAAAATGCATTCCACCGTGAGAGCTCTGTTAACTGCTTAACTTAATAGAGGTGAGTTTGCGGCAAAAGTGGGAAGTCATCTCTGTGGAAAATTGCCCATGGAAATTTGCCTGTGGCAGAGAGGGGAGGCAGTGGGCAGGCAGGGCAGAGGTGGAGATGGCCAGGCCCTCCCGGCTCCTGCCCTCAGGGTCACTCTGGGGAAGCCAGCCACAGAGAGCCTCGACCTCGGGGCTCAGGACGGGCCACTCCTCCACTCTGGGCCTCAGGTTCCCTTCAGCACACAGGATGCTGTGTGTGCTTTTCTGTAAAAGCTGCCATATTTCAAGTAGACACGCGTTCTGTGTTATCTCACTTTGTCCCCACAATAGCCCTTAAGCACTTCACCGAGTCAGACGGGCATGTCACTTACCTGCTCTGACCTCGGGTTCCTCATCTGCACAAACAGACCTGATGAGATTGCCCAGCAGGGAAGAGGGACAGTTCAGTGAGCCCATGGATGGAGGTGGGGTACTCAGCAGGCCTTCAGCTGGCTGTCCTCAGTCCACAGAAGGCAGTGTGGGACAGAGGGGAGAGAGGGGCTTTGGCGACGATCCTTGGGTGGAGGGGTCAGTGGCACACGGAGGCATCTGGCGAGCGGTTGCCTCCAATGAGCACCGTTAGCCAAGGTGAGCTCGCTGGCTCTGAGCCACGCAGCCCCAGCTCACACCTCTGCTCTGCCGCTGCCCTGCCCTGTGCCCTTGGGCCCTTTCTCCGCTCTGCGTGTCAGTTTCCCCATCAGAACCCCATCAGTGACCAGGCTGGGCCAAGAAGCAGCACGTGGGAGGAGTGGCTGAGATGGCTGTGACTGTGAGGATGCCGATACTGATGAAGGATCCCCCCAGGAGTGATGGGCGGTCTATGGCTGGCCTGCTGTGCTTCGCCTCAGCCCTGCAGAGAATACCCTACTGTGGTCTCTTGCTTCACCCGTGGAACCCCACACCCCTCCACACACACTGAACCCCTCCAGCCCTATCTGAACCCTGCCTCGGTCCTAAGCGTTGGCGTCTGGAGTTCATATTCAGTAGTAAAGCCGGCAGAACAGGGAGGACCTCACTGCTCAAGTCTGAGGTCATAAGTTCAGGCCCTGGCCTCAGCTAGAGCAGGTACAGAGCCATTCCACTCCAGGCTGGTAGCCCTCGACGTGCCCCTCCAACCCTCTGAGTCACTTTTCCGAATCAAGGGCAGGGTGAGAATCAACCTTCAGGGTGTTGTGAGGGGTGAACCCAGCAGGACCTCAGGAAGCAAGTGGTCATTTCCTCCCCACCTAACCCACCCATCAAATCCTGAAAGATGATGTTGTGAAAGTGCTGCATTCAATATGCCAGCGAATTTGGAAAATTCAGCAGGGGCCACAGGACTGAAAAAGGTCAGTTTTCATTCCAATCCCTAAGAAAGGCAATACCAAAGAATGCTCAAACTACTGCACAATTGCACTCATCTCACATGCTAGTAAAGTAATGCTCAAAATTCTCCAAGTCGGGTTTCAGCAATATGTGAACCGTGAACCTCCTGATGTTCCAACTGGTTTTAGAAAAGGCAGAGGAACCAGAGATCAAATTGCCAACATCTGTTGGGTCATTGAAAAAGCAAGAGAGTTCCAGAAAAACATTTATTTCTGCTNCAGGACGGGCCACTCCTCCACTCTGGGCCTCAGGTTCCCTTCAGCACACAGGATGCTGTGTGTGCTTTTCTGTAAAAGCTGCCATATTTCAAGTAGACACGCGTTCTGTGTTATCTCACTTTGTCCCCACAATAGCCCTTAAGCACTTCACCGAGTCAGACGGGCATGTCACTTACCTGCTCTGACCTCGGGTTCCTCATCTGCACAAACAGACCTGATGAGATTGCCCAGCAGGGAAGAGGGACAGTTCAGTGAGCCCATGGATGGAGGTGGGGTACTCAGCAGGCCTTCAGCTGGCTGTCCTCAGTCCACAGAAGGCAGTGTGGGACAGAGGGGAGAGAGGGGCTTTGGCGACGATCCTTGGGTGGAGGGGTCAGTGGCACACGGAGGCATCTGGCGAGCGGTTGCCTCCAATGAGCACCGTTAGCCAAGGTGAGCTCGCTGGCTCTGAGCCACGCAGCCCCAGCTCACACCTCTGCTCTGCCGCTGCCCTGCCCTGTGCCCTTGGGCCCTTTCTCCGCTCTGCGTGTCAGTTTCCCCATCAGAACCCCATCAGTGACCAGGCTGGGCCAAGAAGCAGCACGTGGGAGGAGTGGCTGAGATGGCTGTGACTGTGAGGATGCCGATACTGATGAAGGATCCCCCCAGGAGTGATGGGCGGTCTATGGCTGGCCTGCTGTGCTTCGCCTCAGCCCTGCAGAGAATACCCTACTGTGGTCTCTTGCTTCACCCGTGGAACCCCACACCCCTCCACACACACTGAACCCCTCCAGCCCTATCTGAACCCTGCCTCGGTCCTAAGCGTTGGCGTCTGGAGTTCATATTCAGTAGTAAAGCCGGCAGAACAGGGAGGACCTCACTGCTCAAGTCTGAGGTCATAAGTTCAGGCCCTGGCCTCAGCTAGAGCAGGTACAGAGCCATTCCACTCCAGGCTGGTAGCCCTCGACGTGCCCCTCCAACCCTCTGAGTCACTTTTCCGAATCAAGGGCAGGGTGAGAATCAACCTTCAGGGTGTTGTGAGGGGTGAACCCAGCAGGACCTCAGGAAGCAAGTGGTCATTTCCTCCCCACCTAACCCACCCATCAAATCCTGAAAGATGATGTTGTGAAAGTGCTGCATTCAATATGCCAGCGAATTTGGAAAATTCAGCAGGGGCCACAGGACTGAAAAAGGTCAGTTTTCATTCCAATCCCTAAGAAAGGCAATACCAAAGAATGCTCAAACTACTGCACAATTGCACTCATCTCACATGCTAGTAAAGTAATGCTCAAAATTCTCCAAGTCGGGTTTCAGCAATATGTGAACCGTGAACCTCCTGATGTTCCAACTGGTTTTAGAAAAGGCAGAGGAACCAGAGATCAAATTGCCAACATCTGTTGGGTCATTGAAAAAGCAAGAGAGTTCCAGAAAAACATTTATTTCTGCTTTATTGACCATGCCAAAGACTTTGACTGTGTGGATTACAATAAACTGTGGAAAATTCTGAAAGAGATGGGACTACCAGACCACTTGACCTGCCTCTTGAGAAATCTGTATACAGATCAGGAAGCAACAGTTAGAACTGGAAATGGAACAACAGGCTGGTTCCAAATTGGGAAAGGAGTATGTCAAGGCTGTATATTGTTACCCTGCTTATTTAACTTCTATGCGGAGTACATCATGAGAAATGCTGGGCTGGAAGGAACACAAGCTGGAATCAAAATTGCTGGGAGAAATATCAATAACCTCAGATAACCAGATGACATCACCCTCATGGCAGAAAGTGAAGAAGAACTAAAAAGGCTCTTGATGAAAGTGAAAGAGGAGAGTGAAAAAGTTAGCTTAAAACTCAATGTTCAGAAAACTAAGATCATGGCATCTGATCCCATCACTTCATGGGAAATAGGTGAGAAACAGTGGAAACTGTTTTTTGGGCTCCAAAATCACTGCAGATGGTGACTCCGTTCAGTTCAGTTCAGTCATTCAGTCATGTCCAACTCTTGGCAACCCCATGCACGCCAGGCCTCCATGTCCATCACCAACTCCCGGAGTCTACCCAAACCCATGTCCATCGAGTTAGTGATGCCATTCAACCATCTTATCCTCTGTTGTCCCCTTCTCCTCCTGCCCTCAATCTTTCCCAGCATCAGGGTCTTTTCCAATGAGTCAGTTCTTCTCATCAGGTGGCCAAAGTATTGGAGTTTCAGCTTCAACATCAGTCCTTCCAATGAACACCCAGGACTGATCTCCTTTAGAATNCTGGGCTGTCCTGGTCACCTCCGCCCAGAACGTGAGCACCCCCTATGCCTAGAGTATTGGAACCGTTAGGTATCATTTGGGAAGGCCCTGAAGATCTTTGGTCCTTATGTCCCAGAGCAGAAATAATTCAGTGAGAGGCAAAGTGATAGGTAAGAAGTGATTTATTAGAAGAGGATGCTTGTGTGGCTTGCAAGTGGGCTGGCAAGAGGGTGCTACCCCAAGAACTTACTGGGCTATAGTTTTATAATCAGAGGGAAAGTGGGGAGGGGGAAGAAGAGCATCTTCTTCTTCGTTCTTGAATAGATGTCACGCTTCCATCATCAGCTCCTCCTCCAGGATGGGCAGGGGAGTTTTCTTGTCCCTACATGGTCAAGCCAGGACTGTCTCAGTACAATGAGGGTCTTTACTTTGAAATGTCACCTTTCCATAAATCACTGTTTCTATGTGTGCAGAGAGCGTGTCCTGGGTTCCATTAACTTACTGAGCTCACTGGGCAGAATGAGGCTCTCATGCCACCGCTGTTTTATTGTTTGGGGCCTGTCTCAGGCTTCTGCTGTGTGTGGTTGTGTTGCTAAGCAAACCTGCTTTTTTTGAGTAACCATTAACTAACAGGGGGTCTCCCATGTTTTTCCTACCTACAGTCCCCTAGTGGGACTAAGTATTTAACCACCTACTTTGTCCCTTTCCTGGCCCTGTCAGTATCACTGGTGAAGAAGCCTTGGGGAGCTGATTGGAACGCACCTCTGTGTTCATGATCCTGCAGGACTGAGGAAGCCAGCGCTGGAGCCAGACCAGCAGCCGTTAATGAGCGAACTGCAGGGGCCTGGATGGGCCCCTTGGGGGTCCACAGAGGCCTGCACCTGCCCCTACACCCACAGCTTGTCTTAGGCCTGGTAGGTCTTCCTGGATTCTTGCCGGCATGCCTGTGTGTGTTCAGTCACTTCAGTCATGTCTCACTCTTTGTGATCCTGCGGACTGTAGCCCACCAGGCTCCTCTGTATGGGATTCTCCAGGCAAGACGACAGTAGTGGGTTGCCATGCCCTCCTCCAGGGGATCTTCCCAACCCAAGGATCGAGGCCGCATCTCATGTCTGCTGCACTGGCAGGTGGGTTCTTTACCACTAGTGCCACCTGGGAATTCTCACTGGAGGACTCTCCAAATTGGCCATGGGTTCCAAGGCAAGGACGGTGGAGAGGGCAGAACCTCTCCTTGGACGTCCCTTGCTGGTACCTTCACTAGAAACAGCATTTATTGAGCTCTGATCCTGAGTGGGACATTGTACTGAGTAGCTCATTCCCATTATCCCATTTAAAAGTCACAACAGCCTAGGAGTCAGCTATTAAAGCTGCTTTTTTTTTTTTGACAGAGAAGGAAACCAAGCCTCATACATGGTTGCTGCTCACCTAAAGCAGAGCCAAGGCTCATTGATGTCTTACTCCCCTGGCCTAGTCTGCGGCTTCACTCTGGAAATGCTGCCCACGTGCAGTATAAATGCTATTGTGTACACCAGGTTCTTGCCCTGGCAGTGGGTTTCAAAGGTCACCTGGTCCCCTCATCATACTTCCTGCTGCAGTGAGAGCCAAGCCGAGGCTGGGAGCTGGTCTGCTCAACCCAGCTCTGTGTTCCTGTGAGGCCAGCTCTTGCTGGGCAGTGAAGCCACCTCCAGGCCCCGGACGGCTGCCATCCAGCAGTTTGGCTGATGGCATGGCGCTGAGAGTCTGGAAGGTGCAGATGCCACAGTGATGGGACTGAGTCAGTGCCCAGCCAGGTGACAGAGTAGCAAAGCCGGTAAATTACACGGCAGCCACTGTTAGCTGACACGCAGGAACAGCACACACCGAGAGCTTTACCTGTGCAACCTCATTTAATCTTCCCAGAAACCTTGGAAGTCATTTATCCAAGGTTATCTGATGGAGAAGAGCATTAAACCAAAAGCCCCAGTCACTCCAGAGCTCATGCTTACACCGCTGTGCTGGGCAGGTAAATAAACAGGAGAACTCACACAGCTCCGCCTTCGCCATCAGTGGACTCCAGCCCATCTGGTGTCATCAGAGCTGGGGGCCTTTCCGAAGCCACCAGCCCTGGGCCACCCAGTGCAGTAGCCCCTGGCCACGTGCCACCCTCGAGCTCATGAAGTAAAGGTGGCTGGCCTGAACTAAGCTGTGCTATTGGCGTCAATGACACCCAGAGTTTAGGGTTTAGCACAGAAAACAAAATGTATATCTCACTATTAATATTCTAATATGGATTGCGGTTTCCAATGATATACAACATTTCTGGCACCGGGGACCAGTTTCGTGGAAAATAGTGTCTCCCTGACATGGACCGAGGAGGTGGAGGCTGGTTCAGGTGATAATGTGAGCGATAGGGAGCGATGGGGAGGAACAGATGAAGCTTTGCTTGTGGGCTTCTTGCCTCCTGCTCTGTGGCCGGGTGGTTGGAGACCCCTGATATATTGGGTTAAATAAAATACATTCTGAAAGTAAATTTCAGTTGTTTCTTAAATTTTTTAGCATGCCTACTACAAAATTTAAAACCACATGTGTGACTCCCATTATATTTCTATTGGAGGGTGTTGATCGTGACCCAATTTCAAGTAGGCTGCTGATGTACCAGCTAGAGGGAAGGAAATGCGCTCTGGTCGTCTCTGGAGCCCCGTTTAAGCCCAAGGCTGTGCTCCAAAGCAGAGACCACCGCCAGCATCCTGGATGCAGAGCTCACCCACACGATTCCACTGCCTCCTCCTCCGTGCACCCTCACGGCAACCGGGACACAAAGCAGGCTTCTCACGAAATGCTGTTGGTGGAACCACTGCTGGTGACAACTGCTGTCACCAGCCTCGTCACGCAGAGGAGGAAACCAAGGCTCCTTTTTTGAGAGATGCGAAAACTGAAGCTTAAAGGGATTAAAAAAAAAAAAATCACTCTAGTTCACGTGGCTGATGAGAGGTAAAGCCAGTAAACACACTGGTCTCTCCACAACCAAAGCCCCCACTACCCAAGATAACCATGTGAGTGGTGGGGACGGGAAGGGGTGAGCCTGGAGGCAGGGGCTCCCTGGGGGCTTCTAAGTGTTCACAGTAACAAGACCAAGAGTAAACAAGGTGGAGGCTGGGGGAGGAGAGGTGGGCAAAGAGCTGGGGCTGAATGGGGGTCTGGGAAGCTGAGAGCCCAGGGCATTGACAGGAGCAGAACTGAGGACCCAACAGATGCGGAGAGGAGACAGGAGGGGGCGTGGGCAGGGCTGGGTCACACTGGCCACCAGAGCTGGCCTCTGATGGATCAGCTGGGAGTCCTGGCCCCCTTATGCCGAGGCCCCCACGGAGTCCCAGGGGGAAAAGGGAGGCGGAAACCCGAGCTGCAGTTAACAAGCTCTGCTCCTGATCCATTGCTGATCCTCATGCGGGCTAATTNACACTGGCCACCAGAGCTGGCCTCTGATGGATCAGCTGGGAGTCCTGGCCCCCTTATGCCGAGGCCCCCACGGAGTCCCAGGGGGAAAAGGGAGGCGGAAACCCGAGCTGCAGTTAACAAGCTCTGCTCCTGATCCATTGCTGATCCTCATGCGGGCTAATTAGCTATGCATAAACTATCTCTGCGGGTAATGACCGTCTGGATAAACACTCAAGGGGTGCTGAGGGGGCCTAGAGGGTCACGGGAGGAACTCAGAACGTCCTCAGACTCAAGGAAGACAGGGACTTCTGAGTCAGGCAAAACCGGGCCCCTGTCCTGGCTGCAGCCAGTCACCAGCACTGGGACTCTGCGCTTAACCTGGCTGAGCTCAGCATCCACATGCATGAATCGGGGCTGATAACAGTCGCAGCCTGAAAGGGTCCATAGGACGCAGTGAGTGTTTATAGACAGTGCTCACATCCTGACATCACCAGAAGGGTGTAGAATGAGAGTCCGCTCCCCACTCCCAGGCTCCCTCCTGTGCCCCACCCCTCCTCCCCACACAGCCCAGCTGTCACACTCACCCCGCACCCGCTGGGCATCATTTCTGGGACCTGCAGGCAGCTCTCCATGAGTGCTCTCATACAACTCTGTGAAGTAAGATTTTATTCTTAATATGAGTCTTATTTGATAAATGAGAAAACAGATTCAGAGCAGTGATATCAAACCACACAGCCGGTGAGGGACAGCGTGGGACCGAAACCTAGCCTGTGGGACTCCAACACCCTGCGATCTTTGCTTTCCCAGCTCGCACGCAGCCCAGGCCAAATCTCCCTGCAGGGCTGTCTGGGTCCAGGCAGACCCACCTGGCTGTCTGGAGCAGGAGGCTGACTGGGTCTGGACTGCAAACTTCTCCCGCCTCCATCTGTTCTGGACCAACCCCTACCCTTCCCTTNCGCACGCAGCCCAGGCCAAATCTCCCTGCAGGGCTGTCTGGGTCCAGGCAGACCCACCTGGCTGTCTGGAGCAGGAGGCTGACTGGGTCTGGACTGCAAACTTCTCCCGCCTCCATCTGTTCTGGACCAACCCCTACCCTTCCCTTAGTAAATACACAGCTTCAGGGTCTCCCCAGGTGCAGACAGCACCGCATGGAGACACAAGCCCTTTAAACAGGCGATTTACAGGCTTCCCTGGTGGCTCAGATGGTAAAACGTCTGCCTGCAGTGCAGGAGACCCGGGTTCGATCCCTGGGTTGGGAAGATCCCCTGGAGAAGGAAATGGCAACCTCTCTCCAGTACTCTTGCCTGGAAAATTCCATGGACTGAGGAGCCTGGTAGGCTACAGTCCACGGGATCGCAGAGTCGGACACGACTGAGCGATTTCCCTTTCCCTTTATGGCCTGACACACAGATTTCTACAAGCAGCACCCAGATCCGTGTTAGTGCTGCCCTGACTTAGATTATGCCCTTGAACAGCTCCTTCCCCTCGGAGAGGCCTGGGGCTCTGTCCTGTCAGTTACCCAGATATGGAGTCAGCTCACATCAGGGCCTGGGGAAGGCAGGATGAGACGGTGGGCTGTGCCAGGCTGGCGCGGACTCCGCGTGTCTCCTTTAAGATTCAGCGCTCTGGTTCTTCCACTTTCCTCTCTGCACCTCCGCTTCCTCATCTGAAAGGTGGAGATAACACCAGCACTGGCTTCTGTGGCTGTCCTGTGGGCCGAGTTAACATATGGAAAGAGCGAAGGACAAGGCCCCCAACACGTGCGTTAAACAATCAGCACGTGATAGTAGCAGTTAGTAGCTTAAATGCACTCGGCCCTCCCCGCCCACCCCAGCCCACCGCATCCCACCTCCACCATTCACACGCCTTCTCCTGGAACCCTGCCCTCAGTCTTCATGGGCACTGACTCAGAGGCCTCAGGGCGAGACCCCAGGGATGGTTGAATTTCTCAGGGGCCTCTGGAAACCAGAGCAGCTTTGGGGGCCCAAAGGGAAGTTCAGAGAAGCTAAGTTACTCAACAGCTACTGAAGGTGAGGACCCCAGGATGCATTCACTGTTAGGTGACTGAATCCTTCTCCCAGGGGCCCCCAGATCTCAGCCAGACACCACCACTGGGATTGCTGGCTATGGAAGGGGATGCACTCTTTTGCTCCCAGTAGACCCCCAGCCTGTCAGCCCGACCACTGCTACCCGTCAGTAGAGAGACTCCGTTCATTCATTCATTCAGCGATTCTTAAAGGAGAATGAGAGATGAGAGTAAATGAAGCATTCTTTGTCCTCTAGAATTTTATAACCTGTTTCTCACACTGCTGCTCCTGGGGTCCTGACCTTCACTAGTTGCTCTGATGAAGGTCAGCGTGGAGGAATTAGGTCGGACCTCAGGAAGAGCTTCGGGAGGAGGGACAGATCATTGCAATGGTTATAGGCGCAGACTCTGAGAACGACAGACCTGGGACTGTACCACAGCTCCAAGGCCAGCAGCTGTGTGTCCTCAGGCAAGTAACTAACCCTCCCTGAGCGTCACATCCCTCACCTGAAAAGGGGAGAGAACAGTATCTGCTCTGTCTGGGGGAGAGCCTGGCTCAAGGTGAGTGCTCACTTCAGAGCAGCCTTTATTCTCAAGCAGACAGTGGGCTTTAGGGAAAGAACCAGGCACACCCTGACTCCACTGTTTATGGCCTCATTTGACCTCTCTGCTGCTGCTGCTGCTGCTAAGTCACTTCAGTCGTGTCCGACTCTGTGTGACCTCATAGACGGCAGCCCACCAGGCTCCCCGGTCCTGGAGATTCTCCAGGCAAGAACACTGGACCTCTCTAGAGCCTCAGTTTCCTCATCAGTGAAATGACGAAAACACAGCTTGACCCTCGGGAGGGGACTGGGGGAGGAGGTGGGGAGGAGGAGGCAAATTGGAACCTGGAGCACCAAACTCAGGTCTACCCTCCCCCACANTATCAAACCACACAGCCGGTGAGGGACAGCGTGGGACCGAAACCTAGCCTGTGGGACTCCAACACCCTGTGATCTTTGCGTTCCCAGCTCGCACGCAGCCCAGGCCAAATCTCCCTGCAGGGCTGTCTGGGTCCAGGCACACCCACCTGGCTGTCTGGAGCAGGAGGCTGACTGGGTCTGGACTGCAAACTCCTCCCGCCTCCATCTGTTCTGGACCAACCCCTACCCTTCCCCTAGTAAATACACAGCTTCAGGGTCTCCCCAGGTGCAGACAGCACCGCATGGAGACACAAGCCCTTTAAACAGGCGATTTACAGGCTTCCCTGGTGGCTCAGATGGTAAAACGTCTGCCTGCAGTGCAGGAGACCTGGGTTCGATCCCTGGGTTGGGAAGATCCCCTGGAGAAGGAAATGGCAACCTCTCTCCAGTACTCTTGCCTGGAAAATTCCATGGACTGAGGAGCCTGGTAGGCTACAGTCCACAGGATTGCAGAGTCGGACACGACTGAGCGATTTCCCTTTCCCTTTACGGCCTGACACACAGATCTCTACAAGCAGCACCCAGATCAGTGTTAGTGCTGCCCTGACTTAGATTATGCCCTTGAACAGCTCCTTCCCCTCGGAGAGGCCTGGGGCCCTGTTCTGTCAGTTACCCAGATATGGAGTCAGCTCACATCAGGGCCTGGGGAAGGCAGGATGAGACGGTGGGCTGTGCCAGGCTGGTGCGGACTCCGAGTGTCTCCTTTAAGATTCAGCGCTCCGGTTCTTCCACTTTCCTCTCTGCACCTCCGCTTCTTCATCTGAAAGGTGGAGATAACACCAGCACTGGCTCCTGTGGCTGTCCTGTGGGCCGAGTTAACATATGGAAAGAGCAAAGGACAAGGCCCCCAACACGTGCGTTAAACAATCAGCACGTGATAGTAGCAGTTAGTAACTTAAATGCACTCGGCCCTCCCCGCCCACCCCAGCCCACCGCATCCCACCTCCGCCACTCACACGCCTTCTCCTGGAACCCTGCCCTCAGTCTTCATGGGCACTGACTCAGAGGCCTCAGGGCGAGACCCCAGGGATGGTTGAATTTCTCAGGGGCCTCTGGAAACCAGAGCAGCTTTGGGGGCCCAAAGGGAAGTTCAGAGAAGCTAAGTTACTCAACAGCTACTGNCTTTTGGCTGAAAGTCATGGTCACAAACGTCCAGCCTCAGCTTCAGAGCAACAAAGAAGGACCTGCATTTTGCCAGTGTGTGTGCAGGCAAGAGGGGGTCACTTAGGGATCCCTGTGTAAGTAACAGGTGCACCCACAGAGGACCCTTCAGTCCTGCCCGTGGATACGCTCCATGCTGAGCAGCAAGCCCTGTGCCCCGCCACCCCCTGGGCTGGCGTCCCTCCCAGACTCATGTGGATCTGGCAGCTCCCTCTCCTCTTCCCTGAGAACATCACCGATAGCTCTGAAGACTGAGGCTGTAATGTCAGAGTCATGTGTATCTCCAACAAGCAGGGGCCGCGGGGCTCCTCGGGTCCCAGAGGTTCTGGAAAGGAGAGGAAAATACTAAGATGAAAAATCAGAGGGAGCACAGAGGAAACAGGACGTGCCAGGGAGATTAATCCACTCCTCAGACACGAAAGAAATATGTTCAATTACATTGTATTGCATTTCACTGGAATGTGCACGTCATACTTAGCTGCCTGCAAGCCTCAGATTACCCATCGAGAAAGCGAAATGAAAGACAAGAGAATAAAAACACGAACAAAGAAGCTCCTGAAATTGGAATCATTAAGAGAGAAAAGGAAAAACCAGACTTGAGACAAAGCAGTCTCTTGGCGCCAGGGCGCTCTCAGTACTAACATCAGGTCCCCAAGGCCGCAAAGCCCAGTGCCAGCTGCCCACTAGTCCTGCAGTTCTGACCGCTGGCATCCGGGAAAGGCCGAGGCCAGATCAGGAGGCTCCGCTGTCCTACAGCTACTCCTCGCGGGCACTGTGACCTAGGGCAGGCCACTGACCCTCTCTGAGCCTCGGTCTCCAAGGGTGAAATGAGAGGCCTGAACCATAGACCTTCAGAAGCAATGGGAGGAGAGATGAGAGGTTAATGAAAGAAAGTCATACTGGCACTGTCCTAGGGCTCAGAGGACACCACCGGCCTTCCCTGGGGGCTGTGATCCCCTGTTATGGGCTACACCGTGCCCCCTCACCCTTCATATATTGAAGCCCTACCTAATCCCCAGTTTGGCTATACATGGAGATGGGCCTTTAAAGAGGTAACTAAGGTTAAATGGGGCCATAAGTGTGGGGACCCAATCCCATATGACAGGTGTCCTTATAAAAAGAAGAGACACCAGGGGTGTGCACACAGAGAAAAGGACACGTGAGGACCCAGAGAGAAGACAGCCATCCTCCACCCAGGGAGAGAGGCCTCAGGGGATATGATCCCGCCAGCTCCTTCATCTTGGACCTCCAACCTCCAGAACTGCAAGAAAATAAATTTGCCACCCAGGATGGTATTCTATTACGGCAACCCTAGCCAACTAATACTCCTCAATAAGACCCACAGTAGTTCTGAACCAAAGGTAGCCAATAATCAGGATGACACGCTGAGGGCAGGCGGACAGTGGTGGCTGTTAGCACTTTCTCCTGACCCTTGTGTTCTTTCTGTCTTTACCAGCATCCCAGCAACTGTGCCGTCTGTGCCTCGCCCATCAAAACTGCACACAGGAAAGGCCCTGAAATCTCCTCTCACTGCAGGGTGATTGGTGGAGGAGGAGGAGGAAGGAGCAGGTGCCTGGTCCCCCAGGCTTGGCAGCATCTTCCAGGTTCTAACAAAAGGGCACTAAGAATCTCAGGCAGCAAAGAAGGAAAACTTTGGTGAAGGGGAACCTCCAGATACCTGGCCACCCTCAAGAGCAGAAAATCATGGAAAATGCAAGGAGCTCACGAGGGACTGTGAGTGGAAATTCTAGCTGCTGCTGCTGGAGTGTGTGTGTGAGAGAGAGAGAGAAAGAGAGAGAGAGACAGAGAGAGGGAGGCAACGGTACATCAGAAATAACAGAATGGGAGGTGACTCAGGCAACTGTTTTATCTCTGGTACCAATGATCAAGCCTCTTTGGCTGCTCCCAGATGGCCTCTGGAGACACAGTAAAGAACCAGACACAGCCCTGGACCAAAAGGGCCGACAGCCTGGCTGAGGCCCCACCATGTCAGGACAAAGTACCACTGTTCTAAGTTAAGTCGCTTCAGTCGTGTCTGACTCTGTGTGATCCCATAGACGGCAGCCCACCAGGCTCCCCTGCCCCTGGGATTCTCCAGGCAAGAACACTGGAGTGGATTGCCATTTCCTTCTCCAACACATGAAAGTGAAAAGTGAAAATGAAGTCGCTCAGTCGTGTCCAACACTTAGCAACCCCATGGACTGCAGCCTACCAGGCTCCTCCACCCATGGGAGGAGTGGGGTGCCATTCTAGGCCCTAGGAATACAAGGGTACCGCCACGAACGAAACACAAAGATCTCTGCCTTCGTGGCAAACTGTGGCCAACATTTATCGAGCACTTAGTGCATTCCAAGCACTAGGCTAAGCCCTTTGCACGACTGATCCATAAATTAGGTATCATCACTCTCTTCACTTTACAGATGAGGAAACTGAGGTTCAGCGAGGTTAAGTATGCTGTCCCACGTCCCACCCAGTGAGTAAGTACTGGCGTCAGGATTCAGATCCTGACTGGTCTGATCTAGTTTATTTTCTGAACACAACACTATTAGCACTCTTAGAAGCCTCCTTATTATTTCACTATCACTAGTAAGAGAGACACCCCCATTAGCCTGGAATCGGGATGCTCATGATAATTGCTGCTGGTTACTGAGCTGGATCAACCACATGCCCCTTGCTCCACTCAACATCTTACATCAGCATTTGAGAGCCTAGGAGGTGGGAGTTTCCTCATTCCTGTTGCATAGATGAGGAAACTCAGACTCAGAGACACTAAGGCGTGTGAATGTTCCAGCAACTAATGAGGGGTTGAGCAGGGATTTGCATCTTAGAGTAGCTCTAAAGCCCTTAATTGAGGTCAAGAGAGGCTAAGTAACTGAAGTAATTGAACTCACCCTATTGACACTTGCACAGACAGCTATCTTACAGTGGCCAATTAGACAATGTTCTGATGTCAGCATGTACAACCCCTGCTTCTTGCTGCCAAGTATCATGCCCTTTGACACCCCTGTATCAGCTCCCTGAGCCGTGGCGGTTAGCACATGTTGATACAGTCTCAAAGATGAAGTGAGGGCATCTGTTGCAAACACCACTGAGTTTGAAATAGCTGGAAGTGTGGAAGCTTTAGTTTTTGTAAGTCATGTCAAAACATTCTTAAGGTTGGGGTGGGTGAGCAGAATGAGGAAAAGGGGTTCGATCACAAGTACACCAGTCCAGGAAGCCTCTGTGTGCCCGGGAGTCTGAGACTGTACTCCCCTAATAGAAACTCCAGGGCAGCCAGAAAGCACCAGTAGAAGGACTCAACCACAGTCCAGCCCCCCACAGCAGGCCTATAGAAGCCCCTGACATCCTATCAGGCAGCCAGCTGCAGAAGGAACTAGTGGGAACCATGGCAGCATCAGATAAACCAAGCAAACCTCAGTGACTGGTAACTCAATTGCCACTGGGACCACAGCCCACAACTGTAGGTCAAGAACCCATGTGCCAAACCCAAACAGGGTGATTGTCTGCTAAAATAAAAGATTTAAATAGGGTCTGGACTGTCTAGACTCCTCTAACAGAGTAAACAGAATGCTCAGGATACAATAGAAAATTATCCATTATAACAAGAACCAAGAAAATTACAAACTAAATGAGCAAAGACATCAACTGATGCCAAATACCAAGATGAATTAGATGCTGGAATTATTTGACATGAATTTTAAAGCAGCCAACTTAAAATGTTTCAAAAGTCAATTACAAATTATCTTGAAACAAATGAAAAATTAGAAGATCTCAGCAAAGAAATAGAAGTAAAATAAGCAAGAAAGAAATGTGATTATAGAAAAAATCTACAGAAAATCTAAATGATATAATTACCCAGCAAGATCTAACTAACCCATACATTTATGCAGAACATAACACCCAACAATAGAATACACAGTCTTGAAATACCCAAGAAACATTCACCAAGACAAACCAAAATGTCTTAAAAATCGAAATAATGCAGCTATCTGACTAATTTGAAATCAAATTAGGATTACGTTCCAGTTTGGAATTATACTAGAACTTAACAACAGAAACACAACAGGAAAATCTCTGAACGTGTGGAAATTAGACGGCATACCTCTAAATAATCCATGGACAAAAGAGAAAGTCTCAAAGGTAATTTTTTAAAATAATGAAAACAAAAACACAACATATCAAAATCCTTAGAGTCGTATATTAGCAAATCAAGTCCAAAAATGCATACAAAGAATTATATGCCATGACAAAGTGGAGTTTATCATAAGTTTTGGAGGCTAGTACAAAATTCAGAAATCTATCAATGTAATATATAATGTTAAAAGGCTAAAAACTAAAAATCATATAATCATATCAGTCAACACAGAAAAGGCATTTGGCATAATTCAGATGCTCATTCATGACAAAAGGGGAAAAAATTTTCAAAAAAACAGAAATATATGTGAACTTCTTGAACTTGATAAAGAGCAACTACAAGCATCCCACAGCTAACATCATATTTAATGGTGAAAGACTTAATGCTTTGCTTACATTAGGGGTAAGATTGGGAACAAAACTGAGTGTCTACTCTCATCATTCATTTTACTATTACTGGATATATGGCCACTGCAATAAGACAAGAAAAAATAAATATAGGACCCACAGATTTGAAATAAATAAATTACAGTTCAATTCATTCACTCAGTCATGTTTGACTCTTTGCGACCCCATGGGCTGCAGCACGCCAGGCTTCCTTGTCCTTCACCCTCTCCTGGAGCTTGCTCAAACCCATATTCATTGAGTTGGTGATGCCATCCACCATCTTGTTCTCTGTTGTCCCCTTCTCCTTCTGCCTTCAATCTTCCCCAGAATCAGGGTCTTTTCAAATGAGTCAGTTCTTCGCATCAGGTGGCCAAAGTATTGGAGCTTTAGCTTCAGCATCAGTCCTTCCAATGAGTGTTCAGGGTTGATTTTCTTTATGATTGACTAGTTTGATCTCCTTGCAGTCCAAAGGACTCCAAGAGTCTTCTCCAACACCACAGTTCAAAAGCATCAATTCTTTGGCACTCAGCTTTCTTTATAGTCCAACTCTCACATCCACATGTGACTACTGGAAAAACCATAGCTTTGACTATACAGACCTTTACTGTCTCTATTTGGAGATGGTATGTCTCTTCATAGAAAATCACAAGGAATCTAAAATAAACAAAAACAAAACTTTCCTAGAACTAAGTTCAGCAAGTTCACAGTATAAAAAATCCACAGACAAAAGTTAACTGTGTTTCTACATACTAACAATGAACATGTGGAAACTGGCATTTAAAACCTGACATTTACAATCTCCAAAGGAAATGAAATATTTACCTATACACTTAACAAAATATATATGAGGTCTGCATGCTGAAAAATTACTGCAAAGAGCTGGGAAGTTGCCATTCCCATCCTCACAATAAAAAAAAAAAGGAAAACAAACTGAAAATCAACAGTCATCTTCTTAGATTCAACAGAGAACTGAAGTCACAAATTGGTAAGAAACCTGGACAGACAAGCAGCTACCTAGAATTACAGATTATCAAGGACAGAAACCCTTACCTGGAGCCAACAACTAACTGAAGGAGCACTTTATACACGCTGTATTGCTGGTGTCTCATTGTAGACTAGCTTGGAAATTAAAAACTACAAGAAGGCAAGTCTTAAGGAGTACCCCTACTCTCTTGTGCGTTTGACTTCTGGGAGCCCCATAAGGTTCTCAACGTGAAGACAGAAGAAAAATCCTCTCTTGCTTCCAGCAGGTGGAGGGGAAATAACCATTTTTAAAATGCCCAGAGCACATTTTAAAAATACTCTGTTCTCTTTCAGGAGGCTGCTTCAAGAGAACCTATGTTACCCAAGCTTAACTACCTGGAGGAAAGGAGATATATAGCTCACGGGGACTGAAAGATAGACCTAATCCTAGGATTACAGAAGGCTTCCCCTCCCCTACACACCACCACTTCAATAGGGTTCCTGAATAATAGCCTCGTTAAAAGGATACCAAGCCTCAGACCCTCTTTAAGGAGTCTCTAGGAAAGCCCAAGACAACAGCAGAAGCAGAGGCAAAGACACTGAAGGGAGCTTTATCCTCTGATACTGGGGCTGCAGCAAGCGGAAACACAGACTAGCTGCCAGCAGGCTACACAGAAAACATCCCATTAAACGCTGATTTACCTGAGTCCCTCTGCCCCGATACATCATGTGTGGCTATCAGCAGTAAACTTCACTGAGAGGTAATAACACAGCCTGAAGAGCTAAAGCCAGCTTCCCCAGGAGGAGGGAACACAGGCATGCCCAGTCAGGTATTGATGCTGTTTTTACAGTAAAGTTAAGTCCAAAGTCTCTCGCCCTCGGGTGACGACACGTGATACAGGATTCCCATCAGAAAAGGCAACAAGAAGTATTTCAGTATGGAAATCAGTGGACGCTCCTGAAAAGAACGGCCAGCAGAATAATGAAGAAGGGCAACTCAACAGAACTGAGAACATATCGAGGAGAAAAACCACAAGTCACTCCCCGGTTACAGGGTTAGAGACACCTAACCGATGCAACAGTGACCCTGAATTATGAGAACGCACACGACCTCTTAACAGAGACAGAAGGCAGCTAACGGGATAGCGAAAGCTCCTAAGGAGCATCTGCGAGCGTGTGAGCATCTTCCAACCACGGAAGTGATGCTAAAGTCCCCTCCTTCATCCTCTTGGCTGAGTGCTGGGGCTGGACCCGCAGCCAGGCCCCACTCTCGCTGCGCTCTCTGAGCTCAGTCCCCCACGTGCCTTCTCTGGACCAGAGGCAGGTCAGCCCTGCCCACCTCTCCACCCTCAGTGTGTAGGCAGGCCATCTCTGACAACAGCCTGAACAGCAGTAAGTTCTGAATCATGCGCTGATATTTAGTAAGAAAGTCAGCAGTGGCTCTTTCCCACAGGTAAGAACGTGGACTCTGGAGTCAGAAAGACCTGGGTTCACATCCCCCTTGACGGTATGCCCTTGACCAAGCTGTTACCATCTCATCCTCAATTTCCTCATCTATGAGGTGAGAGTTATGATTTCGGCCTCTCAGCAGATTTAATGAACAGCATAATGTAAAGTGTTGTCATGATATCTGACACCTAGATAGAGCCCAAGAAATGCTGGTTATGGTTATGATCCCATTTAACAGTCTACAGAGCACAGTGCAATCTGATAGAGTCAAGTTCTCAATCCCATAGAAGGTGACCTCGTCTGGCATTTCCACAGCACTTTACAGTTGGCAGAATCCATTTACACCTTTGTCTATGGGGAACCTGAGATCCCCAGGGAGCAGGCAAGAGTGTGAGTCTGGGGCAGAATCCTTGGGTTCAAATCCTGCCTCCACCACTTCCTAGTTGACCCTGAGCAAGTTATTTCCCATTTAAGCCTCAATTTCCTCACCTGTAAACTGGGACTAACAAAATTATCTCCTTTGTAGGACTGTTATAGGTCTGTACATTTGTAGCACAGGGTTTGGCCTGTAAAAGTCCCTCCATCATGTCTGAGACCTGTACCATTCTCCCCACCTTATAGAGGCGGACACCGAGGTTCAGAGAGACTAAGATGTGTCCGGAATCACCCAGATTGGCTGTGGGAGTCAGCTCTTTAACTCAAAGTCGTCATGTCCAGGCCTGCGTGCCACCCACCACAGGTCAAGGGCTGTGCTGCCCACTTTACACCTCAGCTCAGCTCACAGCCATCCTCAGAGATGTCTCGATAGCTCCCATTTCACAGGTGAGGGAACTGAGGCCAGGTATGCACATGGTACTGGTCCAAGGTCCCACAGCCAGCAAGGGAGGAATCATCCAGAATTCAAACCCAGGGCTCCCCATTTCCAAACCCACAGCAAAGGCAGTTTCCTCCTCCCTTCCTTGTTCTGAAGCTGCAAGGTAATTGATGGGCCCCAGCTGGAGAAGGGTATGGCAACCCACTCCAGTATTCTTGCCTGGAAAATTCCATGGGCAGAGGAGCCTGGCAGGCTACAGTCTATGGGGTCACAAAGAGTCAGACACGACTGAGCCACTAACACACACACACACACAGCTGAGAGAAGGTGAGGGCAGGGACAGAGGGCCAGCTGGGGCCTACAGGGAGAACAGGCAGCCAGCCCCCAGGGTTCCAGAGATCCTCGAATTCCATTCTCTGCCTCCTGGACGCTCCGCAGACTTCGACCCTTTGCAGAGCCAGAGCCTCCTCTGAGAGCCGGAAGGCGAGGGGAGAAGGCCCCGCTTTCTCTCCATCCTCTCCGCTCAGCATCTGCAGAGCTGCCCTTGCACCTCAGAAGGAGGAGGGGCATCTTCGAGGGCCCGCGATGAGCCCCACAGAGACGGATTTTACTGAACCTCATTATATTTCCCTCCCAGGGTCCCAGGTCACGTCAATAACTTCCTGCTCACTGCCTGGCGCAGATCTGCCGCGAGGCCGCAAGCCTGTTTTAGGAGCTGTAAATCCATCCTCCCTCCCCCTGGAAATCAGTCGGAAACCAGGTCGCTAAATCCACCAAAATCCAGCAGTTCATGAATCAAAGGCCTTGTCCGGGCTCATGCTGGGCTGGGCGAGGCACCATCTCTCCAGACCAGGTTCTATCCAGAATCCGGGGAGCCTCCAGACCCTCTGGGACCAGACTCGGAGAAAACCCCCAAACCAGATGCTCTCACCAACTGCGCCTATGGAAACTCCCAGTGAGTTGGCTAGGAGAGAAGCCCCTGGTTCCAGAGCTCCATGAAACCTTAAGCCGATCTCTCCCTCAACCAGCACCTGCTCCAGAGGACACTCTGGTTCTGAAGTGGCCCAGGAATGCGCCTCGAAGCCCCATGGCTTTACAAACCAGAGGGCTTAAGGTAGCATCATCTCCAGGTGGGGAGACAGGAAGCAGAGCCCATTTCCAGTCCCTCTCGTTGAGACTCTAGAGAGCTGCGTGATGCTGCAGGCAGGGGGTGCTGCAGAGGGGGACCCCTCCTGTGCACAGAGCACCTGCATGCCCTGTCTGAGGTCACACAGAGAGTCAGGGGTAGAGCTGGACAGAACCCAAGTCCACTGGGCTCCTGGGCTAATGCAGTAACACTCAGGCAGGTGTCTACAGATTCCCACAAGAAGCTGGAGGGTGCAGAGGACTGGAAGGGTGCCAGCCTGAGAGCTCCAAGGTCCCAAGACACTCTTCGTCCACCCCCAAGCTGTGGGGACTGGAGGGGGAGCACATCTCGAAGCTTCTGCTCCTCACGGTGGAAGCTGGTGTCAGTAAATTACTCCTTGTAATGGAGATGTTTGCTTGGGGAATTAGGGAGGCAGTAAACAGAAGCTGGAGTAATTAACCAAGGACTGCATATGTGCCCAGCTTTTCAATGCTGCCCACCCCCTGCAGTAGCTTCCCCTGCAGAGAGGTGATACCACCACCGGGTGGCGCTTGTCTGCTGAGATGAGCAATGGCAGACAAGGAAAGCTAGGCTCTGAGAGGGAGAGACAGTTGCCCAAGGACACACAGCAGGCTCGTGACAAAGGTGGGCTGGATTCCACCTCTCCTGAGAGGGGGGTGGTCAGGTCAGGGCTGTTCCCAGTACACGTGACTAAGTACAGGGTCATGGGGTTAGCTGGGACTGGGACGGGGGGAATCTGGCAGATGAGGAAGGAAGAAACTGGGCTCAGAGAGGGTAAGTAAGTGGCCCAAGGATTCACAGCAGGTGGAGAAGAGGAAGGAGGAGCTGGATCCAGGTCTGCTGTCTCTCTCACTGTGCTCTGTGGCTTTCTTCTCTTCAGCTCCTGGCTGAGGACTCTGGAGCCCAAGAAGCACCCTGATAGGAGTGGGAAAGACTTTCACTGGAGGAGGAATCCAGAGACCAGATCTCAAACTGTGGAGCGGGGCCGATTGCCAACTTGTGTGTTCTTATTAAACGGCGATGGTGTTTGGGAGATTGGACGTGCTTATCTCAGTCCTCACAGCAACCTGCAAGAAGGTAGGGACTTCTCCCTTTATGACGAGGAAACCGAGGCTCAGAGGGAGGGAAATGATTTGCTCAAGGTCACACAACGGTGGCGAGTATGCATCCACGTATTGCTTCTCAGCAACAAACCCTTCATTACCTGCATAGGATGCTGCAATACGTCTCCCTCGCCAGCTGGTACCATAGTAATCTTGGCACAGTGCTTAATTGGCACTGGGGGAACACAGGAGCAAACGGGAGGCTTTTCTTCCCGACTCTAATGTGCCCTCTTCTGATTGCTCCCAAGGGTACAAAGGCCAGTACAGCACCCTAAGGAATACCCAGTGATGAGCAGCTGCCAGCAAGGTCCCGGGCATGACATTTCCCTCTGAACAGTTTTACCAGCACCCCAACAAGTTCCACTGACATGCTACCCCAGCAAACTCCACCACCGTCCAGCGGGCGACTGCATGTTCTCTCTGGTTAGGTCTGGACCCTAGAGGGACAACAGAGCAGAGGGGAGGCTCTGTCAAATCTGTTCCTTCCTTGCTTGGAATCCTAGCTATAGTGACTGCCCTTTACATCTGCTATTCTTGCATTTTTTAGAGCGCTTTTTACCCCCTGGCAGGCAATCCTTGGGCTTCCCAGGTGAAGCTAGTGGTAAAGAACCTGCCTGTCAATGCAGGAGATGCAGATTTGATCCCCGAATCGGGAAGATCCCCTGGAGGAAGCCATGGCAACACACTCCAGTATTCTTGCCTGGGGAATAACATGCACGGAGGAGCTTGGTGGGCTGTAGTCCACAGGGTTGCAGAGTCAGACACAACTGAAGGAACTTAGCACATACACACAGGTTACATTAAACTTTCCCTGTCCTATTCCAGAGTGGTCACTGTCTCCTGCTTAGGTTCTGACTGATGAAGAATTACTACTCGGTGTGATCCCAGGTGATAGACCCACAAAGAGGAGAATCTTGGAATGAGTTTGGTGGTACCCTTGGGTTTGAACACAGTGCTGAGCTCCTTCCTAATAGGAAAGCGTTGCTAGGAATCCGTGGGTAATGGATTGATTGCTGGCATCATGATTAATCAAGCCATCACCTGAGGTTGATGTGATGGAGTACCATCAGAAGCAAGTGCCATGGGAGCCCAGGTGGCAGCAACACTTGACTGTTATAGGAATGATGACGGCTATAGCGATGGCGGTGGACCCTCCCGAGGAAACTGGGATGTTTGGAATCTCAGTCCTTTTAAATTTCAGTTATGACAGCTCTAAACAAGTCTCTTCTTTCTTATAGCCACAGTGCTGATAGTGCCCCCAAATCCAGTATGAAATGAGGCGGGATGCTGAATTCTAATATCCACTGAATTTATGGACTTGCCAGATTTCTCATGAAAAATGTCCTTGAGGAGTTACTTCTCTTGGGAAAGAGTAAGATCCAGAAACTTGGAATTAAGCATCTGGTTGGACCTAAATGAAACCAAAATCTTGACTCCCAAGTCCCTATGAGCATCCCTTGGCAGTGAAAGTAGCTTCCCCTCCAGTGCCTGAAGACACTAGCTGTCATTTGCTTAAATATTCCCTTGATAGACTTAGCTGGGGCAGATGCTTTAAATGAGAAGCTCACTCACCTCAGGAGCCGTAACAATCACCCCCTGTTGCCATTAGACCCATCACTGTGATCAAATCTCAGCATGTCCCAGAGAGACAGTACAGACTCTGACCCAGGAGTAAAGAGCTTCCACAACAAAAGCAAGACTTTGCTAACATGTGTTCGAGCAGACTGGAGAATATGTCAGAGGAGAGGATTCTGAAGGTGGTATTCTAAGGAGGAAACCTAACACAAAATCTGGTTCAATTCATTGATATGGGTGCATTTTCCAGAGATGCTGGATTTACTTTGTTAGCTCATGCAAGGGGACGTGGTCCTAACAGCTTACCTGTTTGGTTGACTAGAAGTGGTGTTTGATGATGGTCTACATTTGTGACGCCAGAGGTTCTCGGGCTCACAGAGGTTAAATGTGGAAGAATGACAGACTATGATGTGGAAGAGGGAATCCAAAGCCATCCCAGGATAAGATGACTGGGCATGGTTTATCGCGTGCAACCTGCGCACCCACTCCCAGCTACACTGAGTGAGGACACCCAGAAGAACTAAGGCCCTGAGGAACCAGCTACTGCTGGGAGTGTGGATCCCTTCCTGCGTCTTTGAAAAGCTCTGTGGTTGCTCTCCTTTGCAAAATAGACATGACCTTGGGTGAAAGATGCTATTCAGATGGGGTCAGGAATTTCAGTGGCGATGATGGTACAGGAGAGGAACAGAGGCCCAAATCAAGGTGGGGGCCTCTGCTGAGAAGGACCACAGGAGGTTGCCGTGCCTTGTCCTGCAGGCATGCTTGGTGGTCGCTAAGTGATCGTGCTTTCTTTAAAAAAGAAACAGATGAGCAGTCTACTGGAGTAGTTCCTGCTCTGAGAAAAAAACAAGCCCCCCAGAAAATCAAAATCCTAGGTCTGATAGCCATAAGCCCAACTTTATTCAACACAGTGGAAGGTCATGCCCTCTTGCTCGGTTTCAAGACCTGAATCAGCTACAGATACAGGCGCACAGATGCTCAGCGCCTTCACAGAAGAGCTCTGTACCATTGGTGCAGACACACACCGTTAATCTTCCTCCACGCCTTCTCCAAAGGGACCTGCAGCCATTCATAACGGCGAATGTGCACTGGGAAGGGAATTCATCTGGGGGACTAGACACTGAATCTGAACTGACATTAATGCATGGGGACTCAAAATGCCACTGTGGTCTATCAAAGCAGAAGCGTATCCCAGGTCAGGGAATAGGTGGAGCTCACGCCCTGCTCAAGGTGAGTGCAGCCGGTCCATCAAGCCACCTTTGTGGTGCCCTCTGCCCTGATCTCACCTTTGCAAAGAATCCACTTACCAAACTCGCCTCAAAGCAATTTGAGCCCAAACCAGCTAGAACACTTTACACGTGGTGGGAAGTGTGACAAAGAGACACAGGAGCCACTGAAAGAGCTCCTAATGACCAAAAAGCTGGGACAATTTGAACAACAAGTAGTTGGAACAGAGCTCAAAGTATCCAACGAATATCCAGGAGTCCAGGCTGATATAAATAAATGATTGAATAATAAATGGGGGAGAAGAGTCAAATCTCCCATGAAAAATTGCAAATAATTTATGTAGGCATTCTGCCCTCCTGGAGGGGTAGTATAGCACCTGCTCAAGTGTGGGCTGCACATGAGAGTTTTTTGCGGAGTACAATGTGGAAATGCGGGTGGAGGAAAAAGTAACTTCGCAGTGAAGCCTGGCAAACATCACCTGAGCCGGGTAATCAAGGTCAACATCAGCAGTGATAAATCATGCTGATACTTATCTGGGTAAGGCATAATGAAAAGGAGATTTTACCTCTGTGGTCTTACTTCCAAAACTTCACGGCTTCGATCCTATCAAAAGGAAAGCATCAAGCAAATTCCAGTAAAGGGGCATCCAAAATTAAATTTGACCAGCACTCCTCAAAACTGTCAAGGTCATCAAAGCCAAGGAAATTCTAAGAAATTGTCACAGCCAATGTAAGAATGTATTTTTTAGTATAAGAGACTTTCCAAACTGCCCCAGGGTTATCTCTGACTCATGGAAACGTGGCCTGTTTATCTCTGATTACATTTCTGAGCCCCATACAACCTGCAGGTGGCAAAACGAGGGGGCAACCCTCGTTTACCCTCTCGGCTGTAACTGGGAAAGGACTATGCATAGGCACCCCATCCCGAGCTCACGCATATCTCTGTAACCTATGCCAGAAGAGCTGTTGTTCCGAGAAACTGCCCGCCACAGGGGCGCCACCTGGTCAACAGTTGTAACCTGTTATCAATGAACCAATCCTTGAAAAGGTCAACACCTGTAACCAATCAATCTGTTTTCGCTTGCTTGTGCTTAAAAACTACCATGTAACAACACTCAGGGTTCTTGTTCCTTGCTTAAGGAGACGGAACCCCGGCGCGCCGGTACAATAAAATCCTCTTGCTGTTTGCATCGAAACCTGGTCTCGGTGGTCTTTGGGGCGATGGATTCACGGCGAGGAACCGTTGGGTTCAACACCAAGCCCTAGGCAGGCCTGATGATTGAACATACCATGGCATCCTGGATGGGAGTCTGGACGAGAAAAAGGACAGTAGGTAAAAACTAAGGAAATCCAAATCAAGGAAACTTTAGTTGATAATACTCTCCAAATGTTGGTTTATTAATTACAACAAATATCCCAAAGTGATATAAGGTGTTAATAGTTTGGGAAAATGGGTGTAAGACATTTAATGACATTTACTAACTTCTCAGTTTTTTAGCAAATCTAAAACCATTCTAAACAGTATGTTCTATTTTAAAAGAAGAAATAACGAAAGCTAAAGAAACAACAAATATTCTCAATACTCCACAAAGAACTATCTTTGACATTTCTGTTTCACTGCTTCGGGTATTCTTTCTTTTTAGCTCATAATTAAGTGTCCTGGTGTGTTCTTGGTTATGGTTTTGTCTTTAACTTAGCATTATGGTTTTAAGCAAGCCCCATGTGGTTAAAAGTATAACCTCATAACATATCTCACAGCTATTTTTGCTCATGGTGTAACATTCTGCCAAATAGACCATCTTGAGTTTAATAACTGAACTCCTCATAGTGGGTTGATTGGGTTATTCTCAATTGTATGTTATTATAAGCAACCCTAGAGACTGAAGCTTCTAGAAAGAGATAGATGGGAGTCTCCAGGTCTCATTTTTTCTCAAAGATGCACAATGAATATGTTGCCAGTTTACTGAATGGGCAGAATCTAATGGGGCTCAAACAGAAATAGCATCATTTGTCCCAGGCCTGACTTCAAATGAGCCCCATCTGAGCCCCCAACTCACCCCGAACGGGCATCAAAGTTGCTTTAACCTTGAACTCACCTTCAGTTGTAACTGCATCTTGTGGAGTTAAGGTCTGCCCACTTGTCAGCATTTAAAGGTCTAGCTAGGTGCTCCCTCCCCTAGCCCAGGACTCACCAGGGTTCAGAGATCCCAGCTGGGAAGGGATGGGGGAGGTGAAGGTGCAAAGTCTGCTCATGCCCTCCTTTTCCCCTCCAGGATCCTGGCAGAGGGAGGGAAGTCTTTAAGGAAAGAGGGAGCCATTTTCCACTTGGCTGGTGCTATCTGTGGTCCTCCTGAGCTGTGCGGTCCTAGGCATGGCAGGCTTGCATAGACCAGCTTTCTCCTGTGGAACAAATGAATGTGTTCATTGGAACTATACCATTCCCTGAAAAAGGACGTGCTCTGTGGATGATCTTTTGTACACCACCCTAACCCAAAGGTCCTCCTTGTTCAGTACATCCCACTGCTGGCATCCCCTCCCCATCAAGAAAGGCTCCTAATGAGATTGTTGGAGGTTCAGCGACTTCCATGTGTATCTTAGTCTACTTGGGGCTGCTACAACAAAGTATCATAGACTGAGTGGCTTATAAACAATGGAAGCTTACTGATTATTGTTCAAAAGGCTTGGAAGTCCGAGCTCAAGGTGCCGGCAGATTCAGTGTCTGGTGAGAGTCCTCTTGCAGATTCACAGGCAGTCATCTTACTGTGAGCTCACATGGCAGAAGGAACAAGGACTCTCTCTGGGTCTCCTTTAGAAGGATCCTGATCCCACTCACGAGGCTCCGCCTTTAAAACCATCACACTGGGGAGTAGATATCAACACACGCACTTTGAGAGGAAGGGAGACACAACAATCAATCCATAGCAACACGGTCCACAGAAAATTCCCCTTCCCCTCTGCTCACTACCTGGGAACACAGCTACCCTCCTCTGCCCATCATCCATCCATTCCAGCCCTGATAGACACCACGGCCAAAGCAACCTCAGACCTGAATTCTCCAGGCACGCAGACGAAGACAACAGTATCTCCCATGGCTCGTCACTTGAGGATACTGAGGCTCCGCGAGGTTAAATCCCACATATAACAGAGAGAATCAGTAGAGCCAAAAGGTTGCTCTCTGAAAGAAATTTAAAAACAGAGAAGTCTCTGTCAAAATTGAACAAAAATAGCAAGTAAGAGCATGAATGAACCATATAAGCAACAGAAAAGGGAACTCGCCAGAAGAATTACAGAGATAATGGAAATTTGTATGGATAACTTTATGATAAATTTGAAATTTTAGATTAATAGAATATATTCCTAGAAAACTGTGACTACCAAAACTGATCCAAAGAGAATTTTTTTAAGTCTCTATAATTTTGTAACCTTTAAGTTAAATCAATAGAAATATTCGCACAAAGCACTTTATCTACATGGTTTTATGAGTCCTCCTACACATTTAAGACAGAATTCATTTCAGTCTTGTGCTAATACTTTCTTTTATGAGACTAACAAAACCTTGAATCCAAAGTCAGACCAAAAACAGGAAATTATTGAGTACATTTTGTACTTAAATTTTTGAGTGAGTACACTCACTCAAAAATGTATATACAAAAAGTCTTTTAAGAAATTAGCAAGAAAATTCCAGCAATGAATAAATTAGTTAATATATTATGACCAAGTTTGTTTTCTTGTAGGAATGTGGTATTAGTTTAGTATTAGTTGATGACTTAATGTAATTCATCACATTAGAAGATGTTTTTTAAAGCATGTGATCATTTAAATAGATGCAGAAAGAGCATTTGAAAAAGTTGGCATTCACTCATGATAAAACTCTTAGCAAACTAGGAATGAAAGGAATAAAAGCTTCTGCCAAAAACGCCTACAGCAGACATCATATTTTGTGGTGAAATGTTGAAAGTTTTCCCTTTAAAATTAAGATCAAGAACAAGACCAAGGATGGCTGCCAACGTCATTAATATTCAACACGGGAGGTCTTTGCTAGAGCATTTAAAAACAAAAAGAAATGAAAAGTATACAGACTGGAAAGGAAAAGCAAAACCCGCCACGTTTGCATACGCTGTGTTTGCCTCTTTGCAAAGTCCAAAAAAGAGCCCATGGATGGTATGAGAGTTTAACATGTTTGCTGGATTCAAAATCAGTATACAGAGATAAAGGGGCCATTTCCAATTGAGTTTTTTTTTTTTTTTACAAAGTTTCTGAGGTCAATAAGAAACCTAGCAAAAGTTGTAAAGTTCTTTATGTAGAAAATTAATATTTGGGTCTGCCTGATGTGAGCTTGGCATCTTATAGCATTTCATTAAATGTATGTTTCTGTTTCCCCCATGCCCTATACCTGAGATGTTTGCATTTGTGTCTTAAAGAAATGCTATCAGATTTGGCAGAACAATTTGTGCAATGTGGAGTCTTACTGACCCAGTGTTCCATTAAAGATTAATATTTGCATAATGCATTTGTCAGACACACTCATTATCTTTTGCCAAAGAGAAGTGGGTAATAATGATTACATCTGCACTGGAGGAAAGTGACCAGCAGGATCTAATCTGTTTGGCGTCAGATTTAGGCCCCAGGTTTGTTTTTGTTTCCATGGCCGTGGCGTTTCACCTGCCTTGCACCTGTGGACCTGTTTCATTCATTGAGTAACTGCAGGGGTTCTTACTGGGCCCTACCCAGGTGCAAGAAGCACAGTGATGTGTCCAGTGGACAGGAAGCTTGTCTTTCTGGAGCTCCAGCTACTGGAGGGTCCAGATCATCACACCACTGGATGGTACCGTGCTACAAATGATGCTGAGGATGGAGGAGGGAAGTAAGGTGGCTTCCTGGAGGAAGGAGTGCTGAATTCCAAACCTGAAAGAGGAGTCATCCACAGATCAAGAATGAGAGTGAGGTATTAACGATCGAAAAAGACATTCAGGCTGAGTAGACAGCACGTGCTGAGGCTTGGAGGAGGGAGCGAGTGGCTGTTACAGAATAAGGAGAAGTTGGTGCAGCCAGAGTGTAAGGTGTGCAGGCGTGGAGAGTGCGGAAGGTGATGCTCAGAAGCCGTCTCTTGCAGAGTCCCACACACAGGGCCAAAGAGTACGATGAACCTTCACTCTAAAAACAAGGGACAGCCACTGAGGGGTAAACAAAGGTGCGACAAAGCCAGACCTGTGCTTAAGAAGACAGAGGGGACAGATTGGAAGGGGGCACAGAGGAGGAGACCTTGAGGTCAGGAAGTCAGGTCAGGTCAGAGGAGACCTTTGTATGAACCGAGGGGACCCACCCCCTGCCCATCCAGAGATCTTGTGACTTCATGAGCCCACTCCCAGCATCCATCCAGACTCTAATCTGCAACAACAGACCCCACTCCAGCGTTTGAGGCTTTTATATGAGGCTGATTGGCCTCGGGCCAGAGACAAGGCTCAGGAGCTTCAGGGCTGAAGAAAGGATGGCCAAAGTCCGGGGTCCAGGCCACTTTGTGCTTTATCTCTGCTTGTCTCCACCTCTTTCTGCAAAGTGGCCTCCATTTCTCCCACTGCACCCAGGGCATTCTCCATAAGCCAGAAAGGTAGCCCCAAGCTGTTACTAACCCCACGATCCCAAAGGCATTGGAGACCTTCCCCCAAGTACACTATGAGAAAAGCCCAGGGAGGAGGCCAACAGCATGTGGAGGACACTTCTCTGATGGCTACACTACCTCGCACAAAAAAGCAAACCCATACCACAGATACCAGCAATGCCCCCGGGAGTTGTCTGAGAACAGGGCCTCACACAGCGGACTGTCAGGTCAAAGGTCGACTCCTCCCATCATTTCACACTGCCTGTAGCAAACAGACCCAGCAGCCACAACCCAGATCTTCCTCAGCCTCCTGTGGTCTCAGACAAGACCTGGTCTCACAAACCGTCAACGCAGCAATTCCACATCCAGGTTTCCCTGTTAGAGAAAAAATCCCACGTGAACACCATGAGGCTTACACGGGGATGTTAACTGCAGTGAAGGAAGTTATGCAGAGGACAAAACGGAAACAAGCTAAATATCCTTTACATGGAAATAAGGAATAGTGAAAGCAAAGGACAGAGAGAGGAAGAGGGAGGAAGAGAAGGGAAGAAAGCAAAGAGAAAGAGCTAGGCTTAATTAAAATCAAAAATTTTTTAAGTTTTAAAATTAATAAAAAAATGGCTTAACTAAAACCAGGGAGGTCCCTCTCTATGTACAGAAAGACGTCTGTGATACTGGCAAATGATTAAAAAGTTAGATGCAAAAATATATATGATACCTTTTATGTGTTTATAATTAAGTATGCATTAGTATGTGGTGTGCGGAGAAGGCAATGGCAACCCACTCCAGCGTTCTTGCCTGGAGAATCCCAGGGAGAGGGGAGCCTGGTGGGCTGCTGTCTATGGGGTCGTGCAGAGTCGGACACGACTGAAGTGACTTAGCAGCAGCAGCAGCATGTGGTGTGAAGTTCTATAAATGCAAAGATAAAGGTCTGTGACGGTTCTGTACCACACCCATGGCAAGGGATACTATGGAGTGGGGTGGGCTTGGGAGAGGAGCATAGCACAGAAGTACTTTTTCTCTATATGGCCTGCTTGAATACATAACAATCAGAGGGACTGCATTAAAACCCTTGGATAATTAAAATAATTTTAAATGAATGAGAGAAAATAAAATGGCAGGTAATGTTGCTTGCAAAGGCAAAAAAAAAAAAAAGGCACCTAAATACAAAAACACATCTAGATGAAGCTAAAAAAATGACAGTGCCTATTATAGCAGAACACCAGGCAGCCAGTGAAAGAGACAATTGACATGGGGAGAGATCTGCAAATAAAAAACAAATTATAGATTAGTGGTACCAAGTATTATTACACTGTGAAAGAAATAAAATTTAGAATATGCATAGAAAAATGTAAGTTGCAGTGGAACGAGCAGGGCTTTGAAACCCACAGACCTGGGTTTCAGTCTCAACGATAGGTATCAGTGGAGTATTCTGGGATTCACCCCACTGCTCTGAGCCTCAGTTTATCCAGCCTGAAAATGATAATAACAGGGTCTTCCTCATGGGGATGATGTGAGGATTAATTGAACTACTGTAGCCAAAAGTCTTATCGAGGAGAACAGATGACGGTGATGGTGAAGACGATGCTGATGGCTTTCTATCGTTTCATCCAGGAAGGAGTTTCGGACGAAGGAAAGGGAACAGGGAAGTTTCTCTCTTTGTATACTCTTACAGTTTTTGAATGTTTAACAGTGAGATTGTGTTACTCTCTGCTATGGACTGAATTTTGTGTCCCCTCCAAATTCTTACACTGAAGCCCTAAGTTCCCCACTATGGTCATATTTGTAGATGGGGCCTCTGGGAGATAATTAGGGTTAGATGCAGTTAGATGCAGGTGGGGCCCTCATGATGAAGTTAGTGCCCTTATAAGAAGAGACACCAGGATTCTCTCTCTCTCTCTCTCTCTCTCTCTCTCTCTCTCNAGCTTAGTAAGTGTCCAATTCTTCATTGCCCCATGGACTGCAGCCTACCAGGCTCCTCCATCCATGGGATTTTCCAGGCAAGAGTACTGGAGTGGGGTGCCATTGCCTTCTCCGAAAGGGATAGCTTTCTTTTTCAAATTATTACTATTATTAAGCCCTAAGTGTCTACATCTTTTTCTCCAGGGTTTAGAGTTTAGTCCCACATCTTCTTCTTTCCCCTCACTCCCTACTGGGGGGCCTGACTCTCCCTGGCAGCTTTCTAGAGGTCCAGCTGGGGTGGGGCTGACCAAGGCAAGCAGGATAGCCAGACCAGGTCTGCTGGATCTGACCCCCTGGGACTGAGCACTGAGAGGGAACGGGAGCGTGACCAGGCAGCTCGCAGTTTGGATACTTGGGGAAATCACTTTACGTCTTTGGGCCTCGGTGTCCTCAGGCCTCAGTGTCCTCGTGTGTGAAATGGGGAAGATCAGTGCTAAGGGGTGTGGGGGAAGGGGAAGTGTTGTGATAATGAGGGAGGAAACACGGATCCGCCTCTGAAACTCCTGATCTCTACAGCCACTAGGGAAATGGGCCTCTATGCCTCCTGCACGTGGCTTTCCCTGCAAAGACAGAGCAACTCGAAGGATCCAGCAAATGATATAAAACCAACCCAAACTAACTTAAAATGGGAATTTAATGGCTGTAATAACTGAAAACTTCACAGGGAATTCCAGTTCGGATCTCGTTCCATCAGGGGGTCCCTACAATCTCCCAGTCTCTCATTCCCTGACTTCTGGCCGGCCGAGTCATCAGCAGTGGGGTTGCTCCAGGTATGGAAGTCTGTCCCTTGGAGCCCAGTTCCAGCTCACACAGTAGGGTCACAGACCCCCGCAGAGCCAATCACTGTGGACAAAGCAAAGGGGATGTCTGGCTCAGGGTGGACCCAGGTCACCCCATCCTGATCTCGAAGACTGACATTGACAGAAAGGGGGTCCCTGGAAAAGGAGATCAAGAGCACTTTTTAGCAAAAGAGACGGATCGGAAGCCTATTCGTTCACACAGCTGGCTTTGAATGTTGGCAGGAGGTAGACAATCAACTGACCAGGGCTGGGTCCACGAGTGCACTCTGAGGCGTGGTCACTCCCATCCCTGTCCCCCTAAACTCCGCTGGCTCATTCCCCCCACAAGATGTGGCAATTCCAAAGGGCAGGCCTAGAACCTCAACTTCTCCAGTGTGCTTGCTAGCAGGGGCTGGCACAGAAAGTGCATCACGCAGTCAGGAGGGGCCAGCCTCCTCTGCTTCTGAGTGGAGTCCATCCAGGCTCTGGTGACCAGAGATCAGGCAGCCCAGGGAGCTTGATGACCCAGGCAGCTTGGCCCAGACCCTGGCATCACTAACCCCACAGAGGCACGGCCCACAGGGCAGGCTACAGGCACCCCCGGAAGCTTCCTGGGTAGAGAGCAGTGATGGCAGGAGAGATACGGGGCAGCCTCCACTGGTGACTTTAGTTCTTGGTGGGTTGGTTTTTGAGCTCACATAAGACACAGAGGATGAGATGGCTGGATGGCATCACCGACTCAATGGACATGAGTTTGGGTAAACTCCGGGAGTTGGTGATGGACAGGGAGGCCTGGCATGCTGCAGTTCATGGGGTCGCAGAGAGTCGGACATGACTGAGCAACTGAACTGGACTGAACTGAAGACACCCCAGGAACCCTTTAACAGAAGGAAGGGCTGGCGAAGGACCACAGTTTGTTCAAGTACAGGAGAGACTCGAAGCTGGATAGATCCAAGTTTACCTGTTAGATGCCCTCTTTTTCTACCCACAGCTGGTGAAAGCCAGGGAATTCAGAGACTGTGGCCACCCAACCTGGGGTGGCCAGTCTCCCCAGCATCCTCATACCTTAACCATCAGGTAGCCTGTCACAGAATCAGGGTCTCCAGGGGCCTATGTTGGTTGAACGGCCCCAGATCCTCCAACCCATGTCTACAACCTCACCTCCAGCCTTGGAGCTCTCTGCAAGGGTCATGACAGTGTCTGGATGACCCCGTCCCCTGTCCCCCACACACATATTCCACGTACTAGATTTGTACCCAGGGCAGGGAACAGAACGTGGCAGTTTATCTTATTTTCTTTGAACAAATCAGCTTTCTGCCACAGCCCAGCAGCATGGAGTTTCAGTGTCCAGACACAGAGACAGAAAAACTAATATCCAGTTCTGCAGCTTTCATTGGTCTCACCCACGCTCACCTGCCATGCCTCCTGGGGCTCCCCTGAGGCCTAGATGTGTTCTCATAGCCCTGCCCTGCAAACACCCCATGGTGGCCCTGCCTCTTGTCTCTCCTTCCCTGCAACCCCTTCTCCACCCTCTCCCTCCTCCTCTCAGCACAGGGACATCAGATCTCAGAAGTGTTGCCTTCCTCTAATCAGAACCTAATTCTTTATCACAGAGCTCAGAGATGGAGTTTTCCAAGAAGACAAGGGAGACGCTGGTGGTGATTAATGCTTCCCTGCTCTCTAGAAAATAGGACTTAGTCCAGGATATAGGTTTTTTTAAGGAGCTTTAACATAGGCGTTGCTGAGAGGCCAGCCCATGGTTTAGCAGATATGTCACCAAGCAAGGAAGAATTTACAGAAAAGAAGGGTTCACAAGCAAAGAGACCAGGAAGACAGTGAGTGCTGGCAGAGTTAAGGAGATCCCAAGATAGGGACAGAAGCCGGCCTGGTCCTTACCACCAGGACACCTGGAGGTTGGGAGGAGGGATCTTCCTGGCTCCGCACCTCTCCTGTGTGCCTGTCCTGCCCACATTCCCTAAGCCTCCTTTGATTAGCTATCTCTTCCATCCTAGAGGTGATGAGTGGATCCTAGCCACTGGGGTAGGAGGGCACATTGGGGGGTACTTGTTGATGTGGATGGAGGAGCAGTTGAGGGTAACTCAGAGGTTACCCTCATGACTTCATTGCAGCCCCAGTAGGGTGGTAGGAAATGCCAAGTACAGGAACTCAGGCTTGGACCCAAGGCAGAACTAATCACTCCTTCAACTGAGCCCCAGAGCAGCTGGTAGAGAAAATGTCCTGAGCCCATAAGACGTGCCAGGCTCTGCCTTCACTCATCACCTCTCTCATCTCATTAATTCTCTCACTCCTGTGAGGCTGCTGCTGCTGCTGCTGAGTCGCTTCAGTCGGGTCCGACTCTGCACGACCCCACAGACGGCAGCCCACCAGGCTCCGCCATCCCTGGGATTCTCCAGGCAGGAACACTGGAGTGGGTTGCCATTTCCTTCTCCAATGCATGAAAGTGAAAAGTGAAAGTGAAGTTGCCCAGTCATGTCCGACTCTTCGCGACCCCATAGACTGCAGCCTACCAGGCTCCTCCGTCCATGGGATTTTCCAGGCAAGAGTCCTGGAGTGGGTTGCCATTGCCTTCTCCACTCCTGTGAGGCAGAATCCTTATTATCCCTACTGTACCGATAAGGAAATTGAGCTCAGAGAGGTGTGCAATTTGCCTGAGGCCACACAGCCAAGAAGCAGTGGCATATGCCTCTTCATGTTTCGTAGACATCTGTGTGGTTGGTAGCTTGTGACATGGGACCCAAAGACCTCCACCTCCTATATCCACACCCTGTGTAATTCTCTGCCTTGAGTTAGGCCGGACCTAGGGACTTGCTTTTAATGAGTAGGATGCGGCAAAAGCAATAGGGTTTAAGTTACGAAGGACTCAAACAGCTGTCTGGCTGGAACTCTCTCTACATCGTCTTCTTGGCTCCTGGACTTTGATGAGGTAGACTATCACATTACAGAGGCCCACAGTGCAGGACTGGGAGGCAATCTCTGGCCAGAAGCCAGCTGGGAAATGAGGCCCTTGAAGCCCTCAATCAGACCCCAAGAAATGAATCCTGCCCACAATCACGTGAACTTGGAACCAGAATCCTCCCCAGTCAAGCCTCCAGTTGAGACCACAGTCCTGGATAACACTTTTTTGAAGTACACTTGACCTAAAATACTGTTAGTTCCTGGGGCACAATATAGTGATTCCATATTTCTACACATTACAAAATGATCACCACCTGAATGACACTTTGATTGCAGCCTGCATGAGATCGTGGGGCCTGGGGCCTGGGGACCCAGTTAAGCCAGGGCTGGATTCCTGACCCACAGAGACTGTGAAGATCAGCGTGGGTGGCTTTAAGACTCTGCTTTACGTAGCACGTTGCAAAGCAAGAGGTAATAAATACGATCCATTTTCTAGTCTGGCTCGCCAGCTAGAGCTCTAGGTACTCAGGACAGGAGTTATTGCTGAGTCATCTGTACTGCAAAGAGCTAAAACAGTGTCTGGAAATATCAATAAACCTGTCGGATTAAAGGAATGTGCCAGTCGATCCACACGTGTGTGTACCTTCGCTCGAGCCATTTCCCTGCCCAGGCGCCTAAACCCTCCTCTGCTGAGTGCCTTCGTATCCGCACCTTGCCTCTTCCTGGAACCGTTCCTTAGCACTTGAGTGCCTCTGCTCACTGCTGGCCTCCATGGAGCCCCCACCACCCCTGCCCTTCATACATACATGAGATGCACATATCCCCAGAGGGCCTCCCTGCTAATTGCCTGGCCCTGTGCGTCACAAGAAAAATTCTCAACCAAATCAAAATTTGACCTTCCTTACTTGGCCCCATTTGGGTCTGTGACAAGTCCCACTGCTGACATCTGGGTCCAGGTCCCCTGATACACACATCCCTGTGTTCATCCCACAAGGGGTCAAGGAAAGAGCTAGGACCCCAGAGTCAACCAGGCCTGGACTTCCATCCCACCTGCCACTGTGGAGCCAAGTGACCTGGGACAAGTCAAGTCAGCCTTCAGAACCCAGACGCCCCTGCAGAAAAGTGGGAGCAGCAGTGCCCACGGGGGGCAGTGTGAGGGCTGATGGCGTCAGCATGTGCCCAGCCCCTGCACTCAGTAGGCACTCAGTAAATGTCAGCCCCCACCCTCCCCTTCAACCTGTAAGTTACATCCAATTCAGAGATCAATCTTTTCTCCAGCGGCATCCAAACCCCTCAGCCCTTCCCCTCCCTCCAAGGCCCCAGCCCAGCCTCCAGCCCACAGCAATCCTACTGCTCTGAACATAATTTGTGTGGTGTTTGTGGGGTGGTTGGTCCATCGTTACACAGAATAAATCTTTCAGGCTGTTTAAATTCCAATCTTTAAAAAAAAAAATTCTTCCCACACCCAAAGAAGAATGGCTGTGCTTGGTAAAGGTCACGCATAAAACACACGATACAGGACGGGAAGAGGAAGGCCAGGACGCGGTAAAGGAGCAAGTGCCATTCATGAAGGAGATCGCAGCTCTCCTTCCAAGGAGCACGCGCTCTTCCAGGCTGCAAACCCAGAAAGAAGGCGCTTTTCTCCTGAAGCCTCAGAAATGGGTGATGTGGGGACTCCAAGCTGCGCAGCCACTGCAGCAACACCGTGAGCTCTGGTTGTGAAGCGCCTGCTTCCTTGGGCTCCAAGTCCATATAGCCCCGCAGTGCAGTGGGGACCCCCTCGGCCCTGAGAGGAAGAGACTCACCCAGGATGGATGGCGCAGGGCAGAGAAGTGGAACTGGGATTGGAACCCAGGTCTGCTGGTCTCGGGTCCCTGCTCCTCTCCAGACTCCCTGCTCCTCTCCAGACTCCCTGTTCCTCTCCAGACTGCCTGCTCCTCTCCAGACTCCCTGCTCCCTGAGAACGTGAGAGGATTGCCCTGGGAAAGGTGAGCAGAAAAGTCAGCCCAGTCCAGGTGGACACCCGCTAGGCACTGGGCTGAGTCTTGATACCAGAACCTTAAGTAGAGGATAAAAAAAAAAAAAAAAACTCAGGAAAAAACAACAACAACAACAACAAAAAAAACATTGATCAATTAGTGCAACCAACTCTGCCTAGCTACAGGATGTGCTCAGAGTGCAGTGGCTGAGAATGGATTCTGAAAAGACCCACCTTTTTGCCTCCATGGGCAACAGAGCCCACCTGGTTGGGTCTGTTCAGTTCATTTCAGTCTCTCAGTCGTGTCCAACTCTTTACAACCCCATCGACTGCAGCATGCCAGATCTCCTGGTCCATCACCAACTCATAAAGCTTACTCAAACTCATGTCCATTGAATTGGTGACGCCATCCAACCGTCTCATCCTCTGTCGTCCCCTTCTCCTCCTGCCTTCAATCTTTCCCAGTGTCAGGGACTTTTCAAATGAGTCAGCTCTTCGCATCAGGTGGCCAAAGTACTAGAGCTTCAGCTTCAACATCAGTCCTTCCAATGAACACCCAGGACTGGTCTCCTTTAGGATGGACTGGTTGGATCTCCTTGCTGTCCAAGGGACTCTCAAGAGTCTGAGACCTTGTCTAAAACCAGTCCAAAACCCCACTCCCTCCACTTTCCTCTCTCCTGCTCAGAAGCAGGAGTGAAGGGGATGCGAATCCAGGTCTACCTCTATCCTCGGTATCTCCAAGCCCTTACTGCCTGTGTTCTTATACTATAAGGCCAGCGCCACGAGGGAGGGCAGCCTCTGCTGGCTGCAGATGCCCTCGAGGCAGAACCTTGGTACTCAGACCCCTCCCCAGAGGTGAAGGGCTTCCTGAGGCAGAGCACGGGGGTAGTCTGGCCCAGGTCACCCAGAAACCCGGAGGAGCAGCGGGCACTTCTCCAGAAGGGCTGCTCTGATCTGCCTCCAATGTCCACCCATTAATGCCCTGTCCCTGTGGGGAGCTCCACTAGGACCCTCCACATGACCTCATGAGGGTGAGACTTGAGGCACAGAGAAATTGGGTAACTTGCCTCATGACACACAGCTCGGGGGATAAGAACTGAATCCCAGCCTAGACACAGCCCCCACAACACACCTCTGGCTGCTTTCCCAGGGCCACCAGGCATGCTAGGAGACTTGCCCTCCATTATAAACTTAATAGAATCCAGCTCTTTATGGCAGCTCTTTAAGGCCACATCCTTCTAAATTGCTCGTGTTCCAGCGTGGGTTCACCATCAAAAGCTCCATGTGTTGGGAACTGGGTGTTGGCTGGGAGCTCTTATCTCTGAGGATGATCATTCCTGACATGTTCCAGTTTACTCAGCTTTCCTGGCCCTCTTGAGTAGTGGGTCTCAGGGGTTCTAGTGGCTGGACTCTGTCCCCACACTGAGGATGAAACGAGGACGGGGTATCTTCCCAGGAGGGCACCTCTTCCTGCCACGACTCCCAGCACCCTCACTCCCAGCTCCAGGACAGGGACATCCAGGGTCCTGCTGCCCCCAGACCATCCCTGCGGCTTCACCCCTACACCCCAAGCTCCAAGAACAGGTGCTGCTCCCCAAATACTCTTGATGGGGCCATGGCTCCCAGGCCTTTGCACAGGCTGTTCCCTATCCCGGGAATGCCATTACATGGCTTCTCCACATGGAGGAATCCTGCTCATTCCCCGAGACCCAGGCATGGATGGAGGGTGGGGAGAGAGCTGACATACTTACCCTCCTGCCTTGTTCCAAGGGCCCCGCGAGAGGTGAGCACCCTCAGCAAGTCCACTGTCTCCCGGGTACTGATCACAGAGGGGACTTCATTAGCCCATTTTACCAGTGGAGAAACTGAGCACCAGAGACACTGAGTGACTTACTCAAAGCCCCCTAGTGGTCAGTGNTTCATTTTCACTTTTCACTTTCATGCATTGAGAAGGAAATGGCAACCCACTCCAGTGTTCTTGCCTGGAGAATCCCAGGGATGGGGGGGCCTGGTGGGCTGCCATCTACGGGGTCACACAGAGTCGGACACGACTGAAGTGACTTAGCAGCTGGGGACAAAAACTTGGATATTTGCGAATAGGATCTAGAGAGAGTAGGGAAGAGATGATCCTTCCTTGGGTTGCCTTTACTCAGCTCCCAGTCCACCCTTAACAGCCAGGTCAGGCTACCACCCACTGGTATGGCAACACCTCCGACAGCTCAAGGCCAGGAAGAGCAGAGATGGTACACGGGGACCCTTGAAAACACATTTCAAAGTGAGGGGTTAGGAGGAGAGTCATTCAGCTGTTGGAGGGAGTCACACCCCCTCCAGACCCTTTGAAAGCGGAAGTCTAAAGTCTTCCCACAAAACCAGCCCTCTCTGATCAGGCCTCCACCCTCCTCCCAGTACCAGGAACTAGAGGACCATCCTTCCTGGGAGGCCCTCCCCATGCCTGCTGTTCCACGCTCCACTCCTTTCTTCAGAACACAGCACACAACAGTCCAAGACCGCCTTCAGAGTCATCTTATCCAGGTTCCAGAGCCCATTTCACAGATGGGGAAACTGAGTCAAGTTCACTAGATGACAGCAAAGAGGGAACAGAAATAGCAGAAACTTAGAGCCGACAGGCCGGGCTTCCGATCCTAGCTCCAACTTGGGTGCTCTGGGTAAATCCCACCTGAGTCTGAAGCTCCTTTAGTGTGCATAGTCACTCAGTCATGTCTGACTCGTTGCAACCCCATGGGCTGCCACCAGCCAGGCCCCTCTGTCCTTGGAATTCTCCAAACAAGACTACCAGACTGGGTTGCCATTCCCTTCTCAGGGATCTTCCCAACCCAGGGACTGAACCCTCATCTCTTATGTGTCCTGTGCTACAGGCAGACTCTTTACTGCCTGAGCCACCAGGAAATCTCCTTTAAAACCTACAAAACATCCATCACCCACCCCCTCTGCACCAGATCTGCCTGCCTTAGTTCCTCTATCTATACAGTGGGTCTGTAAAACAGTAACTGTGGTTAGAAAATCCATGTAAAGCCTCAGGCACAGTACCCAAGAAATAGTAGCTCAGTAAAGGACCATGGCTGCCCAGACCCAGACCCCCAGAGACTTCATTCCCGTGAACAGAGTGACCCCTCCCTAGGCTAACACGCCTGATGCCACTCAGGCTCCTGGGACCGATCCTCCCAGCCAGGAGGCAGCCAGCCCTGAAGAAGGGGTGAAGCACCTCGTTTGGTGAGACTCCCCTGAGCTGCTCCTATCTCCTCCTGTATTAATTGTATTTGTTTCTGGAATAGATGGGGCAATTGGATCTCTTTCTCTCCAATTTTTTTTCCCCCACAGAGGATCGGTCCAGGAGGCAATCAGGTAATTAAAAGAAGAGAAATGCTAAACAACCTTCTTACTGGGGCTATAGACCACCACACATTCCCTCCCTTGTAAATCCATTAATGAACTGTAATTGCAAAGACAAATCCCTTATTGAAACCTGGTAACCAATTCACTGTGGGGCTAAGAGACGCCCCACTCACCCAAGAGCAGAGTATGGAAAGAAAATTTTTTAATTAATTTAGTCCTGTTTACCTATACATAAATAAAAACCAAAAAAAATATTGGATGCAGAGCAATTTGCCATCTGTCGGTAGACAGTGGTTGCCCCGAGGAGATGCCGGTTTTCCTTTATTCTGGGATTTGTTTATAACCTTCTGTTAATCAAACCTGAATCTGAGAGAACGTGGGAATTACATGGAGAGGGTGGACGGAATGAGGCCCTGGAGCAAACGTGGGGAGAATCGGGATGAGTTCACAGCAGGAGTTGAAGTTTGAAAGACCTCAAGATGCCCAGCCCCACCTTCCTCCGCGCCTGACAAAACGGTCCTTTTACACTCGGCCCCTCTCAGGGAAGAACGTGGTACCCCGGAGGGCAGCCGTGTGGGTGAGACTGTGCCACACAGGGATACAGTGTAGGCTGGTGTCCTAGAAGCTGGGTAAGATGGGGGCCTGTGGGCAAGTGGCTTATGGAGCGGGGAGCGGACTCCGCTGAAGTCTCACCCCACAGGTCTGGCCTCTTGGACCTGTGTCACGTGATCATTCGTTGCAGGCTTGCTCCCAGTGGGAGTATTACATTCTAAGCATCTCCAGCTAGTCAGCGGTCCGCTCCCTTCAGCAGAGGGCGGGGCTCTGGAAGGAGTCCAGCTGTGAGCTATTAGCAGCCAACCCCCCCATAGCAACTGGAGGAGAGGTGTGCTGACCGAGGGACGGCCATCTGGGTGGGCCAAAATTCCACTGCTCTCCTCTCTGACTCGACCCATGGTGCGCATCGATGGTTCTGCTTGTCCAGCATCTGGGCTTGACCTTGGTAACAGCCACCTGTCTTCCTTTTCCTTGGGGAAGCAGTGCTTAGCTTTGGTGGTCTTGGTGGGGGCCTGCAGAAGTCACTCCACCCCAGATGGAGGGGTGGGCTGAGTCACAGTTCTGGCCAATCAGAATTTCAGATGCTCCTCACAGAGTGAGGGACTTGTGGAAGACCCAGTCAGAGCCAAGGAGATTGAATTACAGGAATGTTCACACATTTGGGGTTGGTAGAGTGTCAGCGTGGAGCTCTGGGGCCGTCTTGAGAAGACCTTTCTGGACCTGAGGCTGTAGTAGAGACCAGAGTTAAGAATAGAGAGAGACCAGCCCCCTCCTCCGGCACCTTCAATCACCAGATCCCATCAACTCTTTTCTTGAGCTGAAGCTGCTTTGTGTGGAGTTTCTGTCGCTTGCAGTTGAGACCCCTAACTCACTGTTCTGACCCACGGTGCCTGTGATCAGTGTTCCATGCTGTGATCAGTGTTCTGTGCTATTTCTCGGTTTCTCGTGCCAGCTGCATCTTAGAGTCTCCTCGGTGCCATGGGGTTCCTGGGGCAGAGCAGCCCCCTTCCTTCCCCTCCACTGCCACAAACGGTTGAGTCCTAGGCATAGGCACCGCCAACCCCATGTTTGTTCAGTTCAGTGGCTCAGTCGTGTCCGACTCTCTGTGACCCCATGGACTGAAGCATGCCAGGCTTCCCTGACCATCACCAATCCCCGGAGTTNTAAGAATAGAGAGAGACCAGCCCCCTCCTCCGGCACCTTCAATCACCAGATCCCATCAACTCTTTTCTTGAGCTGAAGCTGCTTTGTGTGGAGTTTCTGTCGCTTGCAGTTGAGACCCCTAACTCACTGTTCTGACCCACGGTGCCTGTGATCAGTGTTCCATGCTGTGATCAGTGTTCTGTGCTATTTCTCGGTTTCTCGTGCCAGCTGCATCTTAGAGTCTCCTCGGTGCCATGGGGTTCCTGGGGCAGAGCAGCCCCCTTCCTTCCCCTCCACTGCCACAAACGGTTGAGTCCTAGGCATAGGCACCGCCAACCCCATGTTTGTTCAGTTCAGTGGCTCAGTCGTGTCCGACTCTCTGTGACCCCATGGACTGAAGCATGCCAGGCTTCCCTGACCATCACCAATCCCCGGAGTTTACTCAAACTCATGTCCATTGAGTCAGTGATGCCATCCAACCATCTCATCCTCTGTCCTTCCCTTCTCCTCCTGCCCTCAAACTCTCCCAGCATCAGAGTCTCTTTTCAGTGAGTCAACTCTTCGCATGAGGTGGCCAAAGTACTGGAGTTTCAGCTTCAGCATCAGTTCTTCCAATGAATATTCAGCATGTCTGTTGCTGTTAAGGAAAATCCTGAGGCTGGGCCCCACAGGCCCCTAGACCCCTGACCCTGCCCAGCTCAGGCCACTGTGGGGATGCAACATCCGTTCCAGCCTCTGAGCTAAGGCCTCCCCCAGGCTTTTCCCGAAGGGCTTCTCCCGGACCCTGAGCTCTGAGCTCGGTCAAGACCCTCTCACCTTTCTCCACCACACCTTCCTCACCCTCCCCTGACCCCAGGCCTAACTCCCTTCGTGGCCCCCACCGACCCTTCTGTAGAGTCCTAGAAGGGTTGCCCCTCTGGCCTTAGGACTGGCCTAGTCCTGTTCCAGGCTGGATGTTGCCACACGGTCAGGATCTCCACCGAACCCTGGAAGAGGGTGGAGAAGAGAGGTGCTGCTAGGAGCCTAGGGCTTGGAACTCAGCTGCGGGCCACTGGGCCTGGCACATGGGCCACTCAGGAACCAGACTCCTGCACTTTTCAAGGCTAGTTTATTCCGCAAGTGAGTTGTTCCACACATGGAAAGAGATCCCCACTTCCATGGCCACCTTCCTGCTGGGGGCCCCTGCTGGAAGGGCAGCAGGGGTCCATCTCCTCCTCTTATTGAGCACTGCGTGCAGACTGGAGGGGATTCTGCCGGCCAGCTGGTCTGCCTCCCTCCTCCCCCCACCTCGTCCCCTCTCCCTCCAAGGCTGTTCCAGCACATTAAATGATGAGGCAGCCTCATTACTGAAGCCTTGGCTCATTTTCAGGCAGCTGGAGGGGATGGGGACCAACGGAGAACAGACTAGATGGGGTGGGGAAGGGGAGCAGCAGAGCCTGGGCAAAGATAACCATCTGCGTGCACTTTCTGCTGAGTTCCGTGTATTCTGATCTTTACACAGACATCCTGGGCTTTTTTTTTTTTTTTTTTTCTGATCACTGACAATCTCATTTGATCTGTACCACCTGTGTCTCTGTGCTGTTATTACAATGGGCCCTGTTTCTGGCTGCAGCAGGAGGTGCAGAGAGGGGAGATGACTTCCTCAAGGTCACACAGCTGCAGGTGGCAAGCATGGCCCCCATACCAGCAGCCCACATGGATGGAGCTCCTCCCACATGCCCGGCTGTTACCCAGAGTACAGGTGGGATGCTGGCAACCCTACCAGGGAGGCAGCATTATCAGCTCATTTTACAGACAAAGAAACTGAGGCACAGAGAGGTCAAAATATTTGCTCAAAGTCACACAGCTCCATCTTTCTTACCCTCAGACCTCACTCCTGCACTGAGATGGAACCGGTGAACTCTGGGGAAAAACCCGAGCCGTCGTCGTACAGAAACTGAGTTCACTCTCCCCTCACCCCAAGAGTTGTGGGGTCAGTCAGTATGCAACAACTGAGGGCGGAGTTGATGGTATGGGAAAAATAGGCTTCTGGCCATGAGGAACAGGCCCATGAGACCAAGGCCCAGCTTAGGCTAAATTCTAGTCTTGGGTCTGTCCTTGTTTGCTGTGTGGCCTGGGGAAACCACGTCCCCTCTCTGGGCCCTCGTTTGAAAGGTCTCTAGCACTTGGGGACTGGGTAGATGCCCTCTGAGTCTGCCATCCTCCTGGGGCTCTGACTGTGCTCACGGTGGACACCTGTCCCTGGTGGACACCCTGTCGGGCATGAGCCTTCCTCCCATTTCCACAGCCCCACCCCAGCCTCATTCTAGCTGGAGAGGAACTGCATTAGGGGTTCACTGGCACTTGCTGTACACTGGGCACTGAGGACCCCTCGCCTCCATTTGATGCTCCCATCCCCTGGAGAGGGAGGGGTTAATAATCCTCATTTCACAGATGAGGAAGCCAAGGCTCAGAGAGGTTGAGTGGTCCGAGGACCCAGCTAGGAAATGGCAAGGTGGAATCTGAACCCAGGAATCTGCCTCCAAAGTCAGCTTTCCTTTGCTGTGGGCCTCCTTTCCCTTGCAGTGCCTGGCAGGATCAAGGATCAGTCCCTGCCCTTCATTTTGCTGGAGGCCATGAGCCTCCTCAAGTGGGAGGAAGCCAACGGGCAAGTCACTCAGAACAATTGTGTGCAGGCAGGGGAGGGCAAGATGTCTGAGCACAAATGTGCCAGTCTGGGCACTCCCACACCGTGATCCCAGGGGACACTAAAGGGTCTCATCGCCCCGCTGGGTCATGGCCAAGGCCATTTCTTGAGGGTCCCCATGTCCCAGCATCCTGCCTGTAGCTCACACAGGCAGAAGTCATTTGATCTTCAAGGAGCCTCCTGGAGGGGGCGAATTACCCATATCTTCCACCTCTGGAAACTAAGGTCAGATGAGACGACTGGTTCACGGCACACAGCTAGTACCTGGGGGGCTGAGATCCTCCATGGGACCCCCTGCTGCAGGCACAGGTCAGGGCTGACTGTCCTTGTGTGTAGGCAGAGCCCTGGAGGTCGCAAGCAACCCCCCGGGAAGGAAGCAAGTTGCCCTGGAGTCCTTGACGGTCCCTGACTCCCTCACACCTTTCCCTCCACCTCTCTGAGCGTCAGTTTCCTTATCTCCATCATGCAGTCATCCCGACTACCTCGCCGGGTGGCAGTGGAGTCCAGATGGCCCAGATTAAGATGCTCTCTGCTCACAGCATCTGAATGCAACTGGCAGATGAAGTCACCAGGACCGGGGGTTTCCCTGTGTTAGAGGAAGGGTGATACCCAAGGAATATCGTTGGGAGTGAACCAGGGGCTAGCGTGGAGGCCATTCAGATGCCCACCGACTCTGCCCCATAGACAATCTCATCCTCTTGCTTGGAGGTCATGAGTGCTGGGTTTGTGGTCAGAGTCTCAGGTTCAGAACCAGCTCTCTGAGCCACTGCAGACAAGTCACTGGACCTCCTGGCACCTCCTGTCCTCTTGACCCTGAGGCAGCCCCTTGTGTCTCAAGCCACCCCTGCTGCTTGGGATCACCTGACATCAGACCTCAGTCCACATCCAGGAAGGTCCTCACCCGGGTCCCTCTCTGGGTCCACAGCCATGGTAGGGCAGACACACAGCAGCTCCCCCCATGGTGCATGCGGCTCCCAGGTCACCTCCAGCCCTTCTCCAGCTGGGGCCAGTGCCTCAGACCAGCCATTCCCTGGGTACCTCTCCTGAGCTCAGTTCTTCACGTAAAAACCGCACAACAACTCAAGAAGGGGTCCTGTGATAGCCCCACTTTACTGATGAGGAAACTGAGGCTCAGGGAGGTTAAGGACTTGTCAGAAGTCACAGGACACGCAGAGACGGGTTGCAGCCCAGGCCCCCCTCTGACTCCACGGCCTGCCGATGCTGCTCTGTTTTCTGCCTCTGGGATCTCTGACCTTGCAACCCTTCCAGAACATTCCCCTGCACACATGCTTGTCCTCTCCTTACAGAGCAGTCTCAGGTGATCCTGGGCCAGCCCAGAGGATGGTGGTCTCTCACCTCCTCCCTGGACCCTCTTCCTGTATCGACATCACCCACCGTCACACCATCTTTTCCAGCAACCCCTGTCAACTCACTTGGAACCTCCAGCTCGGCTTTTCCAGGAGCTGCTGACAAGGCAGCTCACCCTCCCCCTCTACTTTGTAGCTAATTTTGAACCTAAATGCTGAACTTTTCCAGTGTCCATATTACACGGCATCGGCTTGATCTCACCCTGAGGTCGGCTGGAGGCCGTGGTGAGAGGTGTCCTCCTGGCTCTGTCTGCAGATCTGGTTGGTTGGTGTTTGAAGTTCTTCCACCAAGTAGAGCAGGAGGCCTGGGCGGGAACAGAGCCCTGCGGTTCACCGCTGCAGACCGCCTCCTAGGCCAGGATCCTCTCGGGACAGGTCCTCCCAGGGCACCATGGTCCAGGCAGCCTGACGGGCCGTCCTCTGTCCGAGGCCCTCTGTCTGTCGTCCCTGTGGTCGCTGGTGTCTGACCTGTCTCCCCTGCCCCTGTCTCCTTCCCCACCTCTCTCCTTGTCATTAGTCCTTTATCCTCCCCTCCTCGGTCAGTCCTCCTGCCCCCGCCATCTCCCTCCTCACCTCCCCTCCTCCTCCACATTCTCTCTAATGTTGATGGCCAAGGTCACAGCCACACGGACTTCTCACCTCCACACAGAGGGTTCTTTGGCTCTGTTCTGGGCCACAGTGAGGGCGATGCCCAGACCTGCAAGTGGGCTGGGAGCAGGAAGGAACAGAGGAAATCAGGAAGACCTCAGCTGCATGACGAGCAAGGGATCAGGGGCTGAGAGGGACGACTCTGCAGTCACACACCCTGGGCTTGCCTCTCAGATCCCCTTAGCTGTGTGACCTGGGGCAAGTCACTTACCCTCCCTGGGCATCTGCTTCCTCCTCTGTAAAATGGATTAGAAGTCATAGAACTGCTGAGAAAACCCAATGAGATGGTGCAATAAATCCCTTGGTGCCCAGCCTGGCTCTGGGAAGAGTGTGGACAATTCTAGTTAGCATCATTTTTATGTATCGGGCCCCGTGCCAGGAGCTTCTCACATATTACTTCATTAAATCTCATATTTTTATGATGCAATTTTCTACACATACAATAGTATCTGTATTACACACCTTTCTATCAGCCTGTCCATCTAGCTATACATGTTATGAAGCATCAGTGTCTGTTAAACACCAGTGAGCCACAGTTCAAGATTTAAAACGTTACCAAGAGCATGGAAATTCGCACATCCCCTCACTTCCACATCCCCCGCACCCCGTTATCCTGCATTTTTGTTTTTCATTTCTGTGCTTTTAGAAGAAATTATACAGGAGCTCTTTGATGACCTAGGGGAGTGGGATGGGAGAGGCTTAAGAGGGGAGATTCAAAAAAGAGGGGATCCCTGATAGCTCAGTTGGTAAAAAAAAAAAAAAAAAAAAAATCCGCGTGCAATGCAGGAGACCCTGGTTTGATTCCTGGGTTGGGAAGATCCCCTGGAGAAAGGAAAGGCCACCCATGCCAGTATTCTTGCCTGGAGAATTCCATGAACTGTATGGTCCATGGGGTCACAAATAGTCAGACATGACTGAGCGACTTCCACTTCACTTCTATGTATCCACAGAGCCGATTTACTTTGTTGTCCAGCAGAAACTAGCACAACATTTTACAGAAATTATACTCCAATTAAAAAAATAAAAACTATGCAAACCAAAAAAAAAAATAGATAACACAGATGATTTTTATGACTTTGGGTAGAAAAGGAGGTAGTAACTAAAACACAAAACATGCCAAGCATAAAGGAAATGATGGATACATGCAATTCAGTTTAAATAAGTTTCTGTTCATCTAATCTCACTAACAACAAACTGGAAAAATTAGCCATAGCATAGGACCAGCCATTATAACACATCAGCAGTCCATGATTCTAACCTAAATATAAAAGCCTAAAAAGACTAAGAAAATGATGAAATCTAATAGAAAATTAGGTTAAAAACATGAGTAGACACTTCAAGAAGAAACTTGAAGAGCTAATGATCTTCTGTAAACATGAGAAATCTCATTAGTAGTCAGAGAAATGTAAGTTATGGGACACTGAGGATTCCCATCTTACACCTGCCAGTCCGGCAGAAGCCAAGCTGCCATCTAGACAGAGAGCGACGAGAAGTCGCCAGACCACTGCTNCATGAGTAGACACTTCAAGAAGAAACTTGAAGAGCTAATGATCTTCTGTAAACATGAGAAATCTCATTAGTAGTCAGAGAAATGTAAGTTATGGGACACTGAGGATTCCCATCTTACACCTGCCAGTCCGGCAGAAGCCAAGCTGCCATCTAGACAGAGAGCGACGAGAAGTCGCCAGACCACTGCTGGGAGCGGAAATGATACGGGCTCTTTGAAAATCAATTTGGCGCCGTCTGGTAAAGTGGAGCATGCGCGAACCTTCTAATTCAGCAGCTCGACCCATGCGCGAACCTTCTAATTCAGCAGCTCGACCCGGAGAATATGCCCCAGAGGCTCTCCCGTGCGTGTGCGCTGGGGACTGAACAAGAGTGCTCACAGCAGCTGCGTCTGTAATAACAAACACCTAGAAACAGCCCAATCGATATTTCCGAGTAAGCGAAAGGCCCTTCCAACTCCAAGACAGACGTGTCTGAGACCCTACACCACGCCTCCTGACAAGTGAGAGGAGTTCAATGTGCCCCCCCTCCCAGGCAATCGACAGGCTCCCAGCAGACATCACTCATATCAGCCCCCAGCTGGCCCCTCTCTGGGGCATTCAGTGTGGTCTGAGAATCAGGGCCTCCTGGCTCCTGCACCAGCAGGACCCACGTGGCTGGGGTCAGCTTTCAAGGACCCCAGGAGGGGGCAAGGCTGCCCCAATGGCTTCTCTCTCTGCTGACCCATTCCCATCAAGGGTAAGGGGGCCTCGGCATGACCCTCCCAAGTTCAGAGGCTCAAAGGACCCTACAGGAGCCTCCTTTCAAGCCCCCCCCCCCC